>OU452305.1:12712500-13312500 GCA_911728475.2 Pterostichus madidus
TACACGATTAATTAGAATGTTATAATTGTTTTGAAATTATATGATACCTCAACCAATAAAAAATGTTAGATAAACAGTAAGAAAAGAAATATTTTCACAGTATACTCATATACAGTGGTAGTGGCAGGTGCTTTTATACAGGAACATGGAATTCGAGGTCTAAACCTCCTTCCCTCGCTTTAAGCTTATATTTATGTACCGGTTATTTTGAGGTAATTTAAAAAAAAAACTTGAATTTTTGGTATTAGAAAATCTACTTTATTTGATTTTATTTCGAAATATTGCTGCGTATTATTGTTGTTTATTCAGTTTATTTTAATGTATAATTTTGTAGATTATTTTCAATATGTTTAAAACTACCCTTGTGGTTCCCCACCACTAATATCTATGGAAGTCGTGATTTGACGACTGGTAACCGAACTTTACGCGCAAAATATATCACTTACCGAGATCTGCTTTGGCAGAGTGCCACAACCAGTAATGGGTAGAAGGCGTGATAATATATTTATTTTTTATTTTATTATTACTGTAGTACAGAAATGATATGTAACATGTTCAAAATATTTTCTATTTAAATTTCTAACAAGAAAATATATATGAGAACATTCTCCTTTATAAAGAAAAAAAAATGGATAACAGGCTTGTATTGTTTATTTCAAAACGATCCTCTTTTATAGGGGTCTTGATATACCAATAGTTGTCAGATAGGTGAAGAGATAGGAAGTTTCTACTACACAAATCAGATCAGAAAAAATATATATTTTATTTGTGTTACAAATTTATGGATAATTCTGCAGCGGTTTTGATGCGATCTTATTTATAATAATTATCTATTTATTTATACTAAATTTCACAACAGAAACTTAATCCTAATTACAGTACAGGGTCGCAGCGTGGTTTAGCTTGAGTGGGATTCGAATTCGGTATCTCCAGATTCGAATTCCGTAACGCTATCCACACTACCGTACAGCCTATAGTTGCGATGGTTATACAAAACGTATACTGAAATACAAGACGACTGGAAAAGACTAGGAGAGACCTTCGTCCAAGGGGCAACCATTTAAAACACTATTATATTTGTATTTTAACTAATATTGTAATATACCTAATCCTCATATATAAATTCAATAATTTGTATTTTTTTTCATAATATGATTTCTTTTGTATAATATAAATGATAATAAAGGTCTAATAATAAAACGAGGGTAGGGTGAAAAGTCCCTGAAAAATAAAATAGATGGCGCCACAATCGCAAATCTCATGTGACATTTGTGATGTACCATCTTTAACTGGAAAGCATTAAAATTTTCAGACTGATGTGCCATTCAGTTCTGTTTTGACACCCATCGAAAGCAAGCAACCTTGAAGATTTTTGAAAACATGGAAAAAAGTGAATTTCTCGTCTTGATTAAACATTATTTCTTGCGTGGAAAAAACATTACGCAAACCAAAGCATCGCTTGTTAAACATTATGGGGACTCCTCACCATCGATTGGAACGATTCACAAGTGGTTTACTGATTTTCGTTGTGGTAGTATGACCACAAAGGACGCCGAACGTTCTGGTCGTCCAATTATGGTTACAACACCAGAAATCGTCGATAAAATCCATGGTATGATATTGGACGATCGGCGAGTCAAAGTGCACGAACTGGTTGAGGCTATGAGTATCACAACCAAATGGGTACGGAACATTTTGCATAAAATTTTGGATATGAGAAAGCTATCTGCAAGATGGGTGCCGCATTTGCTCTCTGTTGATAACAAGCGCGACCGTGTGACAAGTTCAAAGGAGTGTTTGGCGATGTTCAAGCGCAATAAGAAGGACTTTTTGCGCCAGATTTGGCCCCCTGCGATTTTTATCTATTTCCAAACTCGAAGAAATGGCTCGGTGGAAAGAGATTTGGCTCCAACGATGAGGTCATCGCTGAGAGAAACGCCTATTTTGAAGGATTGCTAAAATCGTATTATTTGGAAGGGATCGAAAAATTAGAAAAACGTTGGACGATGTGTATCGAGCTACAAGGAGATTATGTTGAGAAATAAAATATGTTTTGACCAAATGAATCATTTCTTGTTTCATTTTTCAGGGACTTTTCACCCTGCCTTCGTAATAACACTGAAATACGGATGTACTTTTTGATATTTTTTATTCATAACACTTTATGTTGAACAATTAATTAAAAATTATAACACAACGTTTCGATTGCTTTATTCTGCTATTGTTGATGCAGATGAACTGAAACTTTGTGATATCTATAAATAAAAATCTTCTAAAAATTACAATAAAGTCAACTATACTAACATTAATACTTATTTCATGTTATTATTTAAAAACGCGATTTAAATTCTAAAAACACTGTGCCAGAGCAAATGCTATGATAACATCGATTTTACTTTACGCGTTAGAATAAAATTCTCAGCCCTAGAAATACCACAACGCCCCTCCAAGTGCCACTAACAAGGTTCGTAACTCTAAATACGCTTTTAACTCGCAAGCTGCTTATCAAAATCACCAACGCTAACAACAAAATAATTGCAGTATTTAAATAGCAATCCACTTGATGTTATTTTGATTATGATAAATATTTTACCCATTTGCTGGTTACAAATCATGCCACATAAATTGACTGGCTTCTATTAGTCGTTCAATTTAAACACCCAAAACGTCTTGGCCAGCAAAGCATTGTTGATTGTTGACCAAATGAGTTTTAGCTATTCATGAGGAAAATTATATCGAGAAAACTAGGTTATTTGAGCAATAACCGTCACAGATTCTAAGATGGGGAATTATATACTACCATGTTTTCTGTTTGCTGTGTTCTCAACAAACATTCGAAGGATACATATTTTTTTTATTTGTAAGATCTCCACTAGATACTGAAATAACAAAATTGTATCTTCTTAGTACTTTAATAAATTACTTTTCTTATCTTTTTGATCTAAAAGACTCATACTATGATGGTGATGAATACGGTACAAATGAGTATTAAAAGTTCTGCGGGTTTTAAATTATATTTTCATTATACGTAATGATCATGGGCGTCCACAGACATTTTTTCAGGGGAGGGGGAGAGGGGCGCGAGTCGCAAAAAACTCTCAGATATACATAAATTACTAAAATATTTTTTTTTACATAACATAAATACAAATACACAACAAATGGATAAAAAAGTATTTAAATTTGTTAAATCAATTACTAATCTTTGTCGTCTGGGTTTGAATTGAAGAGGTGGGACAATTTTCGAATAACTCTTCCATAAATTGACAGCATTTCTTCAATAAATTCCGATTTAGCAGTTTCACAGTTTTTATTTTCTAATATTTTGTGTCTGTGTATACTTAAACTTAGATTACTTAATCGTTACGACAGGGAACATGTCGCTAGCTGGCCATAAGAATACTGCTGGAAATTCAGTTTCAGCTTGAATTTATTATCTTTAAACTTATAATTTAATTTTTATTTAATTTATATATACATATACAGTGTGGTGGCCACGACTCTCGAACATCGGACTTTAACATGTAAAATCACATTGTTTTAATTTTCCTGCTTCTTAATTATTTAAAAGCAAAAAGCTTCAAATAAAATTTTTAGGGCATAAAATATGATATTAATTTTGCATGCTTTGTATCGGCACAAATTAGATCTGAAAATGACTAAAATTGTCTCAGAACTATCGATAGTTTTGAGGCAATTTTCGTCATTTTCAAATCTAATTTGTATAGTTATAAAGTATGCAAAATTTATTTTGCTTATTGGTTCAGATGCAGAATGTTATGCCCTAAAACTTTTATTTCAAACTTTTTTGCTTCAAATATTTAAGAAAGCAGAAAATTAAAAAATTATAGTTTTACATGTTACAGTCCTATTTTCGAGAGTCTTGGTCACCACCCTAGTTAATATCCAGGGGGGGGGGCGCCCTCTCTTGCCTCCCCTGCGGACGCCCATGGTAATGATTACAATAAAACCCTAATTATCTGAAAGGAATATGCTTTAAATTTGTATGTTGTATTATAAATCTATTCTCTAGATAGGAACACAATCAATTATACATGGAAAAAGCCTCGGAAAATAATTTCAGAGAACATGAGTAATAATTAAAACAATTTTTTCTGAAACCGGCAAGACAGTGCCTACTTTCCTGACCAGTTTTAGTATAGAAAGCATATTTTTACCAGATATGTAAGTACGTATCCAATGCTACATCAAAAATAACAGTCTGGTAAAGTACAAAACAGTCTGGTAAAGATTTTACCTGACTGTTTATTTTTATTGTAACCTTGGATACGTAGTCTGTTGTCTCCACAATTCATATAAAAAAAGTAAATATTTTGAATTATTATGATTAATTATTATAAGACGAAAAAGCATGAGTATTCGCCGAGTGTTTGTACCTCAATTGGTTAGAGCAGTCACCATGCGAGTGAAAGGTTCTGGGTTCAAATCCCGGCGAACGCTCATTGCTTTTTCAAAAATTATTTCTAATAATTAATTATTGATTAAAATTTAGTAGTTTTAATGTGGTGAAAATTGTTTATCGGCTGTGGGAATCGAACCCGAGTTCTGAAATTCATAGTCTGACTCGACACCACTGAGCCACCTAGATTTTTGATAAAATTTGCCATATATTGATTATAGTTGAACTTATTGTATAGACATAGACCGTTGTGCAGTAGTTTGTCTCAGCAATGACCAACAAAGCGTTAATGTTAATGAGTTGTCATTAATAGGCGCATTAGAGTTCCGCTGAAGCTGGTTAAATAAATTTCTCTAAGTAAAAATTTCTTCCCCTCCCACTTTACACATAGATCACAATAGATAAAGTTTGATTTTTAATAGCGATGCCAAAAATGCAATGAATTTCTTATGAAGATTATTTTACGCACTACGGCCATAAGACCTATTTTGGTGCGGCAACGAATTTTTAAAAGATTGCTGTGCTTCTTTTTTTATTGTTTATAACAACGAATTGTTCGTTCTGAGATAACTGTCGAACTAAGTTCGGTCGGTTTTAAATTACATATTTTGGGCATTTATTTCCAAACTATTAATTATTATGAATTATAATACATCATTATTATGAAAATATCGTTTGGCGAAGAAGCTGGTGTCAAGTTGGAGAATCCAATAAATTGTAATGTTACCATTAATAAATATGGGGTAGCTAGCTCAGTGGTATCAAGTCGTCCTGTGGATCCTGAGAACCCTAGTTCGAGTCCCACAGACGAAAAAACAATTTTCACCATTTTAAAACTACTCCTGTGGCTTCCCCACCACTAACATCTTTGGGAGCCGTGATTTGACGGCTGGTAACAGCACTTAACGCGCAAAATATATCATTTACCGAGATCTGCTTCGGCAAAGTGCCACACCCAGTAATGGATAGAAGGCGTGATGATATTTTTATTTATTTATTTTTACCTTTAATAATTATAATTATTACAATAAAGAAAATTAAACCAGTTTTCCTTCATTCATTTTTTAAATACATGCACGGTAGTAGAAACAGTATAGTGTGCAAAACATGTTTGAAGCCTTTTTTATTCTCACGTGGTTGCGCCCCTCGCCTGCGACTCATGTCGCAAACTGTACATGCATTTATAAAAGGCAGCTTCACACACTTATTACCCAATATACTATTAATGATTGAAATCTAATTAATTATCTTCTTGGTTTTACTGGTAAACTGTAACATTTTATACACGGAAGATAATTTTTAAACTGTAGACTTTGCTGGAAATGTTATTAACCAAATTTAATATCATTTATAGAACAAATTAGATTTAAATACTCTACAATTATTTACGTTTCATTACATTCTCTGCTACTCATTTGCAGTTGGAGATTTAACAAATTTTTCTTTGTCATAGATTTATTTTAAATTAACTATTTGTGACGGGTATCTATTTAAAGAATTGTAAAGAAATAATTTAAAGCTTTGAAAGTGGAATTGTGTACACGCAAAAGTCTCCTTGATTACACCGATTCCATAATTTGAAATAAAATGTAAAAAACATATAATTATTTTTCGAGCAAGAAGGATAAATTGCAGACAAATCAGAGAATTTCTCTGGAAAGCAAAGTGGCATCTAAAATGTCGTACTTTGCTGTTGGCTCGGTATGCGCGTAATTAAATTACTTGCGATCAAGTATTTCACTTCTGTAATTTCCTTAGCAGATCTTTTTTATTGATATGCAAATGAGTGCTATTTATTTCAGTCCTGAATTTATTTGAATTTGAAAAGTCTTTCACGGGTGAGATCTTCCCTCGACATCATTTGTTTTGACTGTAATTGACTTTTGTCTCTTCTTCTGATATTTGCTTTCTTTTTGAGCAGCCAAGTACCAATTTATATTTTCTTCTTTTGTAATTTGTATTGTTCTACCACTGACATTTATTCTTCTCTTTTGATACGGATATTTTATTCAAAAGAGAAAAGTTTGCTAATAAAAAAAATCTACATTAATAATAAATAATGATACATTATAATAATATTTGTATTATATAAAGTGAGCTTCTTTTTGGGCTAGCATTCGTATCTCGAAAACTGTAGTAATATTGAAAGTAATACCATTTTAAGTGACGATTTTAGTGATGTATTTGTTTTAATTTTAGTATCTGTTAAATTAGTTCTTTTTTTTCTCGTGGCATTTTCTAAGCAGCTTAATTTACGTCATTTGAACTCATTGGATGCAGTGTTTAATTTTAAACATCTTTTGTACTTGCACATTTCTTCTAAAATTAATACGAAAAAACTATTCCATAGGCTCCCCCTAAACTACCCCTGTGGCTCCCCTACCACTAACATCTTCGTGGGCCGTAATTTGACAGCGCGCAAAATATATCACTTACTAAGATCTGCTACGACAGAGTGCCACACATAGTAATGGATAAGAGGCATGATGATATATTTATTTATTTTGTTTATCTATTTTTGCTTTATTTAGTTCAATTTATATAGATTTTGACAAAGCTAAATTAATTTTTTTCTTAGAACCAAAAATTTTTTCCTTTGAAGTTTTTTTCTAATTTTAATAATACAGAAAAATACATATGATGCCATTATTCCGGGACATGTATATGATTACCATAATTAGGCAATACTGAAAAATATAAAGAATCTCAGAATTACATATCTTCGAATGTATCCTTAAAAAAATTACCTGGTCTGAGCCTTTAATTTAGTATTATAATTATGAAAAGATTTAATTTGTCATACTCATACCCAGGCAGCAGAAAGTTACATAGGTAACATTGGACTGTGTTTATAGTTAGACTTTCACCTAAGGAATGGCGCTAATAGTCTTTATGTGCATGGTCAACTTCATTGAATTGCGCTACGCTTATTATGGCCGTTTCATATGTCATTAAAATTCCTAGTTTCATATTTACAGAGCGGGTACGTCAACTAGCGCTTCTAACGAGATATGTCGTAACTAAATTTGAAAATACTGCCGTTTGCATTGATTGAAAAAATCCTAAAAACAAGCCTAGTAATTGTATATTTAATATCATACGATTTTTACAGTAAAATACTAACCGTTGGCATAAATATCTCAATAATTTTGAGCTATAAACACTTCAAATATATGAAATAGGTAGACAATATGGCGGCATTATTTTCCTGAAGTGACAGATAATACTACGTTGCCAAATTAAAAAACACTAGATGGCATTACTTGACGTACCAAAACTGTAAAAAACTCATGACAAATTTTTATATGGCAAAATGATGAAATGAAACGGCCATAATAAGCGTAGCGCAATTCAATGAAGTTGGCCATGTTATGTGAAGACATCTTTTTTAGATAACTACAATATCGGCAATCATTGGTTACTAGATTGTTCCTGTAGTTGTCATTTGTATGTATTTCAAATTTTTTAATCTGTCAAATATCCAATTAATTTGTATTTGTGAAATAATTTCATGTAAATAATGTAATCAACTAATATGAATTGTTGTGTAAAAAACTGCACTGCTACTGGTAAGTAAGTGATCATATAATAAATAATATGTAAATAAGGAAGTCATAATATATTTTCAAGTTCACAAGGATTGGATAAAACTGCGATTGAAACAGTTAAGATTATAAATAAATTGTATACACGAGGATATTTTAATAAATGTTTGTATTGTGTTTATAAATTTTGATTACATACGTACATACATACATACATACATACATATCTTCACATTATATCCCAACAAATGGGGTAGCACGAACAGTAAAATCACTCATAAAGCATTCACTCATCACACTCATCAAACAATCAGCCCTCGTCAAACATTATCATCCAAACACACCACCCTCACTTTAACCACATTCATAGATCACTCCATATAAACTCAATAATTTATTACACTCGAAATCATTTATCACACAACAAACCTTCAATCACATCATTCCTATTCACTTATCATTCATCTTCTTTCTTCAACGTACATAACATTCACTCAAATTACTCACGCTTACTCCTAACAACGAATCTAATAACGAAACTAACAACGGATGTACAAAGATTACAAAAGATGAAAGCGAAAGTCTGCTCTTGTATATGAAAGAAAAGTCCACACAATGCCGTAACTAAAAATGAAACAAAAATATAAGAAAGGAAGGGGGTGTCGCCCTGCGCGTGTTTTTGATAGTAAATAAATAAATATAAAATAATAATAAAAATTAGAAGCTACCTAAATACGCATACCGGGTTGCCTATATACATAACTCTAGTTAGACTTCCACTACTCAGATGGCGCAAAATAGAGTTCCAGTGTGTAACATGACAGTTTCTTATCTACTCGTATAGTAGTATATTGTGATCTGTGCTTATACCCATGTATCGGTCCCGTATTGTTAGTTGCCGGAAGGAAGATTCAAGTTATCACGTGTACCATTACTTCCTGAAAATTAATAATACACGTGAAAAATATAAATTGAAGGCATTATTTTATGCTACACCAACATAATAATACAGAAATCTGACACGTAATAATAAGATTGCGTATTACGAAAGAATGTTATTTTTCACTTTGCTTGTACAATTTTGCATAGAAGAAGATTCTTGTAAACCTTTTTAAGACAATATTTCAAGTTGTTGCTAATTTAAAATCCCCAGATATTTTTAAAGGTCGGCTTAAGAATTTTTATTAAAATTCATGAAATTTTAACGTAATCTTGCATTAACTTACAGAAACAGTTTCAAGAGAATATTTATCACCAAACAAAAATGTGTAATTAAAACCGTAATTCCAATAAAATTCTCTTCATTTTTTAATTAGCATATGGAAAGAATTTTTTTCATTAAACAAATTGAATTCCTACAGAGGTTTCCGATGTCACACTATAGCGCCGCCGCGCGTTTTTGATTAACCCCGTAAGATTAATTGCAGAAATTTTAGGGCATCTAGAATTAATTAATAATTAATTACCCGTAAAATAAAAATTCCTGCGTGCAGAGTGCGTGCGGTCCGCAAAGTTGCTGATACTGTTGGCATCAGGAACAGTTATTCGCATTCTAGCGACGCCTTCACAATTCAATTAAGAGTTTGTAATTAGAAAATAACCGGGAAAAACAGAGAAACATATTGGATTGCTAATTACTGTAAAATATACCGTTAATAGCCAGTAAATAAGATTGTAACATTATTAACCGTTGATATCGTCCTCGGGCACGGCTCAGCCCGAACCGACGAGTTATTTCACTAGTCGCGTCAGCGTCCAGAAATTAACTTCGTAAATTTAGTGTCTTGCCAAGCAATTTTGCACGGAAATAACAAGAACGCCGCAGTCAGTGCCGTCTCGACCGACTTTACTCGATCGCGTGCAGAATCAGCTTCGAAGATTTCTGCACTTTTTATATATTTTCAATTTATATATTTAATATAACATTCATCGGTTTTAAACCGCAAATTACACAATGGGGATACTTTTTGTTTTTATTTATTTATTTGTTTGTACACTTAAATAATTTTGGCCTTTGGTAATCTTGAATAAGATGCAAAAATAATAGCGAGTGTATGGCGAAACTAAACAGAATGTGTCATCCGATCAAAAACCAAAGTAACTTGACATTTCTCACAAAACCTGTATTCCATTTTTTTAATATAAAATAATACTAAATTAATTCATACGGATTTTTTTAAGTTACTAAATTCCAATTACAATATCGAGGGCCCGCCCACATCTTATAATAGAATGCTAACAACACAGATATACCTAATCTTTTTTTAAAGATAAATTTGAAATCAGCGAGATTGGAACCCACGACTTCTTTCTTGAGACTTTTTAACTCTGCCTATATTGATGAAATATTAAATTTATTTTTTTATACTTGTGTTACTTCATTTTTTTATATGCTTGAGATATAAACAACTTAATGTTCTACTGCACTATAACTACTTGATTTATGACATTGTTTAGTGTCCATAAAATAATACTTTATTGGTGGAGTACGATCAAATAGAAGAACTAAAGTTCTGTCAATTGTAACACGATGAAGAACGTAAGGGCGAATAAGTGAAAAATGATTGGACCACTCCTAGGTACAATACCCATATCTGGAATTCATCGTTCACATCTCGGGGTGGAAACAGATGCCTTAAATGTTAGAATTATGTAATCTGGCATCATGGCACTGTAAAATTCTAAGAATATTAACTATAATTGTCCCTTTTATAAGAAGATCACATACTCAACTTTAAAGGTCACGAGAGTCTAATTACCCGAAACTAAGATTTTTGCCTTAGCGCAAATCAACAATGAGGTATATATATATATATATATATATATATATATATATATATATATATATATATATATATATATATATATATATATATATATATATATATATATATATATATATATATTAGACTGTTTCAAAAAAAATTATAATATTTTTTTCCCTTAATTATATCAAAAATGTTGTTGGAAATGGTAAAAAAATAATCCTGTGAAAGTTAGAGCTCTTAATATTAATATTAAGAGGTGCCGCATCGTAAATTTCAATTTCCCATTTAAATAACATGGGAACAATGTTCTCTTGGAATTTGATATATTTATTTTTTCAAAAGTTATTTAACGATAGAGTTAGATTGATATTAAATTTTTATATTTTTCTAATTTTCCGACGCAACCATCAACTTTATGAGAAAATTTAGAAGGTACATTTTTCAACTTTATGAGAAAATTTAGAAGGTACATTTTTTGTAGAACATTTCATTTCCTATAATTTATCTTAAGTTATTTGCAAAAAACTATATATATATATATATATATATATATATATATATATATATATATATATATATATATATATATATATATATATATATATATAAACTTGTTAACTGTTGGAATTTATTTTATTAATATTAGAATTATATCAAATTTATATATATATATATATATATATATATATATATATATATATATATATATATATATATATATATAATTAATTCAGAATTCAGTTTGAATTGTATAGAATTTCTTTCAACTTGTACTTTTCAGTGTTTTAATTTAAAATCTTAAAAATTAAAGAAGAGAGACTGTCATGAAGGGCTTGTCCGTATTTGGCTTCTTAAGAAATGTAACCTTAGCTATATTTGTTATTTTAACGAAAGGACAAAACTTTTATAATTTCACAAAATGAGCACCTAATATATTAAAACCTTTAACTAAAAGAATAAAAACGAGAACTTGTACTAGTGGAGAGGCAGATTATCTAGTGTCGATGGTAGAAGAGTCTGTTTTATCAAAAAGCTACATGTGTATATATATATCTATATAAAATAAAAATAAATACCTAATTATTTCAGTCATTCCTTTGTATTTAATTATTTTGGGATTCTTCTAAATTTTACGATTTGCGAACACAATTTTCTTTGGTAGTCTAATAACTATATTATATGGGGTGGCTAGCTCAGTGGTATGAAGTCGGCCTGTGGATCCTGAGAACCCTGGTTCGATTCCCACAGGCGACAAAATTTGTTTATAATTTCAAAAGCTACCCCTGTGGCTCCTCTACCACTAGCACTTCACGCGCACAATATATCACTTACCGAGATCTGCTTCAGCAGAGTGCCACACCCAGTAACGGGTAGAAGGCGTAATGATATATTTTTTTTTATATATATTTTTATATTTTTCTAGTAACTATAAATAACATTGTCAAACAAAAGTAACAGAGCATACTTTAAGATTTAACTAAGTTTTCACAGTAACATATTTTAAAAACAGAAAACACCTCCAAGGTAGTCGAACATAAAGCTTTCTCGTAAGTCGTACATAATCGGAATTTATGCACTTGTTACAAAAATATTTATTATAATGTATCTATAACTTCAATCAAATTTCAACTGAAGTAACAATTACTTTGCATCAGACACATATTAAAAAGATCTGACTGTCGAGTCACTTAATTATTATGTAGTGGTACATCTATCACAATATCCTAATTACCATAGCAGAATTCAGCGGATATTGTTTATTTGACTACGTAACAAGAACTCATTTGATAGCTAACTAAGTTAAGCATGAAATTCAATCTGTTTCGGAAACTTTATACTGTAAACTACATTACATCATCGTATCTCTTGCAATTTCCAAGATTAATAAAACTACTAAGTAGCTAAAAGGATCAGTTTTATACAAGAAATGCATATACCTGTATTTTGATCAACTTGGTTCTCGAATACGTATTGAGGCTACAAGATTCAAGATGCTTTGAAACAGGTACACAATATTGCGCTCGACTAAAACAGGTCGGTACTACTATTCATTTACAACATATTCCTTAAAAAGAAATAAAGATCGGGATATAAATAGAAAATGGGGTAATGGCTCCGTGGTATCAAGTCGGCCTGTGGATCCTAAGAACCCTGGTTCGATCCCCACAACCGACAAAACATTTTCACCTGTTTAAAATTACCCTTGTGACTCCCCCACCACTAACATCTTTGGGGGGTTGTGATTTGACGGCTGGTAACCGCACTTCACGTGTATGCATAGATATATATATATATATATATATATATATATATATATATATATCACCGAGATCTGCTTCGGCAGAGTGCCACACCTAGTAATGGGTAAAAGGCGTGATGTTTGTTTGTGTGTCCCGTATGCGTTACTATATCATTCATCCGATTGCGATGCAACTTTGGTAAGTTGTGCGCACGCCCGTGAAGGTTTCTGACTTATTACAAGTTCAGTCAGCCATTTTGAAACAAAATGGCCGCTAGCTATCCTGAAAAGTACTGCATTGATTCGGTTCAAATTTGGTAAAGGCATAGACGAGAACCAATCTTAACATATAGATATAATAAAGCTTCAGTCCGTCATCTTAAAACGAAATGGCCGTTAGCTATCCTGAAAAGTACTGCACTGATTCCATTCAAATTTGGTATAGGCATAGATGAGAACCAATCTTAACATACAGGTATAATAAAGCTTCAGTCCTATGCCATTCGAATTCAAACATTTGCAGTTTCCGGTACAACTCGCATTTGTAATGACCATCAACAAAACACAGGGACAATCCCTACAAGTGTGTATTTGGCATGCTCACACATTGAAAAACCTTATTTATTCGTGGAAGTCCCAAAGAGAAAAACAAAAAATATTATGTATACCAAAGCACTTCAATAAACAGAATTAAACACAAACACTTTCTTTCTTTGAGTTGCAATGCAACCCATGCCGGATACTCGCATTAAATTGTAGACGACGCGAACGAAGTCGCGGGTAATAGCTAGTTTTATATAAATTGAAAATGTAATTGCTTTGATATTTATTTTATGTTATCTATATTAATTTAATATGTTGAAGTTTTATTTATTTATTTATTGAGATTATTTAACTACAATTGTGTGGAAATTTTTCTTCGTATACAAGCGCATGTTGTCGATCTCTTCCTTTTAGAATAGAAAATCTTTGTAGATTCGTTGTTAAAGCAGCGAGCGTGAATAATTTGAAATGTTTTGAGCACGTCAAACTTACGTCGAAGAAAGAATAATGAAAGGTGTATAGAAGTAATTGGAGATATGTGATTGAAGGTTTGTTGTATGATGAATGATTCCTAGTGTGATGAGTCAATGAGCTTATTTGGAAGCTATGCAGGTGGTTGAAGCTAGAATGTTGTGTAAAGATGAGAATGATTGCAGATTATTTGATGAAACTGATGAGTGAATATTTTATGAATGATTCTAGAGTTTGTGTATATACGCATGTAAGATTTATTTATTGAACATATATTGTCTACACAAAATTTGGTATCGCCATTAGCTCGCTGCAAAATGTTCATTCCTGCATAGTTGGTGTCCATGCTGGACAATTTAGTTTGGAATATTTATGAAGTAGGTACGTGAAATTCCATATAAGTATTTGAACAAATATCGGGCAATATACTGTAAAATTTATGAGTATCAAATTAATAATATCAACAAGGTATCTGTTATTAATCGTATTTTTTAAATGCAATTTTCTTATTTTTACTGATAATAAATTTTAGTTATTCTAAATATATTTTCATAATTATTAAAAAATCATACTGACTGTCATGCTTGTCCGAGGTGTGGCTATTAAATAACTAGACTGACGCTGCTACAGTCGAAGTATGCATGCGCCAAACACCAGCGACCGTCAACTTTTTAGTGTGAAGCTTTCTCTTTCGAATGCAGTACCTCTCGCTTCTGTAAACAAATCCGTATAGCTGTCGGTTCTAATTAAAGTTGTTTTTTTTTGTTTCGCCGAAAAAATGTTAAGTGCAACATTAGAGCAACGAAGTGTCATGAAATTTCACATGAAACTTAGCAAAACTGCTACTGAAACTTGTAATTTATTGAAAAAAAGTACCCGAATGGTGGAAGGACAGGTCATGGTTTCTCCATCAGAACAATGCGCTGGCTCATTCCGCAATGTCTAGCCAAGTACAGCATCCCAGTGTTGGACCATTCACCTTATTCGCCAGATCTTGTACCGCACGACTTCTGTCTGTTTCCTAAGGTGAAATTGCTTTAATAGCAACACAATTTGAGCTTTGAAAGAGAAATCGGCATGCGTTCTGAAGGAGCTGACAGAAGAAGACTTCCAGCACTGTTTCGAACAATGGAAGATTCGCATGGAGCATTGCAGGGATAGAGGAGGGGTATATATTGAAAGTGATAATAAGTAAATAGATATGAAATCAAAATAAAATGTTAAAACAGTATCAGTCTCGTTAGTTAATAGCCACACCTCGTAATAATTTTTATATTTAATTTATTAATAAGAAAGATTAAATTAATGATGTGCATATATTTGTAAAATATTGTATTATTCTTTTCGTATACTGTGCATATTATAGCCGTATAAAATAATAATTAATTATATAATAATTAAATGAAGTTATTAAAATATATCAGTGCTTATTACATGTATATATCAATTAGTTTTATCTGTTTTAGTATGTAGTACAGAGAGAAGTTGAGACTCGAGACAGGACTTAGGTAGTCGAGACCAGCACGAGACCGAGACGAGGCCATGATACTCGAAATTAAGACGAGACTGATACGAGACTGACCCTAAATGTCGTCTCACTTATCTCGCGGTATAAATACGGATTTCGGATCAAATCTCTGATCGAATTGGATAGGATCGAATCTTGAAATGAATCGGATCGAATATAAAACTTTTGAAAATTTCGATCTCTAGTATGTAGCTACGGAGAGCATGTTTATACACATATTTAAAGTGTTCTTCAGAATTTATTATATTGCAAATCAAATTTCATTCAATAGAAACTAAAATATATGAAATTGCATTTTGTAGTATTAAAATAAAGCGGATTTCAATTGTTTCTTCGTTCTAGAAATACAATACTTTATGATAAAAACTAATATGTTATAAAAATATCTAGAACTACACAAGTTTAAAAATAATGATATAATGAACTATGAAAGCTCTTTTATTTTCTAAATAATAACTACTTCTTCAGTAAATCATTATAGTTCCGGTTCCAAGTGTATTGAAGCAAAGATAAACACAAATAGAATCCAATGGCAAATGGCGGGTTATTGAAGAGCTAGTTGCAGTTTTTATCTTTCCATTATCCGCAACCAGGCATTGACGCCCAGTGGCAACGCCCGCCTCAAGCACTCAAGTAGATAAATACCACAAAATGGCTGCACCGTCTCACGTCTCTCCAACCTAAGTAATTCAATTTAGATGAAATTCTGAACAGTGAATCTCTCTAAGCAGCTCATTGCAGCCAGAGGTCGAGTGCTCGGGAGCTGCTGGAGCTGCTCACTTCCACGCAAATAGAAATAAATGAACACTGCCAGACACAAGTCTATTCAACAATTTGTACGAATATAATTTTTATATCTCTGAATTTATCAAATAAGTGCTCTTGTAAATTTACTTGAATACTTTACTATTTGAAATTTTATTTTATTATTTTTTTAAATAAAGAGTTGTTAATTAACGATTTAAATTAGGTTGGGAGTGGTTCTAAAGCGTAATGAAATTTTGAATAAAAATGAATGAGATTCAGAATGACAAGTATGACATTATCATACAATGAATAACATTACAATTTTAATGAATAAATGTTTTAATGAAACAGGTGTGAAGTTATCTGCTGACAAATTCATACAGCAGTACATATAAAAATCAAATATATATGCAAAAAAATACGATTTGTTAGATTCTTAAATTATCTACGACATGTTATAGCTCTACCATATTTTGATACCTGGGATTCGAAACATTATTATCAAAATTATGACAGTTTATATCTGTAAATATATTTGTTATAATTGAAATAAATTTTTGTTACAGTAATGCAAATTTTAATTTGTTCTTTCGGTACCTATACTAAACGGTAAACAGTTAACTAAACAAAAAATTATAATTTCTTGATCTACGGTAGCCAAGTTATATTCAATTTATGGCCGGTTTCATAAAAAAAAATTAAATTTTAAACATGGATTAAGTAAATAAAAGCATATGAAAATGACATGTCAAATGAAATAATTAACATTGCTCTCATACATTCGATTTGCTTTTATTTCTTTAAACCGTGTTTAAAATTTAATTTTTTATGGAGTAGGTGGCATAGTGGTTATCGTGTCGGCCTGTGGATCCTGTGAACCCTGGTTCGATTCCCACTGGCGACAAAAAATTTCACCACATTAATACTACTCCTGTGGTTCCCCCTCCACTAATATCTTTGGGGGCCGTGATTTTACGGATGGTAACCGCACTTCACGCGCAAAAATATATCACTTACCGAGATCTGCTTCTGCAGAGTGCCACATCCAGTAATGGATAGCAGGCGTGATGATATATTTATTTATTTTAAAATTGAATTTTTGTTGATGAAACCGGGCATCACTGTCCTAACAATTGTCTATACCGTTCTTATTCTTTTTGGTACCATCCCTGATTAATCAGCCAATTATATATTTATGTTTGTCAATGAGTTTTGTATAATCATACTTAATAATAATAACTAGTGTAATAAAAAAATATATCATGACGCATTTTACCCATTACTGGGTGTGGCACTCGGCCAAAACAAATCTCAGTAAGTGATATTTTTATCTAACTAATAAAGTGTAGCTAACTCAGTGGTATGAAGTCGGCCTGTGGATCCTAAGAACCCTGGTTCGATTCCCACAGGCGACAAACAATTTTCATAATTTCAAAAAATACCCCTGTGGCTCCTCCACAACTAACATCTTTGGTGGCCGTGATTTGACTACTGGTAACCGCACTTCACGTGCAAAATATATCACTTACCCAGATCTGCTTCGGCAGAGTGCCACACCCAGTAATGGATAGAAGGCGTGATGATATATTTATTTATTTTATTTTATAAAGTGTGCAATTCAGAAAAATTAAGTTCTGAATGCTTTTTCGTATATGTTGTACCTTTTTGAAATTGGGAAAAGTAGGTATTTTAAAAAAATACTTCGTTTATACCAGTTCCTCAAAGGTATCACTTTTTTTTTAATAGCTTCACAATTTTAATACAATGAAATGTAAAACGGAAAAATAAAACTATTTCATATTTTAAAAGTCGAACATACTTGAGTCAAATTGTTTTGTTTTTTTTTTTCGAGACAAGAATTTCTTCTTAATTATCTGGGTATATCACCCATAGTTTCTTTTCCAAATATATGGAAGAACGGAGCTTTATTTATTTGCATCACATGTTAAAAAGAAAGTTACAGATGAGCCGAATAATACAAGCTAATCGCATCTATGAATAAACTGTCAATTATACTTTATCGTTTTGAGCTGGATTTATTACTAATTATTAATGCATTATAGGCATTTTTATCTATTTTGATTTATTTTTTTCAGTCATATTAATTCTGCTACAAATCTGATTGCTTCTTTACGAAATAATTAGTTAAAAAGAAGTAATAATAATTCACTGATAGTGAACATAAAATCTATATATGCATTATAGTAAATTCGTGATATTTGTTTTCAAGTTCCGAGTTCAAAATGGTGTAATTAATATCAACTTTGAAATTTTAATGAGAACATGCATATTTTGTTATATATTTGAAATTTACGTCAAATTTGCGTCAGAATACATTCACTACAATTTATGCTATGTATTTAGTATAAATCATATATGTAGACGAAATTAGCTTTGCATGTATAAGTATAACTTACACATTATTTAACATTTTCATTACATTTGAATAGTTCTGTTACTCGTATACCTATGAATAAATAAATTTCGCTTTAGATTATATAGGTCGCTTGAAGTGGAATTAGTACAAAATGTATGTACATAAAAAATCCAAATATAAACATTTATGAAACCAAGGACATCATTTCTGTTATATATCATTCTCCCATGTGACTCACAAAATGATATATTCTTTGTGCAATCAACAAAACAAATAAAACTCAGTATTACATCTCTTTGTTTGGCAAAAATAAAAGCGCCTGAAGCGAGCAAAGAGGAAAATAACACATTGTAGTTTAATTTAGATTATTTTTATGTGAAAAATACAAATAAAATTTGTTATTTTCCTCAGTAAATATTTATGAGTGCAACACAAAATTGTCGCTCATAAATCCTGCAACCTTAAATCTTATTTGCAAGATCTAAGGGTGCATCTGTCACCATACCGGGCTTATATGGCCCAAACACTAGCGAGGGTCCACCTTTATTTTATGCGCATGTAAATTTAGCACCACTTCAGTCTAGACACCATAAAAACTCGGTAAAATTTTGAGTGATATGTAAACTCCAACAGGCTAGACTCTACACTAACAAACGAGGATACTAAATTCGTATAAGCAGATTATGCGCTACATAACGCGAAGCGTTTAATTAGAAAAGAAGATTTACCTTGTATACTCTTCAGCCAATATAAAATACTACTCTTTAGTTTTACTCTGCTGTTTTGTTAAATCACAAAGCACAATAACACTATGCCAAATGTTTTTCTGTAGTAAATGAGTATTGCTCAGTAAAAATATTTTTCCAGGTATTATAATACAACTTGAATTGCTTATAATGTACAGTTTACATAACCTACATCAATATGTATCAGCATAAAGCTAAAATTCATTCTAATGCGTTACAAGTGAATCTGATGATTCAAGACAAACGATCTTAGATTCCTTGTTTAGGTTTTCGTTTGAGTGTTTAAATGCGATTTTGTGAAATTAACTTTAAAAAAACAAGCACAGAACAACTCTTTCTTTCTTACTTTCTTATATTTTTATTTCATTTTTACCTCTTACAATAGAGTGTCTAACTGCAATTGTATGAAATTTTCATTCAAATACAAACGCAGGATGTTGCTCTCTTTCTTTCTATTATTTGTAGATTAATGTAAAGTATAGGAGTGCCTGGATGGATGCGATTGAAAATTGGTTGTGCGTTGAATTATTTCAAATGTGTAAATAAGAAAAGACCCATGAATATTGTTCAAGCGAGGATGATAAATTAGGATGATAATGTTTAAAGAGAACAGATTATTTCATGAATCTGATGAGTAGATGTTCTGCGAATATTTCAGGAGTTCGTGCTATTCCATTTGATGGGATATAGTGTGACGTTATATGTTTTCAGACGACCACTTATGAAAGTAACCATAACAACATCATAAACAATAATGGGAAGTTGAAAATAACATATACTGATATGTTAGTATGACGCACACTTCTAACTTATCAGGTGAAGTTCCACTGATTGACAACAGATAGCGTTACGATGAAAGAAAATAATAAAATAAATGAAAAGAATTTGTATTATTATTTCGATCGAAGTTTTGGCAGATTTTTCAACAAATTTCCACAGATAAATCTTATTTAAAAAAATTAGTAATCACTTATTTACTAATATTTTTGCATTATTCAATATTTTGACATTACAGTTAGCACAGTTGGTATCACATTACCTAACCTTAAATGTCAAACGTCAACGTTTACCTACAAAAACGCATCAGCTGTCAAAGTGTAACAACATTGCACTTGTAAACTTTTTTTAGAAATATTTTGTAGTCGTCTGAAAAATAGTGTATATAACTCGATCGAAAGTGTGACAACTGTGGTTGTGTACTTAAATCACTCGGCGCTGCGCGTCTCGTTTTTCAATTTGTACACTCGCACGTTATCTTACACTTTCAATGATTGTTATGCTCATCAGTATGGTGCGATCAACTATCCTTGTCGGTAGATGGCACTACTGAGTTCTTCGTAGCTCTTATGTCATGATACTGGTTTAAGGTAGTACTAGTGTGACGGTGGCGCCATCGGTTGTCGAGTGGCGAAGCTGACGCTCAAGAAAATATAAAAATTGAATAAAATAAGTGTGTTATACCTATTATGTTTGAATATCATGAATTATTAACAGGTTGTTGGTCTAGTGAATTTTCAAATAGTATACCACCGTGTGGTGTTGCCATTATAAATTGCGATTCTTCATTTTTCGTTAAAAACAAGGCTTTACATGGCTATATATCCATTACTAAACGATAAAAAACTTTCTCCTTTTGATACAATATACATGGATAGATCTAGCATATCATACTAGTTTTTCAAATGAAACTGCAAAATTTTAGAGCTACACAAACCAAATATGTGCGATTCTGAGTGATGATCGTCATAAGCTCCGTGTATAAGAACTCAACTTTACAAGCGAATATATTTGTTCACAGATGATGAATGTGTTTCAAATTTTAACAGGATGCGTATGACTATCGAATGTTTACGTGCGACAAATTTCATTCAGATCTGCAAAAAAAAATTTCACGCTAGTACTACCTTAACATATTCTTAACATCTATCTGTTCAGCCTAAACAGTATCATAGTTCACTAGTCCCTAGTTGGTCTAGCTGGATAGTTGATACTGATGAGCCTCCACAGAGCGAAACGCGTCTATGGTTAAAGCTCAATTGACCAGCCTGTTGATGATGACCTAATAAGTTGATTTAAATGTGCTGTAATTTTTTGTGGAACTTTAACAAGTGTTGGAAATTTTTTCCTATTTTCTTATTTATCTATTAAATACATAAATCAAAAATTTACGTTAGATATAAATTTTGCTACAATTTAGCGTTAGCATTCAAATCGTTTATTAACAAAAAATCAGGTATTAATAATATTTTTGAATAATTTTTTTTGAAATCAGCCTTTTTATTATTATTTAAAAAAAGACTCCATAAAATTACAAAAGTAATGAGAAGTTATTTATGTAACCTTCGAATGTCGTGAAAATTTGTGTTAACTCATTTTTTCTCGTTAATTTAAAAAATATAAAATTGGAAATTTACTTTTATAAATTCTTTCAACAAACTAAAATTAATACAAATTTCGTATTAATTAAATCTTATCATCTTTTGGCCATTTGATTAATCTTGCTTTATTTGGAACTGCTAATCTTTTTAATATCCTCCATTATTGTCAGCACAAGTGTTAACTGCTAACTAACAATGCTGTTGAATGCCAGAACTATATCTTCAAGAAAAAAATATTTATTAACAATACAAATTTATGTTGAGTCAGTTGATCAGATCGATATAGCAGTTGTTATTCTTACCTTTAACATTTGTAGTTATATTCTCTATCTGCCTATATATTTCACCCTCTCTCTCTCTTCCTCTCTAGGGTATCATTTCAATTTGAATGAGGGTCATATTACTGATATTAAAATGAGGTTCAGTTTTTGTCGGGGCGAATTAAAATGCAGATCGTATTAAATCTTTAGCGTTAAATGAAACGAGCCGAATCCTTTATGATCATCCGCATTTCGGGTCAGTAAGAGGATTTGAAAGGACACCAACATACGGATGAAAATTTCATCTTTCAATTGAAATGCTGTGTTTGTTTTGTGAAATACATATTATCTGATATTCATTAGCGAATTAAATATTCAAAAGGGGTTTATTTTTGAATTTATATTTTTGTTGTAAATTTTATTAACTACGATAATATTTATCAAGGGTAAGAGCGTATATTTTTAGGGGTGTTTGCGTCTTTAAGCAAGGGGTTCATATAATTCATTTTTATAGTGCAATTGAGTTAACGTCTAGTTATAAAATTATACTAAATAAGCTGAAATTAAGGCGTGGAATGGCGTGACCTAACATGTGGTGGTTGAACACGCAATGCTGAAACCATAGACTTCCGTCAGGATGGTAAAGAGGCACTCTGCTCTACATTTTTCATTTCAATAAAACATTAAAAATCTATTATATTAATGCTACTATTATTACTTCTGTAAAACTCAAACTTTAAATATTAAAATGTAGTTATAATTACATGTTCAAAGTACGACAGGTAAACAAAGGTTCATTCGCGCAAAAAATATGCAAATATCTGGGGTTGGAAGGGTTAATATTGTACAATTTTCATTCCTGTCTGGAGTCTCGCTCCCGAAGGAATTTTTTTGTCCGGACGCCCATGTCAACAGCCTATTCCAGCGTCAGATGTGCGGGGTTCACTGTCATGAAAGCAAATTATATGCAAAACGTGTAATTACGGTGAAAGAAAGCGGAACATAAATTTAATAAACCGCCATTTTACACACGCATTGTTCCCGAGTGCCGAATAACTTCAGCTGCAGTGACACTCACTTGTTCATATCACACACCCCTGCACTCGTCGCACCCCTTTCCACACTGTACATACACCTACTGCGTGGTGGTGACACCGTTAAACCTAACTGCCACTGTGTGCGGCAATATTAGTGGGTATTACGTGATTTTTGATCATTTCAGAACCGCTTGTAGTTTATATGGAAATGAAGGGTGTTTTGCTGTAAACATTTATGGATAGATTCATATCAAAACTATTCTCAGAAAATACGGAAGCATTTTATACCCCGGTGTAAACAATTTTATTAATTCCTAAGTTATTTATGCACGCAGAATTTATAGATTTTTTTTTTATCTAACTACAAATACAAGTTACATTGAATGAACAAGAAGATGAAAATTTGTCTATTATTAAAATATTAACTTTCTAAAAGAGTGTTACATATGTATTAATTATATCAAATTTGTGAATGTATATATTAAATATATACAAATGTTACTAATAAAATTTATATATATATATATATATATATATCATCACGCCTTCTACCCATTACTGGGTGTGGCACTCTGCCGATGCAGATCTCGGAAAGTGATATATTTTGCGCGTGAAGTGCGGTTACCAGACGTCAAATCATGACCCCCAAAGATGTTAGTGGTTGAAGAGCCACAGGGGTAGCTTTTGAAATTATGAAAATAGTTTTGTCGCCTGTGGGAATCGAACCAGGGTTCTCAGGATTCACAGGCCGACTTCATACCATTGTGCTAGCCACCATAAAATAAAATTTATGAAATTGACAAATTATAAAATATATTGTAGAACTAGTTTCATAACGATCGATCCCAAATTTGGAAAACGAGCCACTCTATGGGGAGTTTTACAAAGGACGAATACGATTACGCCTTATGAAATGTGTTCTTTATACAATATTTTCTATTTAAGTAATTTTAAAATTATGTTACATTTTAAAGAAAAGTGAATTGTTTTCTCATAAAAGAAACAAATTTCTATTTTTTTGTATTATGAATTTGTGAATTTTGTCTCATTATTGCAAATTGTTTTAGTAATATTTCGACACCGACAATTTACAATTTTGAGGTTATATGTCATTCATCTGTCAGATTTAAAAGCATACCACTTCTACAAAATAAAAAACGCCAAAAATAGTGCGCTTGTAGATCTCCTAAACGACGTGTTAGACTTATAAGAACACCGAAATAGAGAAAGATAAAATCAGATTTTTGACATTATTTAGTAAATGAAAATTTTAATACATATAAATAAACAATTGGAAATAATTCACTTTGAACCAACGTAAAGATACCATCATCTTATCTCTTGTTAACAAGTTCCATGGGAAACAAACAACATTTATTTAGCAGTACTTCAGTTTTGATCAAACCCACTAGTGGGTAATAAGTATAGTCAGTTGAGTTTTAAGTTGAATAACAAGAAAATTACAAGTGAAATGCAGAGGGTTCAGCAATTTGAACGTTTATATTTTATAATCCTGAGTAAAACATCGTTCTCGTGTAACATCATTAATAGTTATTTTTATAACAAGGCTTGTTACGTACAAGTGCAGAATCTGCACGAGCACTTAACCTTTATCGGCACGTGTTATAAACAATATTTTTTCTACAACTGTGAGATTTAGAAAATCACAACAATATTATCAAAATATATAAAATTTTAATCATTACACGAGACCGATGTTTTACGGCGTTGCTATGGTTAGTTTGTTGATTGCTTCATTTTTCTACGTTATTTAAAAATATTTCACTAATTTCAAGATAATTTCTTCAAAATCGTCTAGATTTGAATCCTATAATGAGTGATTCTACTTTATTATGTATATCTCCAGAGATAATTACAGCGTTAGATCTATTCTTGGCAGTAACAATCAACCTGCTGCTGGTACTTCTAGAACCTCCGAAATTGTTGTCAATAATATTACTGTTAATAATATGAACAGATACGGAAGAAATCAATGTTTCTTTAGATATACTCGTAGTAGTTTCCACTTCAAATTATGTCAATATACGCAACTGTAACAACGTGTTATTAATATACACAAACAATCAATATTATGTATTTCACTTACTCTTTAAATAAACCATTTATCGGTATATTCCACTTCGGTTATTTTTATGAATTATCATATTTAATATGATATAGTTGAGTTCTTGTCTGCTCAATGTGATGTGTACAGATAAGATATACTGCAGTTTAAGGTTATGTTTATAAGCGTCAAAATATATCATTGCATATTTCTTCTTCTTCCATAAACGTATGTGCCTAAAATATGAAATTCCGTGCTTGGCGCAAAATTTAAATCGCTCTCACTTTTCTTTTCTTTTGACAATTGCGTAAAGTACAAATTACTTTCGGCACTATTGTTTCTTTACTTACAGAAACGTACTTGGTCTGCATTTATCTACTTTCCATACGTAACCAAGGCAATAATAGTTACGTAATAACAAATAAATCGCACAGTTGTAGGAAAATTTTTATAAATTCTGATATTATTTTAATTGTTTTTCTAAATTATCAGTTGTAGGAAAAATGTTGTTTATAACACGTGTCGAAAAAGGTTATGTGCTCGTGCAGATTTCCGCACTCGGCAAGCCTAGTGCGTTAATCTCTGCACTTGCACGTAACAAGTCTTTTTCGACACTTCTTATAAAAATAACTGATTTTTACCCATTGCCGTATGTTGTTATTGGATAAAAGTTGTAACGGGTTGTGAAAAATTAACAGGTAAGTATGTTACAGAATGCGCCTAATTATCCCGAGTTTATCATGTTTCATAGTTATTCAGAATTAATGATATAATGCTGATATATCAAAAAAAATAATAGTACGGTTTCACGCTTACAGTCTGAGTTAAAACCAGGTTTTATTTCTCCTCTCAATTGGCCTTTTAATCAGCGGAGAGGAAGGCATTTAGAGCACAACGAACGAAAATTGTATTTAAAAATAATTAAAAAAAGAAATCCTCAGGGAGATGTCAAGCTGTGCTGCGTTGAGACCGGAGTAACACGAAGCTACCAGGAGCCGACTACGGAGCGATATTATTTATTCAGCGGGCGACTTCAGCAGATAAATTTAATTAACCTTGAGAGCTGCAAGATACGGAGGTACGTGGGGCAGGAATGAAGAGCACCGCACCGTTAAGTGTCCATCAAACCTTTCGAGAATAAGTCGAGAATATGGATTTCATACATCTGATCACTTACAGTAACTTATTTCATTAAAGTTTCTTCTCTCCTCCAGCGTCAAATGAGATGCCTATCACAAAAGTTATGCGCAAGAACAAAACTAAATTTATTTTAAAGTTTTCTTGAGTAACATTCATAGGAAACTTACAGCTTTTTAGTCAAGCAATTAAACTGAGAATTTTCATTTGTTTATGAAATACAAAACAATAACACAATAACAAAAGAAAGATAGTGATGTGAAATTAGTATATTACATAACAAGCATCGAAAGTGTAAGATAACGTGCGAGGGTACAAATTGAAAAACGAGGCGCGCTGCGCTGAGTGATTTAAGTACACGAGCACTGGTATCACACTTTCGAGCGAGTTATGTACACTATTTTTCAGACGACCACAAAATATTTCTAAAAAAAGTCTACAAGATCAATGTTGTTGCACTTTGACAGCTGATGCGTTTTTGTAGGTAAGCGTTCACGTTTGACGTTAGAGGTTAGGTATTGTGATACCAACTGTACTAACCGTAATGTCAAAATATTGAATAATGTAAAAATATTAGTAAATAAGTAATTATTTATTTAAAAAATAAGATTTATTTGTGCAAATGTGTTGAAAAATCTGCTAAAACTTCAATTCAAATAATAATACAAATTCTTTTCATTTATTTTATTATTTTCTTTCATCGTAACGCCTTCATTTGTCAATCAGTGGAACTTCACCTGATATGTTAGAAGTGTACGTTATACTAACATACGAGGTGTATGTTATGTTCAACTTTCCGTAGTAGTTTATGATGTTGTTATGGTTATTTTCATAAGTGGTCGTCAGAAATAGTTATTTTCGTGCTGCCGACTTAATTTTTTATACTTACCAACCTTGTACTTAGAAATGAATTTCCTAAACTGGCAGTGGTTATCAAACGTGCAAAACAAGCTCGCTAAATTATGGTTGTTGTAGAGATAATGCGAAACAATCCCGGTAAATTATGGTAGTTATGGAAACGATGCAAAACAAACTCGAAATGTGTTTGTCATCAAAACAATGCAAAACAAACCCGTTATGATTCATAACGGCCTTCATTTGACTGATATTTTAACATTTTTTAACATATTGTTTCCACATATTTCAATAAAGTCTAGTACATATTATATAACATTCGATTGTTACTTAAAGCTACATTCACAAATCGAAATTAGTTTTTGATTTATGTTTTTCATTTATGTTTTAATAACCTTGTAGACATGTTATCTTATGCAGCCATTCACAAATCAGTATTTACCTAGTTTTGGTTTTAACACAAAAATTTGCAAACTCCAAACTTATGTTTTAGTTTTACATGTTATACTTAGGAATAGACCAATAGGACGAAGCGTAGAATGATATATACTTGTCTCTTTCTATCATCCCTGGCATTGACGATAACCTAAGTTTATTTTTATTCGAGTGTCAAAATGAATGAAAATAAAAACAAGATTTTAATACCTACTTTCTTATTATGATAATATTTATCTTGCTCTTCCAAAAAATACGAAAGTAAACAAACAACATAAGACAGCATGTGTAACTTAGCACATCTGACAGTTGCATTTACTGTATTACCGATCTTCTAAAATTTATGATAGATGTCACTACTAACTAAAATCGACAAAAGCAAAACTATTTGTGAATGGCACCTAACAACACACTAAAACATAAATCATAAAACAAAAACTAATTTCGATTTGTGAATGTAGCTTAAGTGTTTCACAACAAAACGTAAAAATTTTAAATGCTTGTCCCTGCGAATCTCGCGTTTCTAATTTTTTTTCGTTTTGTTATGTCGCACTTGACGATGTATTATAATATACTATTATGTACGCCTAGAATAGAAAATAGTCTATTAATGCATGCACATGGACACTGATGGCCGAGGTAGAGCCGAAACCAATATACAAGAACATAGTTAAAATAGTCCAATATCTAATTTAATGTTAGTAGATGGCCATTTAAATCCGAATAAACTTTATACATACTTGTAAACGTAGATGTGGCTGCGATGCGATTTAGCAGTTTTACATTTTTTCTTTTCTAATATTTTGTGTCTTGTATACTTAAACTTAGATTACTCAATCGTTACGCACTAGCTGGCCATAAGAATGCAGCTGGAAATTCAGTTTCAGCTTGAATTTATTATCTTCAAACTTATAATTTACTTTTTATTTTATTTATATATACATACACAGTGTGGTGGCCACGACTCTCGAATATAGGACTTGAATATGTAAATTCATATTGTTTTAAATTTCCTGCTTCCTAATTATTTAGAAGAAAAAGCTTCAAATAAAAGCATAAAGGCACAAAATACGAAATTAATTTGCATGCTTTGTATCGGCACAAATTAGATCAAAAAATGACTAAAATTGTTTCAAAACTATCGATAGCTATGATATTGAAACAAAATTAAACAAATGTTTGACGTTCAATCTGTCAAAAATGTCAGAATAAATTCTTTATTTATTATTTCATATATTTATGCCCGGTTTCATCAACAAAAATTAAATTTTAAACATGGTTTAAAGAAATAAAAGCAAATCGAATGTATGACAACAATGTTAATTATTTAATTTGACATATAATTTTGATTTGCTTTTATTTATTTAATCCATGTTTAAAATTTAATTTTTGTTGGTGAAATCGGTTATTAGACAAATAAAACGTCAAACATTTGTTTAATTTTGTTTCAATTTCATGCCTATCGATAGTTTTGAGGCAATTTGCCTCATTTTCAAATCTAATTTGTGTCGTTACAAAGTATGCAAAATAAAATTTGTTTATTGGATCAGATGCAGAATTTTATGTCATCAAATTTTATTTCAAAATTATAGTTTTACATGTTAAAGTCCTATGTTCGAGAGTCGTGGTTATCACCCTAGTTAAAATCCAGGGGGGACGCGCTCCCCCCTTGCCCCCCTCTGCGGACGCCCATGTATATCATCACGCCTTCTAACCATTACTGGGTGTGGCATTCTGCCAAAGCAGATCTCGATAAGTGATATATTTTACGCATGAAGTGCGGTTACCTACGTCAAATCACGGCCCCTACAGATGTTAGTGGTAGAGGAGTCACAGGGGTAGTTTTTAAAATGGTGAAAATTGTTTGTCGCCTTTGGGAATCGAACTAGTGTTCTCAGGATCCACAGGCCGACTAAGCTAGTTACCACAATAAATGAAATACTGTATTAAGATAATCTCCCTATATACGACTACATATAATTTTTTTTTGGATTAGGCAAAAAATACTTTGTTTTAAGTAAAATTTTCTAATATCGATTGGATATTTTACACGGAAAATTAATAATTAATAAATATCTGGGACAACACCAGAGGCTGAATAAGGTCAATTAATCATATTTTTGTTCCCAAATTATTTTAAAGAGATACACGACTAATGAAAATTTTATTATTTCATACTGTGTCCTAGTTCCATGTTTACAGTTGTGATTTAAATCAGGAAAGTGAGATTACTCTACTAGATACCATAATAAATATATGAAATACTGTACATACAAGATTTAAATGCTCATATTTTAGAATTATTTAAGGAATTTCGATAGTTTTCTAGTATTTTTGTTTTTTGTTTTTTAATTAGTGTAGCAATTTTGTATAATTTTTTGTTTTTGATGATAATATTTTAAAAAATTTATAAAATGATTTTCAAGATCAAGCTATTGTTTTTCAGCAAATTGATTAAAAATATTTTTATACAGTTAGCATGACAATTTTGTCAATTTTTTGAATAAAAAATTCTTTTTAATTATTTATTGACAAGTATTTATGTCATATATCTATAAATTTGAATTTTACTTATCATTGTTAATGATTTATTTATAAATATTGTTTTAGTTTTATATTTATTTGTAAGTATTTATATTTTATATTTTATATTTTGTATTATTATTGTTAATTTTTATTAGTGTCCTGATGAAGACTTGCAGAGGCAGTCGAAACGTTGACAAAATATAATAAAATAAAAAATAAAAAAACTGACTGAATTCCAAGAAATATATCGCATTTAATTTAATCTACAGTCAAGCAAAAAATATATCATTTCTTATAATAAATATAGTTCTTTTATCGTGATTTTACTAGGTAACAAAAAGTTTTTAACATTTAATTATATTTTTTTCAAGAAATCACTGTCAAGCTTAGGATATGAAAATAATATTGAATAATTAAATGCGACGCAGCATGAAATAAAACGTTATACATGATACATTTATTAATAATTTTTCACGATACTCATTCCGAAATTCCAGATTCAGCTCTATCGTCGTCACAACAGAAATCATCTTGTACAGAAAAAACTTATTTAAGGAACTTAAATCGTTATAGTTTATTGCATAAGTTATGAGAGTGAAGTTTTACTTGACGAAGCGGTTGTTTGAAATACGAGGCCGAGTATTTTAATTCGTTGAATTAAGCAAAAACATTTTCCTGACGTATTATGTATACTATTTTTCCTGAAACCGTTTAAATTAATCAATTATTAATCATAAATAATACAAAATGTTAATTTCTTTTTGGTAAGAATCATATTGACAGCAGACTACGTATCCAAGGTAACAACATTTATTTGAATCTGGTAAAGTACTTTTTTCAACATTACTAATTACATATCCTTTTATCAATTTAGTTGTGTTAGCAACCATTTCCCTCTATACCGATAAAACTAAATTACTTTCATCACTAGTGACGGAAATAGTTACTATCACAACTAAATTGAGTGAGGGAAATATAATTTTGAAAAAAAAAGGAATGTCCATTTGTAAATACAACTTCTTTGAATAATAAATAATTATGACTTGTATTTATTAACGCAAACGAAAAATGGAATTCTCACATTTAATGTACTATTTTCATATTCGTTTTGCAATGAAACCCTTTCCTTACAAGTATTACAATATACTTTTACCTGATTGTTTAATAATTTAATTCAAGACGTAAGCTGGACTACAACCGAAATACCCCATGTATGATTATTTATTAGAACAAACCACAAATTTGTAATGCGCTAATTGTAATTTTAGTTCTCGAATTTTTCAGGAGTGGATTTATCTTCTTACTCTCCCGTCCCCCGAACGCTACTGCCTACTATAATTGCAGAAGCAACTGAATTATACTATACAATCAATATTAAAGTTAAGCTGTGCGAATAACATTTGAATCGATACGTTCTGGTAATTTATTCACTTAGCGCCAAGTATACCAACATATCCTACAGTAAACTAAACTTTTAATTAAGAGAGTTCATTAATTATAAATTTAAAATTTGCGCGGTTGGTAGCACGGTTCTATTTTTCACAACGTGCTATCCAATTGTCCGACATTGTTGCATCGCCAGTTGGCAAGCAGCCAGAAGGCAATCTCCGTGGCAAATATTTTACCTTCATGAAAAACACGAAACAATATACACAATATACAATAGGAATCGCAGAAGCAATCGCTCTTGTCTACTCTGGAAATCTAGGGCCAAACAATTGAAGAACAGACATCCTTTTGTCCGCGGATAATAAAAAATATTAAGAGATAGCCTAAGATAAATAGTTGGTATTGCAGAGGTTTCAAAGGATTGGTACTAACGTTGATATAAATTTATACTTTATATACACTGTATTGTTAGATTTAATAAATCTTACGACTTTTCAATCAAAGAAATATTTATTACAGCCATGGTTATTAAACTGGTAGATGGAGTATCTTGTCATAGTTATTCACTATATTCACCGGTCAGGTTTAGTCCCTCTAGAAATTGGCCACAAGATGTCAATACCGCAATATGCCACCCCATTAATTATATACAGGGTGGTGACCGCGACTCTCGAACATTGGATTTTAACATGTAAAATCATAATTTCATAATTTTCTGCTTCCCTAATTATTTTAAGCAAAAAAGTTTCAAATAAAAGTTTTAGGGCATAAAATTCTGTATCCAAACCAGTAAACAAAATTAATTTTACATACTTCATAACGGTACAAATTAGATCTGAAAATGACGAAAATTGTCTCAAAACTATCGATAGCTATGGAATTGAAACAAAATTAAACAAATGTTTGACGCTTAATCTGTCAAAACTGTCAAAATAGACCACGGGCGTGTGACGTCACGATTTTAGATGTGGTCCGTAACTGTCAAACGAGTGACTCTCACATCAGTATTAAATGTACGATTTAGACTGTATAGATAGAATATATTTTTAACAAGTATATGTGCATATAATTCCAAAACTGACAAGTTTCTATTTTGTGCATCATTTTATGCATGACAAAGTGTGTGATTTATTTTATCAAGTGAAACGTAATTTGAAGATTGTGTCGCGAGTGCATACTTTTACAATTTTATACTGTTTATATATTTAATATATAGAAAATAAATGTTTAAAAACAATTTTATATGTTTACTTCATAGTGTAAAGCCATGTAATTACTATAATATACAATAGTGTTACTTTTATTGAAGTTTGAACTTTTCATTTTAGGTTACATTTTCCAAATCAACTAATTTCGTTAAAATTTTTAATATTTTACTGTAATATTTAATTTTTTTCATTAATAATTGTTGTGTTTTCGATTGTCGTAGAAATTAGAAAGAATCGACAAAACGAATGTTTAAGTTACTATCAGAAATGAATCAAAAGGGAAAAGGAAGGTAGGTCGAAGTTTTTGGCTCAAGATATGTTGAATATTATAATATAAAAAATAGAAACAGGAATTCAAAACATTTATATGTAGTTTTCTTTAGGTTTTGACGGTTACTATCATAAATGCGAATCATGTTATATTAAAACACGTTGTTGTAACCAATGTTTTGTTGCATGAACACATTGTTGTAATCAAACAAATCGACGTTCTTTCCCTTCTTGCTCTAGGTCTTGTAATATTGTGATTATGACAATATTTTATATTACCTTTTTATATTGTTATTGCTATTTCAGAGCCAAAGAGTCCTTTTCCCTTTTGATTCATTTCTGATTATAACTTAAACATTCGTTTTGTCGATTCTTTCTAATTTCTACGACAATCGAAAATACAACAATTATTAATGAAAAAAATTAAATATTACAGTAAAATATTAAAAATTTTAACGAAATTAGTTGATTTGGAAAATGTAACCTAAAATGAAAAGTTCAAACTTCAATAAAAGTAACACTATTGTATATTATAGTAATTACATGGCTTTGCACTATGAAGTAAACATATAAAATTGTTTTTAAACATTTATTTTCTATATATTAAATATATAAACAGTATAAAATTGTAAAAGTATGCACTCGCGACACAATCTTCAAATTACGTTTCACTTGATAAAATAAATCACACACTTTGTCATGCATAAAATGATGCACAAAATAGAAACTTGTCAGTTTTGGAATTATATGCACATATACTTGTTAAAAATATATTCTATCTATACAGTCTAAATCGTACATTTAATACTGATGTAGTCACTCGTTTGACAGTTACGGACCACATCTAAAATCGTGACGTCACACGCCCGTGGTCTATAATTTTTCATTTATTATTTCATTTATTTTGACAGATAAAACGTCAAACATTTGTTTAATTTTGTTCCAATTCCATGGCTTTCGATAGTTTTGAGGCAATTTTTGTCATTTTCAGATCTAATTTGTACCGTTACGAGTATGTAAACTTAATTTTGTTAATTGATTTAGATGTAAAATTTTATGAACTAAAACTTTTATTTGAAGCTTTTGCACAGAAAATAGTTAGGAAAGCAGGAAATTACAAAATTATGATTTTTCCATGTTAAAACGCTATGCCAGCCTGTAGGTATATTTTATTGCAGCAGCGTCTCGTACATTTTATAATAAGACAAGCAATCACAAATAAATGGTAGGAAAGAATATAATTCGGAGAAATGACGTTTATTCTATAAATAAATAAATAAATATATCATCACGCCTTCTACCCATTACTGGGTGTGGCACTCTGCTGAAGCAGATCTCGGTAAGTGATATATTGTAATGAGAGATAGAGTCGCGATCTAATTCATTATAAAATAAGACAAAATAAGACGAAGACTTCTTGTAAAAATATATATTTAAAACATAAAAGAAAATATATAAAAATATAAATGCTTAAAATTTACAGAAGTTATAAACTAACTAATATTTAAATTAATATAAGCAAATCCGGCAATGGAAACAACAACAACAACGTATGAATAAACTAATCTTTAAGTAACTAAATACTTAAATACATGGCAAGATCTACATCTTGCACCGACGAGACACCTCGTCTCGTTAGAAGCCAAACTACCACTAACTAAATCGTTGTTGTATATCCATGGGATGTTCTGACAAAGGGTAAGGGGGTGGTATCGTCGCGATGGTCGTACATATGCGTTTACATAAAAAACCCAGACGAGGTTAAATCATTCCGACCCCTCGCTTAGCTATAATTTACCCAGATATGTCATCACATCCCGTGTAACCAGACGCGACAATTCAGAAAAGCTATAAACTTGATAAATAATCATCTACAGAATACTGAAGTTATAACATATGCACTAATAAATTTGATAAACAAAATAAACTCTGTCAAGTCAACTTTAGAAAGATACTTAAGATAACGCTTAATTAGTCTGTATCTTTCGAAGCTGAGTTGATAGTGAAATATCATAATTTATAAACAAAACCAAATTCTGAATTACCCGTTTTGTTACAATATTTTGCGCGTGAAGTGCGGTTACCAGTCGTCAAATCACGGCCCCCAAACATGTTAGTGGTGGAGGAGCCACAGGGATAGCTTTTTCAAATTATGAAAATTTGTCGCCTGTGGGAATCGAACCAGGGACCTCAGGTTCCACAGGCCGACTTCATACCACTGAGCTAGCCATCCCATACGTTTATTCTATGTATTAAAAAAATAATTATTATTATTTACAAAACTTAATTAAATAAATTTAATATGAACACATACCATATAAATAAATGTTACTTTCATCCTATACTTTCTTAATATTTACTACGAAATTTTCTTCATGTGAGCATTGTAATATAAACTACTTTCATCTCGCACTCGAAGTTCCGCCTGCCTGCAGGTATTGTACGACAGTATCGTAATAGTTCGTATGCCAGTGAATGTATTTGATTAGCGGTGCGATAGACAACAGCAAATACACGACTTGTGTATTTCTGTTTGCATTTCAGTTTAGATGTACTAAAGTTGTAAATGAATAATTACAAATAAAAATAATAGAAATAAAATAAAAATAAATTAAATTTATAAAATATAAAGGTAAGCACCACTTGCTTTGTTTGCATGAAAAAACGCTACTGTTTTAAAGTCTATTACTCTTTCAGTCTATAAAATAATGTTATGCCTGAAATGTGTAACAAAATGTGAATTATACTAATAAGAATGATTTAAGATTAAAAATTCTAATAACCTAATATATTCACAACTAAAAATGAATTTAACCCCTAAGCCTTAACAATATAAAGATAAATCTACATACGTATTTCGAGAACTAAGTTCTCATCATCATCACTAGACGAAGGGGAAAAACCAGGATTACACGACTTGTGAACCAAGGTAGTGGTCAAGGATGAAACTAGCTTGGTTAACAACTCGTGTAATCTTGTTTTTACTTTCTTTTACGCAGTGTAAGGAAGTATTGTAATCGCGAAAAAAATCGTTGACGAGATTTTCGCGGAAATACGTGTTTTGAGGTCCACTGAATCCGTTTTCTTGATTGTATACCTGTATGTAACTTGAAATGTATGTAAGTCCGTTGTTGACTACAACTTGCAATTCTATCCAAATTTACACTAAAATGCGTTTGGTAAGAGATTACAGTGTAGTTACATAGAAAGTATTTTTTTACAGATTGACATTAAAATGTGCTTTTGTTGACAATTGACAGGTTGCAAAGCGCTACTAGGCTGTGAAAATGTTGATATGGAAAAACAACAAATTTTCCATAATATATAATATAATTACAATTGCATGCCGCTTCTTTAACCTTGGGTAAGGTTAATATTCCTTTGTCACTTTCCATTATATATAATAAAGTTACTTAATATTTACTGATTGACAATACTCACAAAAAGCAGAATGACATTTATGAAATTATAAACGTCAAAGTTGTTTTATATCTTTTAAAATGCCAAAAAAATTATTTATGCACAACCGGGCCTAAAAATATATGTTTTAGCCCTAAAAAGCGGGCTTTAACACTTCTTTTTGGCCCGTGGGCCAGAAATAATTCCTATAGATTTATAAATAAAATGGCAATTTTTGTTTATTGTGAATACTTGATTCTGCAAAATGTAATTTTAACATATAACCTATTTACATATCTTAACCTTTTAAATATATAATTAAATTTTATATTGTTGTGCATAAAATATTGTATGTATCACGGGTGAAATTCGTGTTTCTGCCCCTGAGCATGTTATTAGCCCTCGGCGCTTTGCTAATAATCATGCCACGGGCCAGAAACGTCTATTTTCACCCTTGGTATATAAATAACTGTTTGTGAAACTTTCAAATATTTCTATAACATTTATAAAAATGTAAAAACTATGAAAATTCAGTTATCTACATTAATTCATATTATTTATATTGCATATTAAAATCGCACTACTGTAAATTTGTTATCATATTTTTATTGAACAATCAATTTTTAAAATGTCAAAAATGTGAAGGATTATTTTATATTCCATTAATTCAGTTTCAATTTATTTATTTTAAATGAAATAAATGTGAGAATATAAATTTTACGTGAAATATAAAATTAGTTCAACCTTTGGTTGGGCGATATTTCTTTTGTATTTTAGAACATTTGAACTACGGTAACAAACATATTTGTTTTAGTATACTCCATTCCCTGTATGAAAACGATGACGTCACATTCAGTATCCATGTGATTCAAGATTTTGTACTTAAAACGTTTACATTGGTATTGGATTGCCATTTTTAAAACATAACCTAAAATTTAAATGTCAAATTAAAATATTTATTATTTTATAAAATTTAATTTGTTTATAATGAAATCAAATTCTGCATATATTAAATAAAAATCAAATATAAATTTATCTTAATACACAAAAATTTTACCTACCTTATATGTAATTTTGTAAAATAAAACTCAAAGGACTATACATTTTTATATGTATTATTATTATATATAAATAAAAATATTTGAAAATACAAAATACAATGCACATTACCACTTGTACTACAGTTAAATTAATTAAAGATTCTCGATTCTCTAACTCCAGCGCAAAATAATCATGAATATGACAAACGCATTTATGCATTTGATTACCCAGCATTTTTCTAGCCATTTCTTATTTCTCAGTCTGTATTTATGTATCAAAAATGTCACAAACTTAGAAATGACAGGTGAGAAAATAACAAAATCTTGACATAGGTCTCTCTTTTTATCTTATAAACAAATGTGAACAAAGTAAATATAAATTTTTGTATTAGTAAGAACTGTCATAAGTTTTCATTAAAATAATAAATGGGATAGGACGTGAAGAAACATGAAACGTGTGTCTTAACTTATTAAGATATACGTTGTGTCATTCGCATAGGTACGAATAATATTATTAAAAAAAGATAGCTATATTTCATCGTATCTATGATAACATCGTCCACATATGACGTCATCGTTTTCATACAGGAAATGGAGTATACTTACAATTATTTTCGAAATGAAATAGAATTTAAAAATATGTATTGTTTGATGCAGCAAGTTTATTTTTCAAAGAATTATTTTAAAATTATGAAAATATAAGCAGTCACAATTCAAAATTTTTGAATTATAAATAATAAGTATTAAATCAATATTAACGCTTTATGGAGGTTATATGTTGTTCCAAATATAAAAAACAAAAATAGAATACATGTTTTCATAACTCAAATAACAAAAGTTCATCAACAACAAAATCTGTTTAAATATTCAGTTCATCATATTGTGCTTTTATTTGCGTTGATGACCGATCGGACAGAAACTAAAATGATAAAAATATAAAAGAGCGCAGGACAAGCGTATCATACGAGTACTCGTACAATTAATTACTAACTATTAATCAATTATCAATCAAACATATAAACATGTGTGTTTATTGTTATAATATTTTAATTATTCTGAATGATATTCAACTAGAATTAGTTACCTACCAAAGTTACCAATTACATTTATCTATTGTTGATCCTTGTAATTAGTTATTCTATACAATAAATAATTATATAAATAAATGAAGCACCTGGTATCCTTCCATATTATTTTTTACAATTTCAACGTATTCAGGTAATTATAAAATCCATCCTGCCAGAACGATGATCATCTAGAGTGTGAAAGATGGACGCCGATTTATTACCAGTGGCGTGGAAAAAACTGTTGTGAAAAAGCTACTTATGTATGCTGACAAAGATTGTGAGAAGCGACGCGAGTAATTGCGTTAGAGGAGATTTTAAATTCCACCTCTCGACTCCTCTCTCATCTCCACTGGATCAACAATTGAATTACGCTCCTGCATATCGCTGGCTTCCTATGAAAAACAACCGCCGACTCCGGTATTTTTACCCTTGAATACAGCTTCACAAAAAAGATATTAGACATTATTTGGAGAAATATTTTTCTTTATTCATTTCTTGTATATTTATCAGTAGACACAGATTTATCAAAATTTAAAACAAAAATAACTACAGATGTAGCTTTTTGATAAAACACTCTTTATATATTTATTTTTTCAAAAGTTATTTAATGATAGATTCGGCTTGATATTAAATTTTTACATTTTTCTACTTTTCCGACGCAACCATCAACTTTATGAGAAAATTCTATAGAACATTTTTTGTAAAACATTTCATTTCCTATAACTTATCTTCCAAAAAGTTTTGGATATTTTTTACAGGTCGTAAGTTATTTGCAAAAAACTAAAAAAAAATCATGATTAATTTTAAGCAGTAAATGACAATTTTTTGTAGTTTTTTGCAAATAACTTACGACCTGTAAAAAATATCGAAAACTTTTAGAAAGATAAGTTATAGAAAATGAAATGTTCTACAGAAAATGTCCTATGGCATTTTCTCATCAAGTTGATGGTTGCGTCGGAAAATTAGAAAAATGTAAAAATTTAATATCAATCTAACTCTATCGTTAAATAACTTTTGAAAAAATAAATATATCAAAAAATTATAAGAGACCTTTTTTGTAGAGCGTTAAATTTTCTACAAGAGTATGTTTTGATTATTTCAAAATAATTTTCCTAACGTGAGTTAGAAAATTCCAAAGTCCAGCAAAACGTTGTTCCTATGTTATTTAAATGGTTGTACACTGAGTGTACAACCTGCGGTTATGTTGACAATACACATGTACAGAAGTGTAAGACAAAGAACAGTGGCCCAACGATATCCTATCTAAGACTCGTTTGTCGCTTTTGAGAGCCATACTAGGTTTCCATGCATCCGTCGCAGTGGATACAGTGCTGCGCGCTGCACGACGGACGAAAATAATGCGTTCACATGCATCCGTCTTTTTGTTTCGTTATAACTTCAAAAATGTCGGCTAATAATATATTTAGTATTTAATGTTTATATTTCAAATATGTAAAACAGCAGCGAATGAAATGTTTCCGCATCGTTAACAAAAATTTACCTATAAATTTATAATTGTCATGAAACAAATGCAAAGTATTTCTTTTAAAATTCAAAATATATTTACAAAAGACATGTTGATAATATAACCTAACTAACCAAGCCGTAAATACGCAGTATTTGACATTTCTCACTAGTGTTATCTCATACTATATGAGAGAGATGCTTCCGTCATCAAGGTCATACTGCATGGAGTAGAGTAGACGAACTCTGTCCGTCACTGGAAGTAGCTTCGCGCCCTTTTCAATTATTCAAATTCAACCAATCAAATTTCTCGATGCATAGAAACAAGGCACAAGTTAGTGTTCCAATACTATTTATCAGTGTAAACAACTGAGATGTTTTTAAATAGACCTAACACAGAATTCAATGGCAACGTTACGTGAGGTAAAATGTAATTAATTTAAAAATTGTAAGATTCATAAACTTGCATCCTGGAATATTATTTACAAATCATGATTATTTTATTTCGCTTTAAAGTAATTAAGAAATGAGCAGTAATTTATCAAGATTTTAATTAATATTGAAACTTAGTTTTCAAATTCGTGTACGATATTTAATATGAAAGCAGCAGGTGTAATTATTTTCAAAATTGAAAAGAGATTTCGAAGAACAAGAGCACAGTGAACAATCGAGAGACGATGAAGAACAAAAGATAATTAGTTGTTATCGTTGTAACTGACATCCGCGAATCGCTCGAAATAAGCTAACTTCTACAAAAGGTGCTCGTTTTCGTAACAAACTTCAAACGAGATCTCAAGCGAGAGATATTTTTTTGGAAATTTATTTCATAATAAGCTGTCATTGCTGATACTGAGTAAACATTCTATTGTCAAGAAGAGTAATAATAGTTATTTATTATACAAGTATTTTATTAGGTATATAAAACACGCAAGAAAAGTTTAAACACGAGACCGAAGTATTTTATATACCAATAAAACACAAGTGTAATACAAAATTTTATCCACAACTCGTAATTATAGGTATCGAAGAAGATTGGTCGTAACGTTTAACGTTGATTCAGTTATATAGTTTCTCAAAATACGGTAGATCATGAAATGGTTGCTAAGTAACAAGTTGTTTACAGTGTTTTTTGAGTCATATAATACAACTGAAATCAGTGTAATTATGTCTTTATAATTTATTTGAGATTTTTTATGCATACGTTATGTACGTTGAAGAAAGAAAATGAATGGTAAGTGAAAAGGAATGATGTGATTGAAGGTTTGTTGTGTGATAATAATTTCGAGTGTAATAAATGAATGAGTTTATAAGGAGTGATCTATGAAAGTTGTTGAAGTGAGGGTGGTATGTTTGGATGAAAATGTTTGACGATGACTGGTTGTTTGATGGGTGTGATGAGTGAATGTTTTATGAGTGATTTTAGGGTTCGTGCTACCCCATTTGTTGGGATATAGCGTGAAGATATGTATGTATGTATGTCTTTATAATACATGAGTTGTGGATAATAGTTATTTATTATACAAGTGTTTTATTAGGTATATAAAACACACAAGAAAAGTTTAAACACGAGACTGAAGGTCGAGTTTTTTATTTTTTCTTAAGTGTTTTATATACCAGTAAAACACAAGTGTAATACAAAATTTTATACATATCTCATAATTATAGGTATAAGAAGATTGGTCGTAACGTTTAACGTTGATTCAGTTATATATAGTTTCTCAAAATTCGGTAGATCATGAAATGGTTGCTAAGTAACAAGTTGTTTTTAGTGTTTTATGGAATATAAAGCTACATTCACAAATCGAAATAGGTTTTTGTTTTATGTATTTCATTTTTGTTTTAATAACCTTGTAGACATGTTATCTTATGCAGCCATTCACAAATCAGTTTTTAGTTTTGGTTTTAACACAAAAGTTTGCAAACTCCAAACTTATGTTTTAGTTTTACGTTTTACACTTAGGAATAGACCAATAGGACGAAGCGTAGAATGATGTAGTGATATATACTTGTCTCTTTCTATCATCCTTCGCATTGACGATAACCTAAGTTTGTTTTTATTCGAGTGTCAAAATGAATGAAAATAAAAACAAGATTTTAATACCTACTTTCTTATTATGATAATATTTATCTTGCTCTTCCAAAAAATACGAAAGTAAACAAACAACATATGACAGCATGTGTAACTTAGCACATCTGACAGTTGCATTTACTGTATTACCGATCTTCTGAGTATAGCCGATCTTCTAAAATTTATGATAGATGACACTACTAACTAAAATCCACAAAAGCAAAACTATTTGTGAATGGCACCTAAAAACACACTAAAACATAAAGCATAAAACAAAAACTAATTTCGATTTGTGAATGTAGCTTAAAACACCAGTGTTTTATAAGCAATATAATTCCACTGGAATCAGTGGAATTATGTCTTTATAATATATATGAGTTATGGATAAAAATATTTATTTGAACATTTATATTGATATAAAACGATAAAACATAATTGAATGCCGTCGTCAAAGAAAAAAATAAAAAAAAAACGATCCTGCCAGGATTCGAACCTGGAATCTTCTGATCCGTAGTCAGACGCGTTATCCGTTGCGCCACAGGACCTTGTAACTTAAACACACCACCCGGCAATTCTCAGAACATCTGGGAATATATCCTACTTTTAAACTAGGTCACCAAGTTTAATTTTAGTTACGATGCCTGGGAATAAGAGAAAAAACTTATGGCAGCGGTGGGATTCGAACCCACGCCTCCGAAGAGACTGGTGCCTTAAACCAGCGCCTTAGACCGCTCGGCCACGCTACCGATTAGACATACCATCCCGCTTTTATCTTTTAACTGCTTCTAAATATAAACATGTTATCTATTATTAAATAGCCGCGTTCTTTAGTGATGCGCTTATCTTAGTAGTCGAGTAATTGATTAGCTGCTTCTGAAAGCAAGTTCAGGTACAAAATAAATCCACGAAGTTTCTATTAAAAATATTACTGTGATACACCATCATCCATCAATGTCACGTGCTTTCATGCAGATCCAAACAGAATCTTGTTTATTTATAAATATGTTGAAATATATGAAACAGGATTTTCACTCCATATATTAAAATTAAAATATTCATAAATTACACTGAGTCAAATTTACACACTATTTATAATGCATAATCATAATAATTAGTTGTCAGAGCTAATATTTTATGTGCAAATAGCACAGGGAGATAAAATCTGTAGCCTCTAGTAATCCTATATGGATAGGGAACTTTGCGTGAATGCTGACTTGGTCCTTTTAAAAGCTTTCAATTTATTTTAAAGACACAGGTTTCAATAACATTGGCAGAAAATTTAATTTTCTGAAACTTATATTCAAAGCATTTTCTTCTTCGTTTTCGATTTTTAAAACTATATAAAATGGAAGATTGTGAACTACGTTCAGAATTTAATACATACGATACCATCAAATTAAGTTATAATCTAGAAATTCAACGGATATCTGGTTCCTATAACCAAAATCATATTCGTTATCTAGGGATTATATCCAAAATTTCTATATACATTTTTTTAGTTTTTGTCGATGATACTGACAGATAACGTACTGTAATAAATTTATCTCTATTTGTTATTAAATTTCCACAACATATTTACATTAAATGTTGTTCATTTTATACGAACATATTTGTATACACAATTTAATTTTTGTTGGTACGAAATATTTCGCGTCCGAATTCAGCATATTCTTGTACTTTAATTGGGATTCAGTTACTATTGTACAGCGTAGCATAAATAAATAAATAAATATTTCACTGTTCATATTGGTTCTTGTTTTCTTTAGTCCACATTATTATATTTCCTAAAACCAAACAAAACAGCGAACAAAACCGCACATAAAAATACGAAGTAAATATAAACAAATAAACTCACATGCTTTTGTTGCCTACTGACAGTTGTATAGGTTAGGCCGGTAAACTATGTAGTATTTTCAAACTTTTCAAAATAAAATCTCTAGAAATCTCCATATTTGAAGCAAATGTTTTTGATATTTACAGCATGTTCTATTTGAGAATTTTCTACAACTTCGCATTGAATAATACGATTCTGTAAACACATGATTGGATAAAGTATGAAAATCGTATTGCTAAATTCGAAAATAATAGAAATATATGTATTATCGTTTTGTGACAGGGAATCTTGACTTGTAGAAATTGTTGATGAATATTTAATGTTCATTGAAAGTCAGAAAATGGGAACAAGTGGAAGTGAGGCGGAAGTGGAAATAAATTTACATGTTGACGTTACGTTATTGGTTTATATTTCGACCTCTGATTGGGACCATCTTCAGCTACACAAGAAATAAAAAAATACAAATCAATATTTAAAGATAACTATGAGGTAATGTATAAAAAGTATTCACGATAATAATTACAACTTACATCAATGTGATGGTGAGTGATATGTAAATGGCGATGAAGGGCGACTGAGCGAGTAACACTAGTGGCGGTGTACATAAGAGTTGAGCAGCACAGAAAGTGAAAAAATAAATGAACTAACTTAACCAAGTAGCGCTTCTTCTCATCACTTGGTTAAGTTAGTTCATTTATTTTTTCACTTTCTGTGCTGCTCAACTCTTATGTACACCGCCACTAGTGTTACTCGCTCAGTCGCCCTTCATCGCCATTTACATATCACTCACCATCACATTGATGTAAGTTGTAATTATTATTGTGAATACTTTTTATACATTACCTCATAGTTATCTTTAAATATTGATTTGTATTTTTTTATTTCTTGTGTAGCTGAAGATGGTCCCAATCAGAGGTCGAAATATAAACCAATAACGTAACGTCAACATGTAAATTTATTTCCACTTCCGCCTCACTTCCACTTGTTCCCATTTTCTGACTTTCAATGAACATTAAATATTCATCAACTATATGTATTATCGTGTAAACCGGCATTAAACTTACTTCTTTGAGAGCCGACGAATTAAAAATGCGTTTTTCTTTTATTTGAAGATGTTTTTCTCTAAAATAATTTACAAATGTTTAACAGTCGAAAGAACATGCACAAGGATAACAACAAATTAAAAAATATATTGTAAATATATCAGTTATGAAGGTTTACAAATCTCGTTAAAATAATTATTAAAAACATCGCTCAACTTATGATGGCAGGACGCAAATGAATATAAAATAAAAATTGATCTTAAGAATTACCCTTGTGACTCCCCTGCCACTAACATCTTTGAGGGCTGTGATTTAACGGCTGGTAACCGCACTTCACGCGCATAAATATATCACCTACCGAGATCTGCTATGCAGAGTACCACACTCATCAATGGGTAAAATAAATAATGATATATTTAGTTATTATTTAAAAATTGTTTATTTGGTTATATATCATGCAGAAATCATACTACTAGTTAGTCGTATTAAGATTAAGTACTAAATTTTCATGATGCTTATATTCGACGACATTTTTTGTCTTAATCAAGAAAATTATGAAGTACTTTCACACGTATAATTTTATTATTTCAAACTGAAAAAAATTAGATGCATACCAAGCTTGATATTTATATTCAGATAGAGCTGCAAAAATAATCTAAAATACTGCTGATTGTTCAAACATTGATAGAAAACCCGAAAGCGTAGGACGAAGAGTGTCTTGCGGCAATATGTCGAACTAGAAGACAAAAGTATTTTTCATTATTTTCAATGCTCCAGTAGTATACGTATTGAATATTTCACGAATTCAACAAATTCAATACACCATGACACAAAATAAACTATTCAGAGGCGTATTCCAATTGCCGTTTGACTCAGTTCTAACTTACACTTTCTGAACCAGATCACTTATTTACTTCACTGGATTACTTCGCTCACTTTATTCCCAGTACTAAATTTACTAATTCGGATTTAACTAAAAGTAATACACCTCAATTAGTTACTACGTTCAATTCATTAAGTCATGTTGTCTAATTTATTCGAACTGATTTAAGTGAACAAAGTGGCATACAGCTTAGATAAAACATATTGCTAGGGCAACGGTAAATATACGCATATTATGCTTAAGTTGCATTCAGAAATTGCATAGCAAAACCAAGGACGTTGAAAGGAGGGGATATGGCATGACGATACTGTAGCATTGTTTGAAGTGAGGCTTGGACAAGGGAAAGAGACAACAATAGTTTTTCTGCACCGTGCTTAGCCAAATCTCTTCTTCTTTCAAATATTTTGAATTTTTATGTAAGAAAAGTGACGTTTAGACGTTGTCAGGGAGCGTTGTTTTATGTAAACATAACCACGAAGTGTCATTTGTGTTTCAATTTTTGTGTTGTATGGAATTGGCCATATTTTTTAGTGGATAAAATAGTAACAAAGTGTTTATAATTTCAGTTTCCTTGTAAAAAATATAATCTTTTAGAGAGAATGATTCTGGTCTGTCTATTTAAATTTCAAATCTCTTTATGACACATGTCAATCAATAGCAGGCTAAGCACGGTACAGAAAATAATACTTCTGTCTCTGTCAATCTGCCGAGCCTCACAGTCTTGACTTGAATGCCATATCCCCTCCTTTCAACGTCCTTGAGCAAAACACAACATACGAATATACAACACAGGAAAACATGGAAACATAGAACCGATTCAGAGATATGAAATTGTTTAGCTATTTTCATATGTCTTATCTAGCTGTCATTTAGAAAGGGTGACTTTTCCATCAGGCCGATTAATTTAATGTCTTGTTCGAATGAATCAACTATCATACACAAGAAAGAAGATAAATAAACTGACCTGGAAATGCTAGTTCGATAAAAAATAATCAAAATTTGAATTTGAATTTGACACTGACAGATTGACGACGCAGTCGCGGTAAATGTGGCTTAACAACGAATATGCACGGCAAATGCCTGAACATAGCAAAACATAGCTTCGAAATAAAATATGAGCAATTCCCCATGTTTTACTGTGCTATGCTATTCTATGTTTGTAACTATGAATCAGTACGTACATATCCCTTTGTTCATTTCCTATGTTTTTCTATGCTATGGTATGCTGCGTTTACTGTGCAATATGTGAATTCAGCATTATTATATATATATATTTATTTATTTGTGCTACTTTGTATAATAGGAACTTAATCTCAATAAGGTCCAAATTCACCGAGCCATAGTGTGGTAGTACATATATTTTTAGCTTGAATGGGATTCGAACTCGAGCTCTTCGGATTTGAATGCAGTAACGCGATTTACAGTACCGTAGTGTACGCTGTAATACTACTTAGTTACCAAAATTATCATAACTAATATAACAAGTGATGTAATAATTGACAATAATATTTTGACCTTACTTGAGTTGTTATGAAAATGGAAATATAGTGAGTGCGTAGCACAAGCTCTATTTTCCATCTTCCTAACCACAAATTTAAATTCATGTCAAAATATTATGTGATAATTATCATATTACGAATTATATTTTGCGTGAGAATTTAATACGTATAATGTTTAAATTTTTTGGTACTTTTGAGAATGTTCTCTTCAATTTTAATAAAAATTTCTTCTGTAGAAGCATTTCCCAATAGGCCCTTCAAGACTTTTGAAATTTTTATATATTAATCTACGTAGTAAAATTATTAAACCCATTTTTAAATTTTTTTTTAAACTTGTATTATGCATGATAAAAATATTGAAACTTTCGAAACAAACGAATATGACGTAGTTGCATCTTGGATTAAAGAGAGACAGATAAGACAGAGACAAATAACACGTAACTTCACGTAACGTGTGTCGTTGCCAGTAGACGCGTAGAATAATATAACATAATTATTTTATGGGATGGCTAGCACAGTGGTATGAAGTCGGCCTGTGGATCCTGAGGTCCCTGGTTCGATTCCCACAGGCGACAAATTTTCATAATTTGAAAAAGCTATCCCTGTGGCTCCTCCACCACTAACATGTTTGGGGGCCGTGATTTGACGACTGGTACCCGCACTTCACGCGCAAAATATATCACTTACCGAGATCTGCTTTAGCAGAGTGCAACACCCAGTAATGGGTAGAAGGCGTGATGATATATTTATTTATTTTATGATGCAAGGAGATAAAACTAGTTGAAAAATAGTAAACAGCTCTATGCTTCTTGAACATTTTAATCTATTCTTTCGTCATCTCAATCTCAATGAACTAGAAATAAGCCATAAAAATGATCAATAAAACGAGCCTTAGAAGTGAAATAACAGACATAACACGTGCTTATCTTCTCAAATTTGCAAAGATTTATTTTATTTTTTAAATTCAATAAGTGATTGCAAAGTTTAATAATAGTGACATGAAAAACAAAGTCTTGTCAAAGTTCGTACTTTGACTTAGATAATCAAGGATTATCCTGAGCTACCGTAATTTGCAAAGAGCTTTGTTTCATTTTGAAATATTAATAATTAAAAACTGTCTACCCTCAGAAACTTTAGTAGACTTAACGTTATAGCACATGGAGATAAACTCTATGTCATCAGCAATCCATCGTGAAAAAACTATCAGTTGATGAAGCTTTGGCGGCACTATCCATGCACAGTCACTGGAGCATACAGAATGCGATAGCTCAAAGCAGAGGCCGCGAACGTAGCTCATGTCAATGTGTGTTTTTGCACTATATGCAAACACGTCCCGCACAGAGTGCATATGCTCGTGTCTTTTTCCCTGTCAGCGCTTAACAAGCTCTCCAGTGATGAATTCTCTTTTTGCGTGTGATTGATTGATTCGCCATGACGCACCACGTGTGAGCGTAAAGCTCACGTGTAATTTATGGCACAGGATAACCAGTGACGCTGACGGTTTCGCCTCAAGCATGCAAGGCAGGTAGGTGGTGGACTTGGAGCGTACCCTTAGCCTTGTCAATGTTCGTTGTAAAGAATGTGGTAAATCTTGTTCTTTTCGTGTTCATATTATGAAAAAATACTGCTCCAAGCCTTTGAACATGCAAGGACTGTAAAAGGAGTTTGATAATGGGAAGATAAATTTTTAAAGCGTTCATTTTTAGGTTTATGAATACTTTGGGATTTGTTAAAATGACAAGTGCTTTTATTGGGTGAAATTCATTATTCATTGCAGACAATTCATCTTGATAAAGGCCTTTATGTTCGAGTTACAATATAAGTAAGAATTTGTAGATTAAGATATTTTTTAATAACAACAATAATACATTTTATGAAGGGCCTTTTTTTGCTGAATTATTTTAAGTATAATAAAGTACTTTTTTTTAATTAGGCAAGATTGTATTGAAGTGACATCGTATATACTCGTATATTATACGTGGAAAAATATATTCACCAAAAATCATGAATATTTTATTAATGATTTTCCACATAGTTTGTATATGCCAGTGTTTAATATAAACAACTTATCTCCTGTTGAGTTAAATAAACTTAATTGTAATTTTCAGGAAAAGCGTACTTTGTAATACGTGGTGTGGCTATTAAATAACGAGACTGATGCTGTATTAACATTTTATTTTGATTCCATACCTATTTACTTATTATCACTTTCAATATACTCCCCTCCTATATCCCTACAATGCTCCATGCGAATCTTCCACTGTTCGAAACAGTGCTGGAAGTCTTCTTCTGTCAGTTCCTTCAGAACGCGTGCCGATTTCTTTTTCAAAGCTCAAATCTTGTTGCTATTAACTATTAAGGCAAATTTCACCTTGGGAAATAGATAGAAGTCGCACGATGCAAGATCTGGCGAATAAAACAGATGGCCCAACATTGGTATGCTGTACTTGGCTAAAAATCTCTTGACAGACATTGCGGAATGAGCCAGCGCTTTGTTCTGACGGAGAAACCATGACTTGTCCTTCCACAATTCGGGTACTTTTTTCAATAGATTATAAGTTTCAGTAGCAGTTTTGCCAAGTTTCATGTGAATTTTCACAATAATTCGTTGCTCTAATATTGCACTTCACATTTTTTCGGCGAAACAAAAAAGAACTCTAAACTCTAAAAAGTTGACGATCGCTGGTGTTTGGCGCATGCGTACTTCGTCTGTAGCAGCGTCAGTCTCGTTATTTAATAGCCATACCTCATATACTTCATTCCATGGATCACGTACCTGATATTGGATTTGTATTTGAAATTTTACAAATAATATGCAAGCACAGATATTCATAGACAGAATAAAAACAGTTGTTATCAAGAAATAATTTTGTTTTCCGTTTATATTCAAAAAGTGTTCTACAATTTTTTATGTCAAATGATAACGTACGAGTATTATAAATTAAAGCTCCCGTATGGTACACATCGTTTCAAAACATACTTCTTTTATGGTGGGATAATACAAGATCGTTACTGCTACGTATGTTATGTATAAATATGATCAGAAATGTGTTGTTGTTCTCGTATACACAGAAAAGTATGAATTTTAAGTTTTCTGAAAGTATTTCTGCAACTAGCATATAAATTTAACCCGGTCAAACTTCTGATAGCTCTTTTTTGAAGGATAAAAACTCTATTTGAAGCGGATGATATTCCCGAAAATATTACGGCATAAAACAAATTAATATTTACCTATCTAATTATTAACTTCAATATGAGCACGAGCAATAACTGTTATTAAATCCTAACATTGAACCCCCACGACTAGGGCTGGGCGATCTTTAAATTTAAAAATCGGTCTCTGATCATGAAATAGAATCGATTTATCGCGATTGATTAATCTAATCGATTCTATCGATTTATTTCAAATTTTAAAATCGAATGCGATGAATAAGATCAAGAATAAAAGAAATCTATTTTGTTAAATAATTCGTTTTAATTTAAAAATATGATCAAAAGGTTGGTCTTATCGACTTTTTAATACAAAATCAAAACACAAAAAATCTATGTGATTTAATTATCTTTTAAAAAAATATGTATGTGTAATAGAAAAATCTAGATCACATTTATATCACAACAATCTGGTTCAGGTAATTAATAGAGATTTGGACATGATGCAGTTCACTTTCAGACCATGATCACACACACACACACACACACACCCCCACACACACACACACCCACACACACACACACACATAAAACGCGTATCATGTCGCAATTTCATTAGGTAAATGCGCTTTAAAATCGATAACATCGATTTTATCTATCAATCGATATTTAGAAATTTAAGAACAACGCGATTTTTATTTTTTGTTTGCTAAATCGACCAAACTCTTGGATTTCTTCGTGATTCACAATTTGAAAAACACAGGTTTAAATTAATATAACATTTTGTAATATTTATCTCTAACTAAAAATAAGGTAATAGTGTGAGATCTTGGTGTTTTAGTCTATTACAATTATTAAATTCTGTTAAATAAATGTTCATATTACATACTACATTTAAATATATAATTTATAGATACTATTATTTCTATATCTTAATTTCGTAGATAATTTGAATTCTGTAAGGCTATTCGCCTAAACAATGTTCTAATTTGAGAATCAAAAATCAAAATATATACAGTAACACAACTTAATATATATTTATGTTATTTATTTCCTATTGTATCGAATATTCATGCTCGCAGTAGTAATTTCGGTCCAGGATATGATACTTTACAGTATTAGATACCGTAATGGAATATTACGGTATTGTACCGTGAGCTTGCTAGGTAGCAAATAGTTTTTGACATTTATTTATAATTGTTTTAAGATGTCACTTTCAAGGTTAGGGTACAGGAAAAATATATATAGACGTCTAATTAAGTGTATTCAAATGGCAGCGCTTTTTATCAATGAAATTTTTAGTTCTGGGCAAGTCTGTATTTCAGCGCTAATATCAATTTACTTCATAGGCAAATATTTACGGCAAAAAATAAAATAATTATAATTCACAATAAACAATACACTTTAACGAAAAATTCAGAATTAATTGTATGTATTTAAGCTCCACTTTATCATTCATAAACTAATAATTGACAGCGCTCTAACACAGACTCGGCTAGAACTACAAATTTCATTGATAAAAACGCTACCATTTAAATACATTTGGTTATATATTTTGTCTGTGGTTAGGATATGAAAATAGTGTTTAGTAATTAAATGTAACAATACGTCCAATACTAATTTTTTACGGTCCTCATTTTGAAATTACGAAAACATTTACTCGTACTGTAAAAACTTATTTACCGTACTTATAACGTAAATAACTATTATCAAAACATGAGCTCTAAAAGCTTCTATCGAAAATAAATGAAGTGTATCAATTTTAATATATTAATTTCATTTCTTTGAAGTTACGATTCACATTTACTCGAATAATAATTAACATGTAATTTGCTATTTAAATATGTATAAATATATAATTACAATATTAAAAAGCTTTTATAACGTTCCGTTAAACTAAAACCGTTATTTATGTATGCAGCAGAGTGATTTAAAATGAGTAAAAGATAAATTTAACACATTATCACAACAAACAGAACATAATTGACATTTGCTTTTACATCAAAATCATGCTTGTCATTGATCTGTGATTTATAAAATATCAGTTAACATAAATTTACATATTTACACTTTGTTTTGAAACACATCAGTAATTTTATACAGTACGTTCGTTGAAGAACGGAATATCGAATGAAAATTTGAAATATGTTCGCAGTGGATAGCAGTTTTTCAAGTGGAATGGAAACTGTACAATTTGGAACACAAAAACGAAAAGAGAAAACACAATTGCGCAGTGCGCAATCATTTCATACTACACTGAAACACGCGTAAGTTTTATCTCGTACCTGTGTTGTGTATACCTGTGTTCTCGTTCTGCCTGGCATGTTATAAATTTTGATTCTACTTAGAAATAAGCCGATAATACTTAATAACATTGCTGATTTATTGTACTGCATGAAACCTTATTATTTCCGCAGCTACTTCATTCTCAATTAAACGCTTGATTTTGTACAAATTTAAATTACATACTTCTTCGGTTAGTACGTATCTATGTCCTTTGTTTTAGTAATTAAACTTATTCACTGAAAGTCAATGTTGCGATTTGAATCAGTTGTAACTATTATTGCACAAACTTCTTGCATAATATTCTGTGGTGTTCTGGGGGAGGTTTACAGGGGCTCGACGAGCCGCTATTTATATCCTTTCCACCAATGGCTGCGTTTACTCGTACGTCCCGTGAGTCTACGGTCTAAATTCCATGCGACTACGACCCATTTACCTGCGCATAAGCGCAGATTCAGCATAATATTCCTTTTTGGTGTTCTGTTACCTAGATCTGATTTAGTAGATCTCCATAGGGACAGCAGACAAATGATATATTTTGCGCGTGAATTGCGATTAGAATCTACCTTCAATTGTTAAATAAACATCCAATTAAAAATTATGTGAAATCTATAAATTTTATGAAGACTAAACATTTTTTTATGTTATTTATAGTAAATGACATTGATGTGATCTACATATAAAAAAATTATACAAAGCATTTAGCTTGAAAAATTATCATTTCTTTTTTTCTGATAAAATAAGAACAGTGTTCCTTTAGTTGTCTACTAAGATTAGACTCAGGTAACAGAACCCCAAATAAGAGATCTTGCGCAGAATCAGCACTCATGCGCAGATGCACGGAGCTTGAATCGTAAACGCACGAGATGAATGTGGAAGACACTGGCTGAATTGTAAAGTGCCACGTACTCTTTGGTAATGGGATGTGAATTTTTTTTTTAAATTAAAAAAATAAATTGCAAGGTTTATTTCAAACGAAATTTATTTATATATAAAATATACAAGTAAAAAATAATGCGAATATTCTTCGTTTTTTTTTCTATCAATATATTTATGTCGGGCATTACATTTAACACAGTCACTCGCATATCATGTTCCGCATTAAGTCTGTTTCTTACTTTTGTTTTTATTGAAAAAAGAAAGAACAACTCCCGATGCGCATAGGTAGGTGTGAAAAAATGGAACTAATACTTTGAAAGTTCGTGTAATTAGTATTGAATATGTCCGACATTGCTGGCACCAAAATTGGTCAATTTTAAAATTTAAATTATTAAAGGGTATAATGACTTATTAGTTTAAAAAGTACGAATATTATGAAAATAATTTATCCATACAGCAGCTTCATGTACCCTCTGCAAAAGCTTCACGTACCCCTTAGAAGTCTATGGACCTCTCGTTTAGAACCCTTGCTCTATCTCTGGTTTTTAGACAGCTTGAGAGCTCCAAACTGACTTTGAGATTTATATTATACAGTTGTACTAAGGAAGTTTCTGTCTAAACATTTGACTTACATTAAAATAACATCTTAACTTTTAAACTATTATTTTTTTTAGATTTCGGTTTCGTTTATATTATATTTTAGGCAGTGTAGTCTCGGAAATTTTACAATAATATCTATATAGAAACATATAAGGATTATAGGAATATATTTATAGGACAGGCTTAAGTTGTTAGTCGTTTATTGAAGATAAGTTGACAACGTTTCGGCTAGGGATATAGCCATCTTCAGGTCAAAAATAAAGATGTTGGTAACAATGAACAATATAATTTTTTTTTCTAAATTATTCTAAAATCGAAGTTCAGGGTCAGCAATGCGAAAAAGAAAAAAATGTAAGAAGTTAACGTAGCAAAAACAAGACTATAAATTACGATGTTGACCCTGAACTGAAACCCTGAAAAAATTTATATTGTTCATTGTTACCAACATCTTTATTTCTGAAGATGGGGCTATATCCGTAGTCGAAACGTTGTCAACTTATCTTCAATAAATGACTAACAACTTAAGCCTATGTCCTTTAGTTATATTCCTACATTATTTTGGCTTATTAAAGCATACTACTATATAAGGATTATATTATTATTAAAATTTAATGAAACAAATTTTATATAGACATATACCTTATAAATAAATTTCATTCCAATTCTGTCCTATCTTAATATTTACTAATACATTTTCTTCATATATGCATTATAAAAATTTCTTTCAGCTCAATGTATATAGCGTAATATTTCCAGTATAGAACACTACATGTTCGGGAATGTTCGGTATACTGTAAGTATAAGCGATGAATGCAGTCAAAACTCTGTTACTGACATGAATTGAAAAACAGGGTAAGGTCGTAATAGTTCGTGCGGTAGATAAAAGCAAATACATTAGTGTATTTCTGTTTGCTTTAAAGTTTTGACACTGAATACTTATTTGGTGTATTCAGTATATATGATATACGAGTCCTAATGTTCTAAATAAATAATTATAAATAAATATAATAATGTTACAAAAATAAATTAAAAGTTATAAGTTAAAAAAGCAAGTATCGCTTGCCTGCTTGCATGGAGAAAAATCCACTGATTTAAAATCAATACAAAGTGTCTAATAAATGTATCATATCGAAATTATATGTTTTTCAAATTATAAAAATTGTATTAACTGTCATTTTTATATGCTTTTTCTTGTTTGTTATATGGACAAAATTGTTAAGGATTTCGTGGGTTTGATTAAATTTTTAATTTTTTATACACAGAGTGTTCATTGCTATCTCGAGAATTATAAAAGCTACAAGGTTGGTTAAAGTAGCAAAGAAATACTATTTTCTAAGTGTACCTATAAAAAACTATTAACAAAAAAATTTTCGACTAGTGGTTCTCAAAATTCGGGGTGCAACTTTTTATTTTAAATGGCAACTTATTTTTTATTTGCATATTCGATTCAGTATTTTTTTCTGAATTCAACGACTACAAAGTTCAGTACCCACAAATTTCAATTTTCTTTTTACAATAATACATATTAATTGACATAAATTTCATTAAAATCATATTGGCTGTGACAGAAACAAATAAAGAAATCAAATTTTGTTTGTTTGTTTGATTTATTATTCTATGCTAATACAACTATTTTGTGAATAAATTTTATTAGTCATTTGTTTCTGTAATAGCATGCAGAAAAAATACTGAATCGGATAAGCAAATAAAAAAATTAGGTTGCTATTTAAAATAAGAAAATTGCACCCTACATTATGAGCACCACTGGTCGAAAAAAAATTTGATAATAGTTTTGTAATAGATTTACTAAATGGTATTTCTTTGCCATTTAACCAACCTTGTAGCTCTTACAGTTCTTGAAATAGCAATGGTGGCACAACTATATTGAATATAGTGATAATAATAATAATTTTTGATATTCATTAAGGAGTAATATTTTGGACAATGTAAAAATTTATTTTAAAAATAATACAGGTGCCTAGGTGCGAGCCCACATCATCATTTTTAATAATCCATATCTGATAATACTTGTATATATTATGTGGTTACATGGGCGTCCGCAGGGGGGCAAGGGGGGCGCCCCCCCTGGATTTTAACTAGGGTGATGACCACGACTCTCGAACATCGGACTTTAACATATAAAACTATAATTTAAAAGTTTTAGTGCATAAAATTCTGCATCTGAACCAATAAACAAAATAAATTTTGCATACTTTGTAACGGCACAAATTAGATTTGAAAATGAGGAAAATTGCCTCAAAACTATCGATAGGCATGAAATTGAAACAAAATTATACAAATGTTTAACGTTTTATTTGTCAAAATAAATGAAATAATAAATAAAGAATTTATTCTGACAGTTTTGTCAGATTGAACGTGAAACATTTGTTTAATTTTGTTTCAATTTCATAGCTATCGATAGTTTTGAGACAATTTCAGTCATTTTTAGATCTAATTTGTGCCGATACAAAGCATGCAAAATTAATTTCGTATTTTATGCCCTTATACTTTTATTTGAAGCTTTTTCTTTTAAATAATTAGGAAGCAGGAAATTTAAAACAATATGATTTTACATGTTAAAGTCCTGTGTTCGAGAGTCGTGATGTATTTATAAATAAAATTAAAATTAAATTATAAGTTTGAAGATAATAAATTCAAGCCGAAACTGAATTTCCAGCAGTATTCTTATGGCCAGCTAGCGACATGTTCCCTATCGTAATGATTGAGTAATCTAAGTTTAAGTTTACACAGACACAAAATATTAGAAAATAAAAACTGTGAAACTGCTAAATCGGAATTTATTGAAGAAATGGTGTCAATTTAAGGAAGAGTTATTCGAAAATTGTCTTTCCTCTTCAATTCAAACCCAGACGACAAAGACTAGTAATTTATTTCACAAATTTAAATATTTTTTTATCCATTTGTTATGTGCATTTGTATTTATGTTATGTAAAAAAAATATTTTTGAAATTTATGTATATCTATCTGAGAGTTTTTTGCGACTCGCCCCCCCCTGGAAAAATGTCTGTGGACGCCCATGTGTGGTTATAGGCTAACATATAAGTGATGGATTGTAATGGAAGAGATTCCAGTTCAACTTTAATTAATAAAACTCTTGGTGTGCATATCAACCATCGCAAATATCTAGTTAGTAATGAAATAAAAATATAGCGTTATCAAATATTACGTAGAAAGAGATTTTATAAATTCCATTTCTAATTAACTTCTCTGCTATACAAACAAATCGCAAACAGTTTTTAATGCTGACATAATAAATTAATAAATACTCTGAAATACGTACTGTTATATTTTAGTAAATAAATTTAACACAAATTAAAACAACATGAAAGTCAAACGACGAGTGACAGCTTATTAAACGATGGCGATGATCATGGGCGCCCACCGACTTTTTTCAAGGTAAGTCGAAGTAAGTAAATTGTATTATTATATGTAGAAAATATTTTTTTCTTCAACCATTTTAAAAGTTGGTGAGTTTAAAATACTGTTTTTAATAGTAAAAATTGACGATTTTGTTATTGTTTGTTATTAATATAATATGTACCTGTTGTTACGATACGTTTTTAATCAAAGACTTCAAAATACTATATTTAATAGTATATTTAAAAGAGCTGAATTCAATATTTATTAATTAAAATCTGTTGGTGTGCATAATTTATCTTCATCCTCATTGCCTTCGAATTCACACCTTTTCAAATAAATTAAAAAGAGAACTAATAGAAATAATTTAATATTTTTTTCATATGACAGAAAAATGAATCTGTAAGCAAAACAAAACTTAAGTTCATCTTCTTGTAATAGTAATATTAAAAAAAAAATTCCAGTTCTATTCAGATAAGTATTCCAACCTCTGTGGAATCATGAGACAAGTGATGGAAAATTTTTTCCTATTTTTTCTTATTTATTAAGACTCAATTCCACATCGCAATAGACATTTTGTCTTTTGTTTTATTTCAATAGCTGTCAAGCAGTTTGAGATTTTGTCGGTAGATGGCACCACGAGTGGCTCCATAGCTCTCATGTCATGTTACCATTGTAGATAGGTTAACATCAGTCAGTTCAGCTAAGTCGGTATCACAATCCACTATTTCCTAGTTGATCTAGTTGGATAAATGATCGCACCATACTGATGAGTAGGGATGTTGCGATACCTCTAAAATATCGATATCAGTATCGAAAAAGTATTCAAAAGTAAAGTATCGATACTGGTATCGGAATCGGAATCAAATGAAAGTATCGATACTAGTATTGGTATCGAATGATTATTTTTATAAAATCTTTTCATTTTCGAAATACATTAGGATTTTATATGAAATGTTGAATTTATACTATAAAAATAATATAGGTAACAAATTTTCATTTCTTATTCAATTGTATGATTTTTACCAGTCTTTCAACAGTTTGGCTAATAATTATTGGTTTGATATTAGATAAAAGTAAAAAAATATGAAAATAAACTTTTATTATACAAAAAAATCTGTTTTTTCAACAGTATTATAATATTTATCTACTATCCTTATTTAACTCTCACTGTCTCATTCTACTAGTTCTTCCGTTCGTCGAACACATGGCCATGTTTTATTAAAATAAAAAAAATACCAGCATAATATGAACTTTTCATGAATTTATTTCAAAATGACATTAGATTAAAAATAGTTTGCGATACTTTAGTATCGAAATAAAAGAAGTACTGATTTGGGTAAAACATCAAAAGCAAAGTATCGAATACCAAAATAACCGGTATCGAAACGAAAGAATCGATACCGGTATCATATCAGTAGTATCACAACATCCCTACTGATGAGTCCGGAAGGACGAAACGCGTCTATGGTTAAAGCTGAACTGACCAGCCGTTTGTTGATGACCTGAGAAGTTGATGCAAACGTGCTGTAAAACCTCTGTGGAATTATAAGACAAGTGATGGAAAATTTTTTCCTATTTTTTCTTATTTATAAATGTTTTACTGTTTAATGTCATTATTTTATTGAAAAAAATAATATATAATTGCAATAATTTTACATAATCTACGCAATGACAGGTAAAGTGATTGATTTATGTTTAAATAAATAAATAAATATATCATCACGCCTTTTACCCATTACTGGGTGTGGTACCCTGCCGAAGCAGATCCCTGTAAGTGATATATTTATGCGCGTGAAGTGTGGTTATCAGCCGTCAAATCACGGTCCCCAAAGATGGTAGTGGTGGGGTCCACAAAGGGTAATTTTAATTTGGTGAAAATTGTTTGTCGGCTGTGGAAATCGAACCGAGGTTCTCAAGATTCACAGGCCGACTTGATACCACTGAGCCATTATGTTTGACATGTTATAAGTAGACAACTAAACAACTTCATCAAAATATCCCCAAAAACAGTTATACAAAACAGAATTTTGTAGCATTCTTTCTTATAAAAATTCGCTTTGTAAACGTAATATAGGAAAATATATTACTCGATGTAGAAACTTCTTTGGTTAAGAATTACTTGCGTTTTTCACTGGAACACACAATTAGTGTTTCAATTCTACAATAAAAAATTCAAAAGTTATATGAATTATAATTTAAATTTACTGAAATTTCTTTCAAGTTTTAGCAAACTAATTTAAAAGGCATTTTTTAAATTGCTAATTTCTGGTCAATTATAGGAATTAGTTTCTTAAAATTAGATAATTTATTCAAATAATTAATTCTACATAAATTTCGTCAGCTAAAATTGTTAACACTTAAATAGTCAAGTTTTTACAATTGTACGGAAACAGTGAAATATGCACTAATCCACAATACTTAAACTTGCAAACTTCTCAAAGAGTTTATCAGAAAACCACTTTATTATTTTTGCCTTTGTGTCGCCCCACATAATTATTTCAAAATATAAATAGTATCACGAGAAATCAGAGCGAAAGGATATAATTTATGCCGAACTAATACCACCGCGATATTAACATTTTATATGAAGACCATAACAGATCTGGACTTGCAAATGAACTATTATAAACAAGATGTCGAATTTATTAATAGTAATTTGATATTTAATAAATGGACAATGTTATTAAAATTCTTATTAGTATTAGTAAATTTGATTTATTAAGAGTTAAATTATCAGATATTTTTAAGGAAGTTAAATATCAATAAATATATTAACAGCAATTAAAATTATTTTAATAATGAATTAATATTGTTTAATAGATTGAATCTAAAATGGATGAATAGAAGGATTTTATTATAATTAATATGTACGTAAAGTAAATAAAAAATAAACCAATAAGTTTTATGTAAAACAATTAAATTTTATAATTTATTTCTATAAAACAAATGTTGTTTCTATTTATCTTAGTTTAATAAGTTTCACCTAATTACATTCAGAGCGGGGATAAATTAAATATTACAATATAATTTTTCACAGTGCACTCAGTTGTTCCCGTTTAAGTAGTCACGGTTACGTCATTCAAATGAGAAAACAGTTTCGCTTTGTTAAATTTTGTGTTTGTTGAAGTATATCTACTTAACTTTTTATGTTATTGTGTCTATACATTGAATGTAAGTTCATTATTTAGCAGAATTCGGATGTAAGTAAAAAAGTAAAGTGCATTTTCATATTTGATATGTTGTGAGTTGTGAGAAACAAAGCTATTATGTTTTTAAAAGCAAGTTTCATTAAAACTGAAGAGTTGTACAAAACAAAAACATACTTCACTTAGAAGTAACACAAAAAACTAAAGTGTTTTTCCGACAAATGTGTACAGTACCTGCATAAACTGGAACAATATTAGGAGGGTAGTTTTATAAACTGAAGAAAAACTAATTGTGTTATCATGTTCGCTTCGAATAGCATGATAAATTAAACCGGGCGCGGTTCTAAAAGCTTGTTTCAGACTCGGGTAAGAAACAACGTTGACATCTAAAGCATGAAATATATGATCTGAAAATAAATACTTCAATGTTTTAACCCCCAGTAGCAGTAAAACGCTTGCGCTAATATTTTTCACTACATTTAACATTAAACTCACATTTTTCGACAATAAACGTTTTCAGTTTCTTATGAAGCTAACGATGTTTTAAAACTGCGCTACGCTTAAAAAGATCAAAACATGCTTTGTTTTTCTTTTTTACTTGTTTATATTTACGAACTAAAGATCATTCTTCATTAATTTGCTGAACAATTCGAAAAATATTAGCTAATGACACTTGACAAGGTTATATTCAATCATTATCTTAAAATAAAATAGCGTACATAAAATACATTCACATTCTAACACGACCGATGCAACTATAAATAAATAGATACTACACACGTAAGAATATTAGAAGGAAAGCAACAATTTTATAAAAGAATCAAATAATCGTGTATTGAATTAAATTAGATACTGTTCATTTTAGTTACTACGGAAGTTATGATTTTACGAAATAAACGTAAAAATTCAAGAAGATCCAACAATAAAATTATATTACCACTAATCGAATATAACCCACTATTGAACTTGAAACGCGATCTTATGTGTATATTCTATAGGGGAAAGGTGTCTAAAATGATCCCTTGAGGTCAAATGATCCCCTGCTGTTTCTGCTGGGAACAGCCCTCCACCTAGTAGTGCTACTTAGAATCATTTTTCCCACCATGTATCTAGTCGCTAGTGTCAAGCGAGAGTCAGCGCTGTGGTTACTTTCAAAAAGAAAAAGAAAAAATCGCTGTGTTTGATGTAAGGTAAGGTCTTTTTCAATGTTGTATAACTTTTGTCTGAACAAGATGTATGTGAAAGTAGTTATATTAACGAATTTAATGACAATTCGAAATTATGCTAGTCAATGTTTCGTTTTTGCATGTGAAATAAATGAGGTTATTTTCAACATTCGTACGCAAATTGGGTGTTTGGGGTGAAACGATCCCTCTTTAACGGTACAAAATGATCCCAGGAAAGGGAAAGGAAAAAGGCAGTCCAGGCAAGAAGAAAACTTAAAAAATCAAGAAAATAAGAACCAAATATCAGACGCCACGGATTGTATGTACTGCAACGAGAAATATTCGAAGGACTACAGAGGTGAAGGGTGGATAAGGTGCTGCATCTATTTAAAATGGGGACATGAAGATTGCGCTGGGGTAGCCAGTGATGACGCTGATGAATTCACCTGCGACATGTGCCTGCAGGATCCCTTTACTAATGCACGAAGAAATTTGATGATGTGACATAATTCATTTTGACGATATGAAATAAATATTTAGAAAAACTAAAAATTTTTAAACGACTAGAAGGGATAATTAAGGTTACTTATATTTTTATATAATCATTATTTTGAATAAAAGTTTATATATTAACCTGCTATTTTTTATGGGGATCATTTTGAGCATACCCTAGGGATCATTTTATACACATAGGTGTACAAAATGATCCTTTACTATGCCTGTAAAAAAATATAAATTAAAAATATAGTATATGAGGTAGCTAAATTTAATTCGAGTCAATCTGAAGGTAGAGGAACTAGCTTACGAAAACTAGTTAAAATTTATCGAAATAAATGGGCATGTACGTTTTATATCAATTCCCCCTTAAAGGGATCGTTTTAGACACCTTTCCCCTACATATTTGTTAATTTTTAGCTGTCCGTTAAAATTTCTAACTGATTAAACCATGAATTAAAAATGAATATTTAATTTGACACGTATATTTTTATTAATATTAAATTAATAATAGGCTTCAGGGATACAATAATTTTATATATATATACCCAATAGTCTGTCTAGTAAATAAGCATGAGAAAAAGGAACTTGAGGTTGTGTGTTCAAATCTTGCTGACTTTAAATTATATTTAAAAACTACGATTGTGTTTGAGTGGTTCTGATTCGATTATGGGCTTTTTGTTTATCAGAAGAGGAAGATTATGAATATTTTAACAAATTTTGATATACAAAGAGACTTGCTTCCATCTTGTCATTAAGCAGTTTTTTATCACAACTATTTTTTAATTTATACACTTCACATTTTCATTGGTTTCATCAAACATTCATCAGTGACGACGTATTTTAATGCGATGAAATTCAGCGCTAAATTTCTTAATCCCCTACTATCATATTAACAGGCAATCGTAGCTCAGTGGATAAAAGCGAGGTAAAACTTGCGTTTCTTAATTAGCAAGCAAGAGATTATACGTTCAAATCTCACTGACTTCTACTTATATTGAAAAAATACGATTGTGTCTGAGTGGTTCGGATTCCACTATAAGCTGTAGGCCCCCTGTACTGGAATTCAGATTTACTTCCTGTTGTATAGAATAAAAATGTAAATTTTCCTATATAAATATTAAATAATGCTTTACGAAGAAGTAAATCAATGCAATAAAATGAGTAGGTAAAATATATTCTACCTTTGGTATACTTTTACTGAAGACAAAATAATAAATAACGTAATTGGTTGATATTAATTTGCTGTTCATTTATAATATTTTCGATACGAGAGAAGTTGTATTACTGTATTGAAGTTTAAATTAAAATTAGAGTAAATATAAATTATTCTATACCAAGTCACATGAACTAGTTTCTATATAAACTATATGGAAATTTCAAAGTTTGTGTAATAAGCATTATAATAACATATAGTGGCACGGCAAAACATTACTGACTAGAAGCAAATAATTCTGAACTTTGCGTATCAGACATCAAGGCAGGTATTTCATTACCTGTTCTCAACTCAAATTAGAAACGTTTCTCTGTGATTACACTGAGTATGTGTATAGAAACAACGAGTAGTACGTTCATATCATCCATATCTCGTACACGTTTTTTAAATTGGTATGGTAGCTCTTCAGTTTTAGATCTCGTTATTATTATCACGAGACGAGACTTGATATTGATTTACACTCAAGTTTATCACAAATAATTAAGTCTCGAATTGGTCTTGAATCTCGATGAGATTCTAGATTTTTCAAGGTCAAATTATTTTAATAACTATTAAATAATATTTGTATTTAGTAAATTAATTTATTACTAGAAGAATGGTTGGTTTTCAGATCCATTTTATTACAAGAACAAATTCAAAATGAACTCACTATCTATTGATAAAATAGTTATTTATTATACAAGTGTTTTATTAGGTATATTAAACACGCAAGAAAAGTTTAAACACGAGACCAAAGGTCTCGTGTTTAATATTCGTAAGTGTTTTATTTACCAATAAAACACGAGTGTAATACAAAATTTTATCCACAACTCATAATTATAGGCACCGAAGAAGATTGGTCGTAACGTTTAACGTTGATTCAGTTATACATATTTTCTCAAAATACGGTAGATTGAAGTAGTTGCTAAGTAACAAGTTGTTTACAATGTTTTATGGAATATAAAACCTTAGGGTTTTATGAACCATATAATTCAACTGAAATCAGTGTAATAAAGTCTTTATTATATATGAGTTGTGGATAAACTATTTTATGCGATGTAGCAACATTTGTATTAATTTTCATATCAAATTATTACGTATTACATCGATTGATTCATATTTTATTATGCTTATTTTTGCAAGTCATTACTTCAATTTTCAGTTTTTACTTGTATCTTATTCGAAATAAAAACGGTTAGCGAAAGTATAATTTAATATACTACAACTTTTGAAATATTTATATTTATTTTTATTTATTTTAACTTTTGAAATTTGTTTTAAATCGTAAGGTAATCTTCAAAAAAATCATATCTTGTGTAATATACAAAAATGATCATACTATAATTAAAGATTCAAATAAAAAGGTAAAACAAAAGTGGTTAATTAAAATAATCGAGATTCACGAGAGTTCTGCCGAAACTCGATACTGATCTCTTGTCGGTCTCTTCTCGAATAAAGTTTCACTGTAACACTAGATCTCGGTAGAGAATTCATTTTTTTTACCAAAAAGTAATAGGTAACAGGACACCATAACCTTCCTAATCATGACACCTATAAATGCTAGCGACGGATTAAGCAAGCCAGCGCTGAAACCACGTTTATTATACTCGTAGAAGAACTAAAAGAGCTTCTGTACCAAAATGTGTTCGCAAAATTTAAATTTTAAACTTGGTTTAAAATATTAAAAGCAAAGTGCAGTTACATAATATATGGAATCATTGGTATTACTGCAACATTTTCAATATTCTTTTGAATTGAATTTAAAACTTTTGGCAGTCTAATCGCTTATTTAGAAAAATGTTTTACATGAAATGTAGATCTAGATATAGATATTTTCTCGTATCGTTTTTGGAATTTGGCAAACATATATTTTTTTAAATATACGCCTTCTACCCTTTACTGGGTGTGGCACTCTGCCGAGGCAGATCTCGGTAAGTGATATATTTTGCGCGTGAAGTGCGGTTACCAGCCGTCAAATCACGCCCCCCAAGTTGCTAGTGGGGGGGGGGGAGGCACAATGGTAATTTTATGCTAGCTACCCCATATATATATATATATATATATATATATATATATATATATATATAATATGTATATCGAAGGCAATATTTTTTAATGGCACGGTAATTTACAGGCCGTAGTTAAACTTAAAAAAAAACATTAGAATCGTTTAAAAACTGTAGGAATTTCATAACCATTAAAAACGAGCGGTCTAGCGAACAAATAACAAACAAGTACAATCATTTCGTAAATTCCTACATAACTTTCTTTTTAAATTAATAACTTATGCTCGATTCTTCGAGAGTCGATGAATTAAAAACTATATCAGATTTTTGTGATGGCGATATTAATGTATAGATTTTATTTTGTACTTCTCTGTAAGAGAGGAACTTAATCCCAATTACAGTACAGGGCCCGGACTCATCGAGCCGTAGTGTGGTAATTCATATTTTTTTTTAGTTTGTGTGAAATTCGAACTTTGGACTTTTAGATTCGAATGGCGTAACGCTAACCACACCGCCGTACTGCCTTACTGAAAGTTCAGCTGCCTTGCCAGTACACTAACCATGAATGAAACTGAAAATATATAGCTAACTATTTGACAAGAGCCAAAATCCATTACTTGAGAACCAGATGTCTAAACTTTGTTAACTATTAAACCAATATAATTATAAAGCTGTCACCTCTAGCAAGCGTTAGCAGGTTCAAGTCTCGTTCAATAATAATTGCCCTACCGCTTCATAAAGAAAGTTCACAAATTCAAACCTCACTGACTTATAACCAAAAATACATCAATCGAACAGTTCGCAGATCACTGTAAATTAATAATTAGTTTTTATTCAATTCATATTTGTAAATAGTTCTTTTGTACCTAATGTTTTATGTATATTTGTAAGAATACCAGTGGCGGCCGGTTATACAGTTTAATCAACTTATTAATAAGTATATACATGTAATATACGAGTATGAAATAATTTTTTATTAACAAAAGAGAAGAAATATACAAAGTATTGTTGAGAACATTTACGTATAAAAAATCTCCTAATAAAAATATCTCATTTAAAAATAAACACCATTCTTGTATTGTTGACAAAATAATAACTCAATATTTCACTGAAATAATTAGCAAACCTTAAATTTAAAAAATAACTTAGGCACGTAAACACTTTCTGTATGTTCTACTGTTAAGCCCTGTTTATCAAGCAGTGCCAGTGATTCTTATACTAGTCGGAGAAGAATACCGGCGGATCTAGCCGAGGCTAACCGAATATGGTAAAATATATAGCTACTTCCTTAGTATCAGTTCCCTGTGCATTTATTTCGTAATTTGAGTTTTTTATTTTTCCTTTAGTGGATGGGGTTACTGCAATGTCGCAGTGTCTATATACGAGCCGCCACTGACGAGAACTATTTTCTATTCTCGTTTGTTTGATATTAAAAGAAGTGCACAAATAATTACAAAATAAACTGAATAATAATATTCCATTGTTCATCGTAATAAATAAATCTGCCGGCATTATTACACATTTATATATTTTTTATGGGATAAAAAAGTGAACGTTAAAAACGTTGGTAAGGTAATAATTATTCATTAGAGAACATAAAATTAATCCAGCTAATGAAAATAAAAGCGAGTAATATAATACGTTTAATTTAATTTGAGTGTTTGAGTGAAATCCTTTGAAAGCTCAGGAGTCAAAATTCTTGATTTACTATAATAAAAATTCATTGGATCAGGCAACAGCCAGAGCTAATGAAGTCTTAAAACAAAACAAAACCTAACGAAGTACAAAAAATTCAGATAAAAACTCCGAGCACGTACACAAAAATAGCTCTGTAAACATCGGCATGGTAGAGAATTCTACCCGAGCTTCGTCGTTCAAGAATTAGAGGTCCCCGAAGCCGCTTTATAAAAACAGTGACAGGAGCACTGGCCGCTCTTACAGATGACCCATGACTCGGCTCGAACATTCCCCTCCCCATGTTCAGTAAACAAACATACCCGCGATTCTCAAAATTAAATTTTCTGAAGGAATACCCCGCATAATTTAGGCGTGGATAATTTTGTTTGTATGGCTTATCGAGTCAAGTTATTTTCGAGGCGGCTTTCGGTTATTATGGATGACACGTTGTTTTCATAACGGGTTTCAGGTCAATCTTGACATTCTGTCGAGGAAGCACTCACTTTTCGTGCTCTAATTTTCCTAGATTGTGTCCTGAAAATAACTTCAAATATCTTGCGCAATATTTGCTGAACTGATTTGATGTTTATCTCAAATAAAATCAATTTATTATTACGTAGGTGCATACATATTTAATATGTTTTTTATCTACACATAAAATTCAAATACACTGCTCCGCAAAATTAACGCACCACTTTAATTTTTGGATTTAACTTTTAAGTTAGCGAAAAAAACGAACTAAATCTTACAGATTTACATTAAATAGAAAAAGGGAAATTATATTGCAAAAATATAACTTGATTTATCTAAAAATAATAAAATTAATCTTATTTATTAAAAAATAGAAAACTTTACACTTAAATAAATTTATCAATAATGGTTATTTCCTCCTATATTTCTTATGACTACTTCACATGGACGTCTCCTACTTAAAATTAAACTGGGTATTTGCTCTTGGTCTACTTCATTTCAGATTTCTGTTAAACGTTATTGTACCTCATGAGGGCTTACTGGTGGAGTTTGAAGTTGTTGTAAACGTCGTCCAACGTTATTCCAGAGGTGTTCTATGTGATTAAAGTCTGGGTTGCATGGTGGCCATGTCTTAGTTGCAATACCGACCTCATTTAAATAGTCCATCACAATGTGAGCAGTATGACACCTTGCGTTATCATGCATTAACTAAAAATTATTGCCTATATAAGGTGCGAAAGGGACAATATGTTGATCTAATACTTCTGTAATGTGCCTCATGTGCGTACCTTGATTTATTGGACAGAGATCTGTACGGGCTGTTAAAGATATGTCTCCCCATACATTTATAGACCCACCACCAAATAAAATTGTTTGGCGTATGTTGCACTGGGCGTAACGCTCATTTGGACGTCTGAAATTTCTCAGGCGTCGATCAGAGCTATTCAAATAAAATTTTGTTTCAACTGTAAACAAAACTCTCTCCTAATCATTCATATTCCAATTTACATGTTCCCGAGAAAATTGTAATCGGGTTCTAAGATGCTCTACTGTTAATTATATCCATATTTATTTGAACATTATGTACAGCTGAAAGTTGCATTTGTAAGCTTTTTGTTGTTGAGAATCGTTTTCGCAGAGCACGCATTCTAATAAATCGGTCTTGATTTGGTGTTGTTACTCGATGCCTACCTTACCCAGGATGTCGGTTACGACTATTAGTAGTTTTTTTAAAACGTAAAATCATTCTAGAAATGGTCGTATGTGGCACTTTCAGTCTCTCAGCAATAGCACGGTAACTCCATCCTTCCTCATACACACAGCTACATTCAAATTTCTTCTATTGCGTACCATTTTATTGTAAGTAACAAATACTGTCCGGATGTCAATAAAGAAATTGTGTAAACAATTAAAATCTCAAGAAAACACATGTATCCAATAATGATATTTTACCCGTTTACGTTTTAATTTTAAATTAAAAACAAAATAAAAAATATTAACATAATGATTAAAAAAATATTACACAAACATATAATCTATTATTATATGCCAAAAAAAGCAAATAAATACGGGCAATAAAAAAATATTTTAATATTTGTAAGTGGTGCGTTAATTTTGCGGACCAGTGTATATAATATATATTTTTTTCCTACAATTGTGCGATTTCTTTGTTATTACATAACTATTATTGCCTTGGAAAGTAGACAAATGCAGACCAAGTATATATCTGTAAGCAAAGAAACACTAGTGCCGAAAGTAATTTGTACTTTACGCAGTTGTCAAAAGAAAATATAAGTGAGAGCGATTTAAATTTCGCGCCAAGTACGGTATTTCATATTTTAGGCACATACGTTTATGAAAGAAGAAATATGCAGTGATATATTTTGACGTTTATAAACATAACCTTAAACTGCAGTATATCTAATCTGTACACATCACATTGAGCAGATAAGAACTCAAGTATATCATTATTAAATATGATAATTATTAAAAATAACCGAACAAAGTAAAATATATCGATAAATGGTTTAATTTAAAGAGTAAGAGAAATACATAATACTGATTGTTTGTGTATGTTAATAACATGTTGTTATAGTTGCTTATATTGACATAATTTGAAGTGGAAACTGCTATACTATTTAAAGAAACATTGATGTCTTCCATACTTGTTCATATTATTAACAGTAATATTATTAACAAAAATTTCGGAGGTTTTAGAAGTACTAGCAGCAGGTTGATTGTCATTGTCAAGAATAGATCCAACAATTACCTTTGGAGGTGTATATGATAAAGAAGAATTACTCAGTGTAGTATTCCAATCTAGACGATTTTGATGAAATTATCTTGAAATTAGTGTAATATTTTTAAATAACGTAGAACAATGTGCAAGCAATCAACTAACAAACTATAGCAACGTCGTAAAACATCGTTCTCGTGTAGTATTAAAATTTTATAAATTCTGATAATATTTTAGTGATTTTCTAAATCGCACAGTTGTACGAAAAATGTTGTTTATAACACGTGCCGAAAAAGGTGCAGATTTCTGAACTTGCACGTAATAAGCCTTCTTCGGCACTTGTTATAAAAATAACTATTTCCTATATTGCGTTATAAAGTGAATTTTATGCAACTGTTTTTGATCAAAAACACCGCTACAAAATTTTATTTTGTACAACTGTTTTTGGGGATATTTTTTGTGAAGTTGTTGAATTAGCTACTTGTAAAAATGTCAAACATATATCTTACACTTTAGCTGTCATTGCTCAGCTCATGTAAAATTGTAGCAATTTCAGTTTTAATTAACAATATTTAAATGCGCTATTGCCTATGAAACGAGCATGTGAACTACTGGCCTTCAACTTGCTCCTGACCAAAGCAATAATCTAAATATATAACAATATGTAAATTAAATTGGACCTATGATACAGAGTGGAGGAAAATATTTTAAAATATCAACAACCTTCTTGTTTAAGAATATATTTGTTAAGAGTCGTATTTACAGGCGGCATTTGACTTCAAAAAGTGTATCAGCACTTACGCTTTTTCTCAGAATCTATAAAACATATTGACTTCATTCAAAAACTATGGTCAAGTTCAAGAATAGATCTAAGATCGTACTGTGTTAGATTTTTGTTCTTTGCCCTAGTTTTAAGAAAAACAATAGTTATTATCTGCAAAAAAATGAATTTTTTAATGGTCATTTTTAATATAATACAAATTGAAAATAATAATTTCAACACAATATAATCCTAGATGACATCTTGAAGTATCTGGAAACAATTTTCAAAGTATAATAATAAGTTATTTACGAAAAAATCTATAGCAAGAGCTAAACCTCTGCAAATGAGTATTTCAAGAAGAAACGTATATCGTTCACTAGCGCTCTCATAGCGGTGAATGCTGTCACTACTGCATATCTACTGTGTCATCTATAGTTTGCAGTCGAAAATATACAAAACTTTGACCACACAATGTAGACAAAACATTGGGAGACATCGTAAAGTGGGGAAAGGGTATATAACTGAGGCTCGGATTTTAGGAAAAATGCATATTTTTTCATATTTTGCATATTTCACCTTTTTTATATTTTTATTTATCAAATTGAGCAAGATATTAGAGTCGATAAGATTATTAAAAATAAAATTATTTAAATGTATTCTGTAACAGAAATTACCGAGTATAGTAATTGCTAACATGATCTTTTGATAGTAACCTTCCTAGCAATAACTGTTAATCAGGAATTCTAGCAATTGTTATCTTGGCAATATGTGTTACATAATTGTCTTTATTAAATTATAATTAATTTCGTCATAAATTTTAAGAACAACTTGAATTATAATTATTCTAACCTTTAATACGTATAATTAAACCTCTTATAAATTTAATATTCCGAATAACTTACAACCTTGCTTTTAAACGATTAGTTTGTGTACAAAGGTCAACATGGGTAGTAGGTGGACACTTTATACAATCAACACATACTCACACAGTTCCAATATTATGGAACATTACATGAAGGGTTTCGTAGATCAAAGTGTAAGTAGTATTAATTCCGTAACAGAACAAAAGCTAATATTCGTTTGTGATATCCAAACCCTTAAACCCAGCAGCAAGTAGTAGCAACATTCCACCTTCCTTATGACCCGCGTTGATGAGAAACCAGAAATAAATAGTAGAACTTTGCTTCTTCAATTTTATTTAAAGCAGCTTATCCATCATACCCTTTCTGCAATACAAAAACCCTCTTGTCAAGTAAATCAAAAACGGCCAATCTCAAATCACGCCTAGCGTGTTTTGTTTGATGTGAAGAGCGAATCTTTCGCCTGTTTACTTTCGACACCTTTTCAAATTCAAAGCAAGCTGAGCACTGACCCTCCGGTTCCGGTACCGGGCACTGGATATGCAAAGAAAGAATTTCCACCGACGAAGTTTTATCGATCTCCGCGGCCGACGTGGGAGATACGCACAATGATGGGTTCGGATTTTGGGGATTACAGTCAAGAAGGCACTGCCACTGTATTTTTAATTTAAATAATGTTGAATGATTAAATCAGGGCATAGAACATTATTACGTACTAATATTAAAAAATGAAATACGGATTTATTGACTGGAGTAATGGGATAATAAAAATGTATTTTAATGATATTTGAAAAAGGAATTGTTTATGAGAATAGATAGAATACATATTTTAATTAAATCGAATCTTTTATTTGAATTATTCTATTACAAATAATTTAATAAAGGGATGAAATTTTATATAAATTATTTTAATTATTTTTTTGTTCCTACCTAATTCATATTTATTATACTTAAGAATATTTAAGAACATAACAAAAAGAAATACAACTAACTCTAATCATATTCAAAGAATATTGTACCCTGGAATTTTCCATTTCTTTTTAAAACAAAAGTACAGCTTATTCATAGCTTATAATTAAAAATAAGTGAACCAAATTTCAAACTTAAAGTAATTTTATTAGGATGTCTATTTCTGGCGTACTAAAATATATTCTTTCTTTTAGCTTTCAACGAATTACACTCAAAATAAAAGCATTAATTTTGTATTCATACCAAATAGCAAAATTTAGAAAGTTAATCACTTTTGATAGAAATGAAATGTAGAATAAACATCTAATTTAAAAGATTCCATCTTCATTTATTTATTTACTTTACAAAGGCACACTACATTTATAATTATATTGATTATTTTCTGACGTTTCTCAAAACCAATAAAATGCTTCATTGTATGTCACGTGTCTGCGTTTTAACCAATCATGTCATTATTATACTGAGAATAAAGTTCTTGTGATTATTCCCGGGAATAATCTCTGTAGGTGCTTTTTTGTTTGTGACAAATGATAGGTAGTTGTCAAATAATTATTTAAAACTGTCAACGCGTCCAGTAAAATATGTGAAAAAAATAGTTTTAGTTCCATTAGATACAGAAATACACCAACAAATTTTGGAAACAACTTCCAAAAATACATTAATAAGTAATCAATCGATATGAACCCAAGTTTTCGAAAGATCTGTCAAATTATTTTCCATTTATTCTCACTCTCTTATTATATTATTACTGAATATTTTAATACCTTTCTCTAAATCGTTTTTAAGTTAGTAAATTATAGTTATTTGTTATATTAGTACTAAAAATACAAGTTTTCGGGTCGAGTAATAAAGGTTGCCGGACGCTACTTAGCGGAATCTGGTAATATTACTAGACTCGAAAGAGTATTTTTAATTCGATTGAAATATTATATTTTTACGCACTTATTTAGAAAATTTCACAAATTTATACAAATTAGAATGAAAAATTGACAAAAGTATTTACGTTACCACGACAATTGTAGTAAAAATGCTATTTTTGGTCCTAGGATCATGACGTATTCATGATAACGCAAACATTCCTGAAATAGTGTTTTTTACTATTGAAAAAATTTAAATAATAGCGTCATTTTCAAATGGGTGAGAAATACTTTTTTTTATTATTATTTGTACATAAGTTTCATATTTTTATATTTACTATCCTTAACTTCAAATATATCTACAGTACACTGTGACGTGGCCAAGGGAGGAGTCCAGGCAGTCTGAACCCTTCCGCTCCTCCGCATGTAATTGACATTCAACATTATTATATTAATTTTGTAAGTGTGGCATTGGGAGATTGAAGTTAATCCTGAAAATGTCTTTATGACGTTTACTACTGCAATATACTTATGTCCCATTTTATACAGGATAGAATAAATTTACTACCATAGTAAATCTATTTAAATTTACATATTTGAATCAATTTTATTTATTTTATGGCATGTATAACATAACTGTAAAAAGTTCTACTGCCATTTGAATAAATAAATTTTATTTTATGGAAGTAAATTAATTGGTCGCCTATAAAACCAACCAATAATATTTTATTTTATTTTTGAGTTGTTTTTTGATTTTTGAAGTTCAAAGTTATTGCGTTTTAATAAAGATAGATATTAAATACCGTATTTTGATGAATGTTTACATTTTACAAATTACAAGAAATTTATATGTATATCTATATCCGCAATCATGCAGTTCTTTTCACATGCTTTACATATATATACGTACACAAAAAATGTTGGCTACGTCACAATAGTACATAATATGCTTTGTTCCAAAAAGAGCAGTGTTCATCTGCTTACTTCACGCCCAATTAAGCGTAAGGGTAATCTTAGTACTAAAAGTCTTAGTTTTGAATTAATCTCACAATAACAATATCAAAATACTCCAACTACATAATTGTAGCAATAGCAATCATACAAAAATTAGAAACTACTGTAGTTTTCTCGTACTTGGAATATATTTTTTGTACTTGATGCACTCAAAATAATGTTTACATAACCTAGGATACCGATGAAAAGTTTGATTTTGTGCACTAGTGCGCAAAGTAATTGAAAAAAATGCCCATTTTATATAATTCTAAATTTTGACTATTAAAACACTATTTGTACTTACTTATATACACACATTTTAAGGAATTGATAAAAGAAGTAGAGACATTAGCTTATCACGCCATCAAATAGACATATTTTAAGAAATTTTACGAGAAAAAATGAACAATTTGTTTTCAAATAACAAATGTCAATTCATGGCATACTTAACTTCACGCTTCAAATTCAATAAATTTCCTCATTGTTCATCATAAAATTTTTGCTCGTTATAAAGAGCATTGTACAGAACTCGTGCGCGAAGACGCCATTTGCACCATTCGCGCAAATTAAAGCACGAGCGAAGCGAATGCTTTAAAATTGCGCTCATGTGCAAAGTATGTCTTCGCGTACTAGTTATGTAAATAGGTATTCCGAGAAACGTTCATTTTATCTTGAATAAAACATTATATTATAAATATGACTAGTTTATGAATGAATAACTTCTTCCTGAGACCAATTCCAGATAAAATTAACCACGACACCAATAAAGTCGTAGCGCATACTTGTTAGTTTGATACTCCCCCGTTATTGAATTATCCATTCAGTGGTAGCAGACTTGAGCGCAGCAAGCACGTAACGACGAAGAGAAGGAAACAGTTTCTCTGCATGGTCTGTAACAATGTAATGATGCAGAAAGCGGAGACATTCCGACAAACGCGGCACACTAGTCGCGCAACAGCCGTGACGCTCATAACGGAGCTCCAGACTTTCTCCGGGTGGCTTTGTTTTACGGCGCCCCGACATACATACGAGTGTTATTGCGCTAGGATTGCTGTGTACTACTGTCCAGGCTACCAGGGTTTACAACGAGATGGGATAAATAATTGTGTTTAATGGATACATCAACGTTGGCGTTTTTGTGAAGAAGAAGATTTAATTTGGAAGTAAAGAGTGGGGTCTAGTCTGCTGCACAAATCTTCCGTGTGGAATAGTTTGTCTAAAATTCTCGTGTTCCTGGTTTGTATTCTTAATGAAATGTTTAAATACTAATGCCCGTCTAAACTAAATATACTTAAATTTTACAAGAAGATTTACGTTTATACCCGTCTTCATAACGTTTTGTTAACATTAACGCTTCGTTACTAAAACAAACAATTACACATTACTCTATCTGTACCAGGCCTGAGCAAAATGTCGATTGTGGTCCACTTGTGGACCGCCAAGGAATTTTGATGTGACCGACATAATGAGCACTTATACAATTAAAATTTTTCGGTTTCCATGTAGTGAATAAAGCAGAATTTAATAATTTGTTATGTAGCGAACATGGTACCTCGTTACAGTTTGACGTTTATCACGTAAACACAACTGCTTATTTGAATGTCAAACAAAATAAGTAAATATGTCGGAGACTGAACACGTAAGAATATAAATATATTGTGTTAAATTAATTTCTATACTTAAATAAGTATAAGCTACCCCTGTGGCTCCTCCACCACTAATATCTTTGGGGGCCGTGATTTGACGACTGGTAACCGCACTTCACACGCAAAATATATCACTTTCCAAGATCTGCTTCGGCAGAGTGCCACACCCAGTAATGGGTAGAAGGCGTGATGATATATTTATTTATTTATTTTTTTTAAATAAAAAAAGATAAAATATATTCATTAATTAAACGTCAAACATCCAAACATGTACTGACTGAATAATAAATGATGATCTGCGGGGAAAAGTGCTGATGGAGAAAGTAGTTGATTGAGTCGGCCATGGTTTATCACATCACTCTTTCTATTATTTTGTTGTTTCACACAAAACAGTGTGGACAGGAGTCTGCTGCATGTGACGTCAAAATTATAAGCCTCCATTAATGGAAAAATGTCATTTATTTAAAAAAATCTAAATTATCTAAATTGTCAATTCGAGCCATCCTATAAGAAAAAATTAATTTTCGTGAATACTGCTTTTGTTTCTTTTTAAATATCTGATGGTTATATTAACTTACTCGCTTTTCGCTGACGATAGTTTACAATATAACTTGATCTACTTTTGTGAATTTGCGTTTTCGACAGTAAATATAATCTATAATCTAAATATCATTCCTGCCTCATAGACAGCCACAAGAAATCATGTGCACAATCAGCGGTTAGGATTATATATCGAGAAATACAAAATTAATAGATAATTAGTATAAATGCTCTTTCATTTTTACATTTAAGTTTATATATGATAATGAGTTATTGTTGTTTTTCTGACAGTAAATATATTTTTTGACTATATGGTTTTATTTTTGTATTATCACATTTCGAGTATAATAAATATCTAGTGAACCGCAATCCAAATGTGCATAGGCCTGATCTACCTTCCTCAGAGGAATTGATCTATTATAGAGTGAAAGAATTGAAATATTTGCGTTCTATGTAAGGATGGAGTGAAATATCTGATATCAAGTTTAGTACATGCGCACAATATATAATTAAAAATATGAACTGCTATTTCCGGTAATTTATTTTTTGTCATGCATAGAGGTCAATTGTGTCTTATGCAATTATAAATTTGTTACATTTTCAAAGAAAATCTCCAACCTAAGTTGAAGTTTTCGGGTTAGAATCCCGATGATGGCAAGATGAGTTTTTCAAAATTATTTATTTATAATTTGAACAATTAATTTGAAATAGTCGTTAAGGTAACTAAGGCTGCCTTGTATGTCACGAAAAAATTGTGAAAGATTCAAAAATCTCATTTCACAGGTAATATTTTAATTATAAAGTGAATTTCGTTCAAACCACTTTTTTATTTAGAAAAAAAAATATATCACGCCTTCTACCCATTACTGGGTGTGGCACTCTGCCGAAGCAGATCTCGGTAAGTGATATATTTTGCGCGTGAAGTGCGGTTACCAGTCGTCAAATCACGGCCCCCAAAGATGTTAGTGGTGGAGGAGCCACAGGGGTAGCTTTTGAAATTATGAAAATTGTTTGTTGCCTGTGGGAATCGAACCAGAGTTCTCAGGATCCACAGGCCGACTTCATACCACTGAGGTATTTATTTAGGATTCCAATAAATGGTGATCCGAAGAAGATGAACATTGATAATATCAATTAAATTTCAACGAAGTCTATAATTTGTTCGGTTCAAACATTTCAAACCTGGAGCATTTATTTTCTTCCTTATTTATACAATAATATGTAACGATGTGTATATTATTTTATTTCGTTAATTTATTACTATATATACTATATATAATTTTATTATTTAAAAATATAAAATATTATCTAGTGTAAAATCATGTTCAATTTTTTTTAAAAATTTCCATTTTTTCCTTGATCTATGTCAGCGAATGTGGAACTATAGTCCTCTCTCTCAATCCTCTAGAGGACCTTCGAATGTACAGCGATCGAATAACTTTACTTCCTCTAGTATTTAGTTCCTCTGAGATGTATACCATCACAGTGGGAACTGTCGTTAAATAGTTTCATGAATACGGGCATTAATTAGTGCACAAATTACTCAAAGTCGTTCAGTCAGTCACATACTCATGTAAAATCTCTTGTTTACAGTATTCGTAATGTAAAATAAATACAGTATAATTAGATTTCAAGTTTGTACAGTGTTAACAAAATTTAAAGTCTTTTAATTTCGGGCATCTGATTAGATCATTTTAAAATAGCAAATATTGTTTATTTACTGAGTATCATTTATTGACGTGATATTTCTCATTTGAACATAACATAGCTATAGCTATCTGAAAATGAAGAGATCGACTGATAATGTGAAAAACTTTTCTAATAGAAATGGAACCTTTTTTGCTCTAGCTTGTAAGATCTATACTTTGCTGAACAGATAAAAAAGTATACGAGTTGGAAAAAATAAAACAAATCCTGGTATTTTGTAGTTGGAATCCATTTTCATTTAAAAAGCTCTTCTAGGTAGTGTAGCACATTTGTGTAGCGTGAGGTAATTATTAAAATGGTCCGAGTGTTTAAGATGGCGGACGTGTTGCAGGACGAAGGACGAAGGACAAGTCTCCTGTGAAAGTCACGTCTTGGCGGTCCACTTTACTCGCTGCTGCCGCCGCCGTAGCTTTAGGGTCTAATTATATTAGCATGTTGTGTCGAAACCCTCGAACATGTCTCTGCTCCCTCCTCGCGAGGGTGGAATACTCGCAGGGCGAAGAGGGACTCATTTAAAATCCATTTTCCGGACTATTTCATCCGCAAATTAAAAGTATCAGATATTCTATAAATCAACCGTGAAACAGGCCGTGACGTGCGCCGTTCAAAGCTTCCCTTTTGTTGCGCGCTTATTCAGAGCACAGGAATTCAATTTGAAGGTTAGAACGCTTTCTTCATTAACGCTTTGCGAGTGAGACGTGTAGGTGGAAGAGAGAGAAGGAAAGGACGGCCGTACATTAATTGCTTCATTCAAGTAAAAGTGCCTATAAGTCGATTCCATTCGAATATTTAGCCCGTTTGTTCTTGCACGTCTTTTTTCAACCGTGTTTGATTTCCCTTTTAAATTTCTTTGTTAGTTTCAGACGAAGGAAATGAGATGTATTTTATTCAATTACCATTACAATTTATGATTTTCTTTTCAGTACCTAACAAAAAACCATTTTATGCACAATAGGAACATTTCCACAGCGAAACTGTAAGAATAACAGAGACTTTCTGAGTGCTGTTGCTCGCTGCAGTTATTACTTTTATATTCATCTAGTTGTTTAAATGTGGAATATGAAATGATGTTTTTCTTTTTTTCAAATATACATAGTTTGTATATATATACATAGACAATTCATAATTCTCAGTAACTTATTGACTGCTCCACTGTGAGATTTGGATTACTGAAATATATACTCGTTATCATATATTATATGTAGAGCTGGGAGAAAACTGAAAATATTCGATATTCGAGATCTTTCAATATTTACGCCAATGGTAAACATTCGTGATGTCTTGAAATTTAAATAGCGCTGCCTTCGGCACTTTGATGAACTCAGTTCTCAGTTGTACAGTTGCTACTTGACAGTTACAAGAAACGAGTTTTGTTTTAAATACATGTTTACTTATTTACTTCATTTTAATCTTTTCATAATTATAATCAACATTAATGTTATTATATTTCATGAACATTTAGACATGTTGTTATATTAATTAATTAATTAATATTTATTATTTACAATTATAAATTTATAATTTAAATTTTTAAATAATTTCTCGAATAATCGAGATCTGATTAATATTCGAATTCGAGATAGTTTATATTCACCTACCGCTAGTTTTGCATCATCCCATACATAAAAATATTTCAGTTCCAGCAGTAGTCTCGTCTGAACACTGCTAGTGAACGGACGTGTTACTGTGCGGCTTGGCCGAGTGTTATATAAATCATTGTGACTATTATATCGTGTCTATTAACAGACAAATAACGATACTTAAAACTAATTTAAAAGTGTAATCCCATTACACAAGCGATAACAGACGGCCAACTAGCTGTTGGCCGTCCAAATATCGCAAATAATGTTCTCGGGACAAGAAACCGAGGGATCAGCATCTTCATATCATCAGTCGATGCAGTCAATGGAACAGAATACATGTAGTGTTTCAGAAACAATAGAAGATTGGAAAAATGCTTTCCTAGCAGCTCAAAGTGAAATAAGAATGCTGAGAGAATTAGTTATGAAACTTCAACCAACAAGAAGCCAAAATAAAAACCCAATTATTCAGGAAGAAGAGAAAACACATCTACATATAACCAAGGAAACAGAATGGATTCTGCAAAAAAATAAAAAGCGTAAACTATCAGAATCAACAAATAACACAGGTAAGCAAAATACGAAACAAGCAGAATCCAAACAACCCAAACCTCCACCAGTAGTCGTTAGTGAAATAGAAGATTACGGTAAGTTAACTACCGAACTAAGAAACAAAAACCTGGCATTTAAAAGCAACATGCTAAATAATAATCAAATTAAAATTAATGTAGAAACGGCTAACGACTATAGAACTTTAACTAAAATCATGAATGATAATAGACATCAATGGACAAACAAGATAGACCAATAAGAGTAATAGCTAGAGATTTACACTACACATGCAAGCCAGAAGAAATAAAACAAGAATTAATAGAGAAAGGGTTTAAAATTCAAGATGTAGTTAACAAAATCAAAAAAATCAAAGAAAATGGTCAAGACAAATCAATCCCACTTCCTATGTTCATGTTAACCTTTCAGAATGATGAAGATATCAAAAAAATCTATGGTATAGAATTCCTTTGCCAAATGAGAATTAAAATAGAAGCGGTAAGAAGCAATAAACTAATACCCCAGTGCAAGAAATGTCAAAGGTATGGCCACACACAAAAATATTGTGGTCATGAAGCCAAATGCGTAAAATGTGCAGACGATCACCTAACAGCGGTCTGCACCAAGACAATAACTACTAAACTAGTATGCGCAAATTGCGGCGAAAATCATCCCGCCAATTACCGAGGATGTACTATTGCAAAAGAACTTCAAAGAAGAAGAGACATGATAACTAAAACAAAAAATAATATACAGCAAAATAAAATAAATGTGTTTACCGACAAAAAAATAAATGAGAACCTATCATACGCCAATGCAACTCAGATTAGCTCTCAACAAGACAACAACCTTCCACATCCTCCTGAATCAGAACAAGTCTCACTCATGAGGATGATGCAGACTCTGATAACAAAATTCGATGCGCAAGAAAAAATCATAAACCAGCTCTCCCAAAGGCTGACTAAACTAGAACAAGGTATTAATGCCCAAAGAATCTAAACAGAAAAGAAGAACTTCAAGTTTTTCTCGATACACAAAATATTGACATATGTGCAAATTCGGAAACACACTTGACAAAAGAATCATACTTAAAAATAAGAGGATATAAAATATATCACACAATCCATCCACAAAACAGGGCAAGAGGAGGAAGTGCTATTATAATAAAAAATACCATTAACCACTATGAAGAACAGCATTATCAAAGCGAAAAAGTACAACTGACAATGGTCGGAGTAAAAACCACTAAACAAAACTTGACAGTTGGTGCCCTCTATTGCCCACCAAAACATAATCTAAAGAAACCAGATTATAAACTCATACTTAAAAAACCAGAGGAAAGATTTATTGTTGGGGGCGACATAAATGCTAAACATACAGACTGGGGCTCCAGATTATCAACTGTTAAAGGAAAAGAACTAAGACAAGCCATACAAGAAGTAGGATGTAATTATCATTCTACAGGCAAGCCAACTTACTGGCCAACAGATAGAAACAAGGTGCCTGACCTGCTCGACTTCTTCATATCGAAGAAAGTGTCACCAAATTTTATAAAAACAAAACAAAACTTTGACCTAAGCTCAGATCATTCGGCAATAATACTGACACTAAGTGAAAAAATAATAAAAAAAGAGAACAGACCTGCCTTAACAAATAGAACAACAGATTGGGAAACAATATAAACCTAAGCGTACAAATAAAAACTGAACAACAACTGGATGAAGAAGCAGAAAAATTCACCAAAATCATACAAAAAGCAGCATGGAACAATAGTAAAGAATACACCTATAAAACTATTGGCAACAACTATCCGATGGAAATAAGAACACTAGTTAAAGAAAAAAGAAAAGCAAGAAGGAGGTGGCAGCAATCCAGAGATCCGAGAGATAAAAATGATTTAAATAACAAAACGCAAAAACTAAAACGCGAAATTGAAAAGCTTAAAGAAGACTCAATAAATCACTACCTAATGCAACTAACACCATGCAAAGAAACAGAATACTCGTTGTGGAAAGCAACTAGAAGAATAAAAAGACCAATAACTCACATACCACCTATCAAAATGAAGGACGGAAATTGGGCACGGGATAATAAACAAAAAGCAAATACTTTCGCAGAACACCTTGACGAAATATTCAAACCAAATGAAGAGCAAGTGAATATCCCACTGCAAGAAACAGAAAACCATGATAATATGCAAATAAAATTTGCAACACCAAAGGAAGTGATGAACGAAATAAAAACTAACATGAATCCCAAAAAAGCCCCTGGCTACGACTTAATCACTGGCGAAATACTAAAACAACTACCCAGGAAAGGTATCATAATGCTAACATACTTAATAAACGCAGCACTTAGACTAAAACATGTACCGAATAGCTGGAAGATTGCAGAAGTAATCATGCTACAAAAACCAGGAAAACCTCCCAACGAAGTAAAATCCTATCGACCCATTTCTCTCCTACCAATAGTGTCCAAATTGTTTGAAAAAATACTCCTGAAAAGAATAAAACCAATAATTGAAAACAAAAACATTATTCCCAATCATCAGTTCGGGTTCAGACAAAAACATTCAACCATAGACCAGGTACATCGTATCACGAATGTTATAGAAAAAGCTTTAGAAGATAAACAGGTGTGTTCCGCTATATTCCTTGACGTGGCGCAGGCCTTTGATAAAGTGTGGCACAAAGGACTCATACATAAATTAAATAAATTGATACCTAAACAATATGTAGAACTCCTGAGATCATACCTAACTAACAGGCTATTTAGAATAAAACAAGAAGATGAATATTCTGACCTAAAAGAAATAGAAGCAGGGGTGCCGCAAGGTAGTGTCCTTGGACCCATCCTATACCTACTTTACACATACGACCTACCTCAACTTGATAACGTTACCACTGCTACGTTTGCTGATGACACAGAAATACTAGCAGTTGACACAGAAATTGAAAATTCATCAGAAAAAATACAAGAAGCATGCAACAAAATCAACAGCTGGACAAAGCAATGGAGAATAAAACTGAATGAGATGAAATCTATAAACATAAACTTTACGAACAAAAAAATAAGACCACAACCGATAATTAAGATCAATGATAATGATATCCCATATGAGAACACCGCTAAATATCTAGGTATGACGCTAGATGCCAAACTACGCTGGAAAGGGCATGTAAAAAAGAAAAGAGAAGAATTAGGTTTAAAATACAGGAAGCTATACTGGCTGATAGGACGAAATTCACAACTGTCCGTACATAATAAAATAGTAATATATAATCAGATTCTAAAGCCAGTATGGCTATACGGCATCCAACTCTGGGGGTGTGCTAGCCAGTGTCATATAAGCAGGATACAAACGTTTCAGAATAAAGTGCTACGCAACATAGTGAATGCTCCGTGGTACATACGCAACAAAGACATCCACCGAGATTTAGGTGTGAACGACGTCAAAAACGAAATCAAAAGATTTGCAGCTAAACATGAAATCCGGATATCCAACCACACCAACCCTGAAGCCAGTATTCTAGTGGACAACGAAGGACTAACTAGAAGGCTGAAGAGAAAAAAACCCTACGAGTTAGTGCATTGATGTATAATTAAGTGGTAATGTGAGTAGTGCTTCAAAGCCAATAAAAGGTACTACTGGTCATCAATGGATGAACTGTAGCTTATAAATTTTATAGTTTTAGATTAGAAAAAAATTAATAGTTAGTCTCATGACTAGTTTTAATTCTTGTATCAATTCAATGTAATTTATGATTAAAAAAAAAAAATGTTCCAGCAGTTGCCAATTCGAGTTCTACTAAATCCACAATTACAGCTAAATTAACCAAGTTATTCGAATTTGCCATTGTCTAAATATTTAAAACAATAATAAATATATGCACACCATACTTCTACAAAACATTAAAAATTACCTTTGTGACTCCTCCTACCCCACCACTAGCATCTTTGGAGGCCATGTTTTGACTATTAAAAACAAGTATACGTAAAGTTTCGATAATCGAACCCTACGTGGGGTTTCATAATTTCGGTTGCTATCATTTGAATTTGTTAAGATATTTGAATAACTAAAAATATTAATTACAAAGTGAACTTGGTTATTTGTAGTTCTTATGAGCTACGAAATCTCACTACAAAAGTGTTATTTATCCTTTTTTTAATATTCTATACTTTAATACGACCTACTCACGGATGTCTATCTGTCTGTAAACGATTTTTTAAAAATTGTAAATGTAATGAAAATAAATAGCCATTATTGGGTTCGTAGCAGATTTAAGTAAGTAATATATGTTTGTGCCACAAGTGTGGTTACCAGTCGTCAAATCTCATCCCTCAAAGATATTAGAAGAAGGAAAGCCACAAGAGTAATTTTAATATGGTAAAAATCTGTTGTTGGCTTTGAAACTCGGATCCATAATCTAACGAGTTAATTACATCCTATACATATACTGATGACAAACGTCTCATTCGTGTCTTTAAACTCCAAGAATTTATTTCAAAGAAACGAGAAATTCCTATTATTAAGCTGTCATTAATTTGAAATTATTAAGTATTAAATATTATAATTGGTAAAATAAGTAACAAATAAAGTAATAATATTATAATGATTTTACAAATATAAATGGATTTTCACTATTTTCGTCCTTGAGTAAATATAATTTAACGTTTTTAATTTTTCAGGCAATAAGGTTTTGGCGGGATATGATTATATAAAGTGTAAACATAGAATACATTCTAATAGTATTCTGTTAAAATCGAATTCATGTCTTTTTCAGAGGTGTATAATTATAAAAACTTTAATTTATCCCTTTTCAATATTCTATACTATAATATGAGCAATTCTCGTCTCTCTGTCTGTCTGTCTGTATACAACCTCGGAATCGACTCAAATAATTTTTATAAAACTTGGTATTTTAATTTTCTTAACTCAGAAACGATCAAGCTAGCTTTTATCTTCCAGAAAATTCTTTTATTACGTCAGTTTAAAAGAAAATTCATAAAAATGTAATTCTTCGAAGTATAGGCATAAGAATTAGATACTTTAGGGTAATGTAATTTGACCCAAGAAATCGATTCAGAAAAAAATAAACTTGATATTATCAACCAGCGTTACTCGAATCCTGAGATCCCGAATTCTAATCCCACTTAAGCAAAATATACTCGTATATGAACCACCACACTACGACTTGGTGAGTCCGTACCCTATACTGTAACTGAAATTAAGTTCCTGTTATACAGAGTAGCATAAATAAATAAACAAATAAATATACTACTTTCGAGACGAACGAAAATTCGAAAGAGAATTGGGGAGAAATATTGTTTCTCTTATCTATTTCTTGGTTTTTTATTTTTCATTTTAAACTTTCCATCTGCCGATATTTCCAATTTACCTTTGTACCAGTAGTAGAATTATAGGTGACAAATTTAATTCAGAATTATTTATAGTTACGGAATTTATCAAACATTCCGTACATTTATCCCACCATAAATTTAAATTTTAAATTAAATTAAATAGAGTAAATATGTAAAAATTAAAATTTAAGTGTACAGATAATAAATAATATGTTCCTCATAATAATCTGTTAATTTAACAGGATACTTTAAAACTTTTAAAACTCTCATCTAAAATATAAAAGAGTTGAGAATAATGATGCACTAATAACCATCTCAGTACTTCCCGGATGTGGGCGAGTTAATAGCAGGTAAACCACACAGATTAGTGCGTTAATTCCGTGCTCTCTTCACATTTACGACTAGCGAGCCATTCTCTACCTACATGCAGACGCTGTGTACATATTCCTGTATGTGTTTTATGCACTGCTGAACCATTCACCCACACATTCGCTTGTTGACTCGCTCTCGCCCTCCGGACGAAACTCGCCGACTGTTGGTGGTGTAATTTATACACTGGCTATCTCTCACGGTGCCTAATTTTCCTTAATACGACCCCTATGCCGCCCACGCTGCCCAGGGCTGTTTATCATGCGCGGAGACCGTGGAAAATAGGGATGGAATCATGAATTATATTTGCGTGAGTCTGAGAATTATGAGAGGTAATTAATCTGTAATTGTGAGTTGGGATAAAATTCTAAAAGTTTACTTACCTGTTAGGTAATCTAACTTTAAATATGAAAGTAGTTTGTCATGCGTAATAGCGGTTTTACCGATTGAAAATATTGCTGTTTATGTCGTCAAGGAATATATCAGCTACCATTTCATAACGAATTTTTTTTTCTAATGAAAACAAATCATAGATAGTTATGAATGACTAATATGAATGAAGTGGTGAGTTTGATATTCAATTTTTGTATAATTTCTTTTTTTCGTTTGATTTATTTATTAAGAGGAAATTTAACACTGCAAAACTGACAGTTAAGATATTTTTTTCCTATTCAAAATTTCCCGAGAAAAACAAATATGATTTGTTCTTTCTTGAAACTATATCGACTGTAGCATCTGTATACGGGTAGTATTGTTCTGTAGAATACCAATATTAGAGTAGATTTCACATCTAGATATTAAAAAATATTATATCTATACAGCATGTTCTATTTTTATTTGCCACCATTGGGATCTTGGAAATTATAAGGGTTGTTGATTTTTCAAATATTCGAGACTTCGAATATTCGGATTTATTGAACCTTCGAATTAAGATTAGAAGGAGGAAGTCTCTGATATACACCTTTTTTCCTTAAAAATTCCTATAGTCACCAGATACTGGCGAAAAACTGATTTCGATTATTTTTCTCCTTTGTACATAATTCCTAAACAATTATAGATAAAAAAAATAAGATAGATCCAATAGCGTAAACTAAGTTTGTACAGTAAGGCACATTTGCAAAATATAACAGATGTAGACTGTTTTTTTTTACATGAAATTCATACTCTAATATAACGCTATAATAATAATTTTTTTCGACTTTAAAATGAAGTTAACCTTTTAAGCGGATCGCAAACCAACGCGGCAGCGATGACGGTGGCGGTAGCGGTGGCGGTGGCGGCTACGGTGGCAAAAACATCAACGCACACTTATGCGGTCTGTTTGAGGTGATCGCCTGTAGTATTCTGGTAAAATATTTGCACTTCAATGGATGTTGGAAGGGAAATATGAAACAAGATAAGATAAGTAATTTGTGAAAAAAATGCAGAACGAAACGTCGGATTAATCGGTATTTGCTTTCTTATTGTTTTGAATGAATCGCTGCATTTATTGAACATAATACTACGTGATATCTCTACAAGTTCAAAAATTCGTGAGTTAGTGTGCAAAAATTATTGTCGCACTAAAACAATATGTGAAGTGGCAGATGAACTTAATATTTAAAACTACAGTGTGGAATATTATTAAGCATTATGGAGAAATCGGAAGTATTCTAGATAAAAAAGGTAAAAGTCCGGATCGTCCAAAATTAGTTTCTGATAGACATAGTAAAACTATGCAAAAAAAGGCCGAAGAAATACTTTAAGGCAAATTACGACTGAATGGAATTACGGAATCAGATTAAATTTGTCAAGGGAGTGCTATAACCAGTGGATGTATAAATGTCGACTAAAGTTTTATAAGGTTGAAATAACAAGAAACAATTTAAAAAGTGTATATCACAAAAAAAAATCTTATATGTACAAAATCTAAACTATCTTGGTCGGTAGAAGATTGTCATAGAGTAATTTTAGCGACGAATGCAAATTAGACGTACGTGTTGGTGATTACAGCAAACGCGTGATTCGCACTAAAAATGAGGCTTTCCACAAGGATTGCATAAAACGTACCGTAAAATTTCGTAAAGGAGTGATGATTTGGGGTAGCATGACAGCTTCAGGTTTAAGTTGCTTTGAATTTATTGATGGTATCATGAATGCTGCGAATATATCAATAAATAGTGCAAAATAGTCTGTTATCAAGTATGGCGAAGTTAAATTTTGGCGAAAATTACATTTTACAGCAGGATGGGGCGTCCTGTCATACGGCCAAAACCACAAGAAATTGGTCCTGATCTCAATATCATTGAGACAGTGTGGCATAAAATGAAACAAACATGAAGGAACAATCCACAATGAACATTACTAGAACTTAAAGCCAAAATAGAGCAAATTTGTAATTGATTTCCTTCTGAACGTACAGATCCATAGTTGAGTCAATGCCCAATCGAATTCGAGTGGTCATAAAATATAAGGGCGATGTTACTCCATTTTAGAAATACAAATTCGTGTTATGTCCCAATATTTAGTTGTCACATAAAATTAACATTTTATTTGTTAATTACGGATGATGGAGTAAGTATTTTGTTTTTCGTGTTGCAGATTGGTTCGAATTATTGTTAATTAACTAAATATATAGTATTAAATTAAAAATATTATTAGAAAAGAAAATAAACTCTCAAATATCTGAACTATATATATATATATATATATATATATATATATATATATATATATATATATATATATATATATATATATATATATATATATATATATATATATGTATATATATATATATATATATATATATATATGTATATATATATATATATATATATATATATATGTATATATATATATATATATATATATATATATGTATATATATATATATATATATATATATGTATATATATATATATATATATATATATGTATATATATATATATATATATATATATATGTATATATATATATATATATATATATATATATATATATATATATGTATATATATATATATATATATATATATATATATATATATATATATATATATATATATATATATATATATATATATATATATATATATATATATATATATATATATATATATATATATATATATATATATATATATATATATATATATATATATATATATATATATATACAACACTAAAAATTGGAAATAAATTTGTGCAATAATAAATAAATAATAATATATTGAATATATTATTGTTAATTAACTAAATATATAGTATTAAATTAAAAATATTATTAGAAAAGAAAATAAACTCTCAAATATCTGAACTATATATATATATTAATTGTTAGGGCTCGTATATATATATATATATATATATAGTTCAGATATTTGAGAGTTTATTTTCTTTTCTAATAATATTTTTAATTTAATACTATATATTTAGTTAATTAACAATAATATATTCAATATATTATTATTTATTTATTATTGCACAAATTTATTTCCAATTTTTAGTGTTGTACACAGTGTCGTTATGTAATGAACGAACGTTGTTCGGTGTCACGATTTGTTAGCCGATCTGTAAATTATAAAATTGGGTGTTGAAACATTCATTTTTGTTTGTTGCAAGTTACTTGTACGATAGACTCTGTCAGCATTTTTATACACACAGTTGAAATATAGAAATATGTTCTTATTTATTTACATACATTTTTTTAAAAGTTTAATTCATTTGCTAGTTTTTCTAATTTTGCACGTACCGGACACCCAAGCCATTTTGACCGGATTAAAATAGAGATTCTCTGCAATTAAAAGTTTTGGCATCGCTGGTCTACTTTACAATCGATAATAATTCTCAGTATTCAATGAATTTTTAATTATATCATTATAGCGATCCAAAATAAGGTATTTGTATATTATTTGTTATTTAACAACCGCCAAAGCCCAAAAAAATAAAAAAAACATTATAACCGGTGGTTCTATATTTCTAATACAATCAAAATTTAATTGAATTTAAAGTTTAATCATAGATTAGTTAGCATAAAATCAAGTACTTCGAATATTTCCCAGAATTCTCCTACTTCCGAAAAGAAATAAAGTACCTACTGAAAGTAGTTAAATCAATCATTTGTAGGTAATTACATCACTATTTGTTAAATGTTTAACCCATTAACCGTTAATCTTTATTGATTTACGAAATGCGAAAGTCGTTCATGCATGGCATTTAGTAGAAATGTAGAACTAGACGATATCAAAATAACTTATCAAGCCATGTATATGAATGCAGTACAAGAGAGTTTATGCAACAATGAAAATAAAAACTAAATTTTAAAGAAATAAATTTTTAAATATTTCTCAAAATATTCTTCTCCCAACTTAACCAATTTTTGAATTCGATAAAATCAACTATTCAAGTAAGAACGCCATTCTTTTTGAGACTCGGCAAGAACATATTTTCGAGAGTTTCAATTGCCTTATTTATATTTATGTATAGCAAATTATGGATATTATTCTTTTATCTAGGAAAGAGAAAAACAATCACGAGCTAATATGAGTTAAATTATATAATGATAATAAACTTTCCTGAATCTTATGTATTACGTGAAATTTTATTAATAACGGTTATTTAAATTTCCAAAGTAGTCCGCATAATTCAATAGACATGATTCAGTTGCTTTCTTCAAGCATACGCGTATCACGGGAAAGCAATGTATTGGTGAAAGCAAACATTGAAAATAATAAAAAATCATGCCTCGGATATTTTGTCTCCTTCAATTCAATTTAATATGATACAAAATTGAATTGTAAAAAGAGAAATTGGGATACTCCCAGGATTTGAACCTGGAACCTATGAACTCCGGTCATATGCTTTAAACCAGGGTTGCGGAGTCGGAAAGAAAAAAACACAACTCCGACTCCAAAAATTTTTAGATGTGCGACTCCGACTCCCACTCCACTCCAACTCCGACTCCAATTAAGTCAAACAGTCAAAAATCATAGTTTAAATGAATTTTTAAATGAAAGCATTTATTTTTGTTCTTTTTATCTTTTTTTTTTCATCGTACAGCAGAATAACAATAGTAAGAAAAAAATAAGAATATTCTATAATAATAACGAAACAAAGAAAAAAATCTACTTATATACAAAGTTAAACTACATTCGTTCTTAAAAATAAAATTGCTTCTATTAAATCAGATTTCATTACTGCTGTCAAATCTGATTTGATTATACTCAAGGCAGAAAATAATCGTTTTACAGTGACCTGTGTCGGTGGCAATGCTGTAACGGCCAAAGCAACGTCAGTGTACCGATTAATTGCAATGTTTAATGTCAAATTAGAACTGCGGTCGAATTTCTCAACTTCTTCCAAATCTTTATAAAAATTTATTTTAAATAACTATAATTTGTGGGATGGGATGGCTAGCACAGTGGTATGAAGTCGGCCTGTGGATCCTGAGGTCCCTGGTTCGATTCCCACAGGCGACAAGTTTTCATAATTTGAAAAAGCTACCCCTGTGGCTCCTCCACCACTAACATGTTTGGGGGCCGTGATTTGACGACTGGTAACCGCACTTCACGCGCAAAATATATCACTTACCGAGATCTGCTTTAGCAGAGTGCCACACCCAGTAATGGGTAGAAGGCGTGATGATATATTTATTTATTTTATTTTATTTATAATTTGTGAAAAATGCAACGCAGTAAACCAGTTCAAACAGATCTACTCGGAGTCTGAGTCGGCATAAATTTTTCCGACTCCAACTCCGACGCCCGACTCCGACTCCAACTCCACACCCCTGCTTTAAACTAACTAAGCTCTTCAAATATGATTTTATTTATATTTTTCTCTGTATTTTGTTATTTATCATTGGCAGCCTTGAGCCCATGACTCAAACATTGATTTAATTAATGTTTAAGTATTTACTTAAAATACTAATTAAATGGTACACAAACTTTTTCACTGCGAAGAATATTACTGACATCACATAGTAATATCAAGAATCGAAACTTTCAGTACTACCCTCTGTTACTCTATGAGCATGTAGTGTATATAAATATATAGTTGCGCCAGTTTTCATTAGGATAAATGACTTTTAAATCCCTCTATAAATATTCATCGATGCTACTATGAAAATTTTGTGTTTACTATTAATTTCACGCAAATATATTTTCTTTACAGTTTACAAAATGTTGAAAGAAAGTTGAAAATTGTTTAACACTATTCGAACATACAAACAGTGTACAGAAAATAAATTGTTTCATGTACAAATTCTTGGATCAACAATGTATGTGCAATGCTTAACTGTGCATCCGCCTATATATTCTCTTCCAGTTAAACATTGTGTATACATTGCTAAGCCAGAAATATGTGCATGGAATAAATATTTTACAAGACAACTATGGTGGTGTGAACCTTTTATAAACTGTTTGTTTATTTATATAACGAAGATACTCTATTCTATTCTAGAATGACTATAGCTTATAGATATATAGATTATTTAAGAAAAGTTTTAACACTTGGTATGGTTTCACAAAATTTTATTTTAATAAAAACACGACGATCGTTTCGACCTTGCGGTCATCATCAGGTAAACTCCATTCCCTGTATGAAAACATTACATTGGTATTGGATTGACATTTTAAAACATAACCTAAAATTTAAATGTCAGACTAAAATATTTATTACTGTATAAAATTTAATTAGTTTATAAATGAAACCAAATACTGCATATATTAAATATAAATTTATCTTATCTCACGAAATATATTACCTACCTTATTGAAATATGTAATTTTGTATAATAAAACTCAAAGAAATATACATTTTTATATGTATTATTATTATATATAAATAAATAATATATGAAAATACAAAATACAATACACCTCTTGTACTACAGTTAAATTAATTAAAGGTCCTCGAGTATCTAACTCCAGCGCAAAATAATCATTAAGATGACAAACGCATTTCTGCATTTGATTACCCAAATTTTTTTAAGCCATTTCTTAGAAATGAGAGGCGACAAAATAACAAAATCATGGCCATAGGTCTCTATTTTTATTTTATAAACCAATTTGAACAAAGTAAATATAAATTCTCGTATTAGTAAGAACTGTCATACTTTTTCATTTAAATAATAAATGTGATAGAACGTGAAAAAGCATGAAACGTGTGTCTTTACTTATTAAGACATACGTTATGTCATTCGCATAGATACGAATATGATTAAAAAAGATAGCTCTATTGCATCGTATCTATGATAACCTCGTCCACATATAACGTCATCGTTTTCATACAGAGAATGGAGTTTACATTGAAAATACATGTCAACATACAATTATTTATACAAATGTAAAATTATATTAAGGAGGGGAGAGTTGCTAACATCTAGTTGCTCATTCATGATGTTTTTCTTTGAATTCTTCGAGTCCCTTATTTTTAAGCATTCTAGGATGTTTAGCCGTGCACCTTTCTCAGATTTATGTAGCACTTTCAAATTTTCATCAAACCTGTGATTCGGCTCAATACAATGAACTGAAAAACTGGTATGATTTCTACGATATTCAAATGATTTAATATTTTCCTTAATTCTTTTTCCAAAACTTCTGCCATTTTGTCCAATATAAATTGCATCGCATTCGTTGCATTTGATTTCATAAACTCCAGATAAATCTAATTATTTTGAATTTAATATTAGTTAATAATTTACTTTTGTTTGTTGAAATAGTGTTAATGTTTAATGCTTTTAGTGCTAGTTATTTAACTTAATTAACTTGATGTAGATATATTGTTCTCATTATTATCCAGCTCCAAATTGTTTATCTTTCGCAAATAATACGCTTAAAAGTTTGTATACTAAAATTGAAATATTTACGAAATACGAGTCTTCACTATTAATATAATTTATTCAACGCTACTTTACAAGTACGAAAGCACGAATTATGTAGTGCCTTTAATAACCTTTTAACTAAGTTTAACAGGATAAATGTTGTTTCATCACTTAATGTATGTTTGTCTGACTTTGAACGATGTAAATCCAAGCCATTCTTATTTTGTTCTGAATACAAATTGAATTTCGTTGATTCCAATTCTACCGTTTACATATTGTGAGAAATAAGAGTTTACATCTTGCCAAGTAATCCTTATTTCGCTTCAAGATTTACACGAATACTTTCATCAAAAGCAAGTAATACTCGTAGTTCTGTCTTCCGAGAAGCAAACAAACATGTAAACTACTTCTTCACTTTATGCCGGTAAACTGAGCATAAATAACCAACTTATTTTCTTATTTGAATCTTTGAAGGAGCATAGGTAACTTTTCAAAACGAATGTTCCACAATTTAATTCGTAAATGTAATCGAGTGAACAAGGAAACAGAGCAATATCTCTGTGATGACAAAAACGACTGGCAGACGAAAGAGTTGATGTACGCACGTGACAGATAAATTTTCGAGTGTTTTCAGCGCATTTCATCCACAGGCGCAGACAAACTTTATGTAATATATTCTCTCTTCGCGACTGCTGAGAGCTTTAAACAATAACAACACTTGTATCTACTCCCTTTAAATGAACACGCTACTGTGGTTTCTTACGCAGGTAGCTGTGAAACAGTTGAAATTTAATTTCCATTGTTAAGATTGTAGGTGTTCTTTAATGAAATTTCTTACCAATTTGTAGAAAGGTATTTATAAATATGTTCAGTGTATTACCTTTCAGTTCAGAAACATTACTTATTACTTAAAAGTTGACAGTAAACAGTTATTGTAATTTACAAACAGATGAGTTTTTTTTTTAATTCTTAATATAATTAAAATAAGTAACCATTATTGGGTGCGGTATTCTACTACAGCAGATTTCGGTAAATACTATATTTTTGTGCCACAAGTGCGGTTCCTTCCGTCAAATCTCAGCCCCCCCTCCCCCCACAGATATTAGTAGTGGAAAAGTCACAATAGTAATATTAATATGGTGAAACTCAGTTGTTAGCTGTGATAATCGGATTTATAGAGAGCGTGCGCGAAATGAGCGCCAGCGCCAAATTCGGCTCTAACGGCGAGAACACCACTAAGCGACGGGAGACCTGCCGCGCGGATAGCATTACAACTGTATTGGAAGAGATTTTTCGAGAAGTAATTTCTAATTATTCTATGTGATCGAGAAGAGAAATAGGCTATAAAATAATTAAATGTTGATTTGGGAATATTTTTTTTCATGATAAATTACCGCAATCAAGCTTAAAAAAGGCAAAACCCGAAAGCGGTCATGTCCTGACCGTAATTGAAAATCTTAATCCGTATGAAGCATTTATAACATCAAATGTAATGAGACAAAACATAAATAAATGTTATTATTACTTTATTTTCTTGCAACAAATATTAACGAATAATTATATAATAATTTTGATTTAGCAAAATATTATTCTAATGCTTCTTTTAGTTGATTTAAGGAAAGAGTAGTAAATAATGCAGATGCAGAAGCAGTATGCAAACATATTGCAGCTTTGTTTATGTATATAAATAATGATAATTAAAATTGGGTATAATTTTTTTTTTCATTTATTATGGTGTACATTCTTTTCGTATAATTGATATCTGAAATATACATTCAATATAAAAATGAATTTTCCTTCATTTAAGTACAGAAGTTTTTCAATCATTCATTTGAAAATATTTGATCATTTATGTCATCGGTTTTACAAGCAATTTATTTTTTCTTGCACACATCATCATTGCACAGATTCGTATTTACACCGACATATAATTTGCTCTTCTTTGCCATTGAATATTTTGTAACTCGTGCCTTCTCTTATTTTTTTGAAATCGTGAATTATTTGCTATATCCTTCATATCTTTAGACTGTAAGCAGGATAATTTGGGTACTGAGCTTTTTTTCCTCTAAAAAATGATTGCTACAAATTAGTGAACGTTTTGTTGAAATCCACGGTGTACCATCTAAGTAAAAAATGCATAAATAAAAACATAAAATAAAAGTAAATTAATACATTATGAAGAAATAGATATATTATTTTATTTACAACCAATTAGTAATTTGTAATTTTTCGATTTATAAAAAGTTGGGAAGATGACTATTGTTGACTTTTACTTTCCAATCGACCGGAAAGTAGCATCTTTCCGACTTGAGAAAACATTGCATCTTTGATTTAAATTATGAAATAAAACTGTCACTGTCAAAAATATTCAATTTTATTTTGTTTATAGATAATTAGAAAATAACAAATAATTTTCATATTCATAGTCACAATTGGTCTGTTTTTATTTTTTACTGTTTAATAAAAAGATGTGACAAGAAAATAATTGTTGAAAAATGACATTCTGAAATTTGTTTCAGAAACAAATATCAAATTCATCATCTACTAAAAAAATAAATAGAAATATTTCATCGAAATAAGCAAACTAATGTTATTTTTAATATATTAATTTTCGATGATTAATTTCTGATTATGAATAAAATAGTATACAAACCTCCGTGGAAAGTGTCATTATGCCTCGGGTTATAGCTATATTTCGGATGTAATGAAACTCTTTCCCCCTCGGTATGTAATATACTAAGAGTATAATTTTTAATATACCTACGTCTATTGATTTTATAAAATTTTGTAATAAAACTGAAAACAGTTACTTACTTTTAGCGTTTTACAGCAGCAAACCATTGTTGACGTCGAATGTTTCCTACATCATTATTTGGTGGAAATTTATAAAAACTAATACAGCTTGCTGAATTGCCATAGGTATTGCTACACCCAACAACGCAATAATTACTATTTCCTTTTCTATTAACTTTGGTTGCCACAATAAATACTTTACTTTCGCGAACACATCGTACAGAAGATTTCCGGTTTCCCGTCGTTACTTACAAAACTGCCGTTGCGCTGCGCTAGTTGTACTCGCGCACGGTCCCTATAGCCTACCATGATAATTATATAAGTATTCATATATCGACGACAAACATCTTATTCTTGTCTAAAACTCCCAGAATTTATTTCAAAGAGACGAGAAATTCCTCAGCGGTTACGTAGTTAAATAGTATTATTAAGCTGTAATTAATTTGAAATTGTTAAGTGTTAAATATTATAATTTGTAAAATAAGCAACAAAGAAAGTATTAATATTATACTGATTTTATAAATGTTACAAATATAAATATTTTTTTTCGTATTTATGTAAACCTAAGTTAACGATTTAAAGTTTTCAGGCAATAATATGATTGTTTAAAGTGTGAACAAGGTATATTATACCAGAATTTTCGTACATTCCAATTGTATATTGTTCAAATCGAGTTTAACAATTTCAGATTATTGAATGAGTTCTTTCGGCATATGAATTTGATTGTTTATCATGCGCATGTTCGAAATTCTTTGTGATAGCATTCGTAGTATTTACGATTCCGTGTTTTGCATATTTAACATTTACTCATTTCATATTTATTAATTCTTTGTCGTTTTTGATAACTTTTTATGTGTCATTTTCAGTTTTATGTATAATATTCTAATTCAATTTTGAGTACCAAATTAACAATAAAATACACCCGTTGCAAACAATAAACATCATTTTTATTCTTATGACAACGTAACAAACAAAAGTTGTTTTCTTGAGACATCTTGGGACTGTAAATAACAAAAACAAAACAATTCATAAACAGACATAGAATGACTTACATAATTCTCAAGTCGTTATATTATAGCGTTATAAATTTTTCATTAATGTTATTATTTATTAATTAGATATCATTTCATTAACTGTTGAACGTCGTAATAAAATTTTGAATATATGAACTAGTTAAATAAATCATTTCAACACATTTGAAACTTAATTAAAATTGTCGATATTCAATATACTCTCGCATCATTGAACGTTTTTTAATAAAAAATTATTTCAATGAAATAATGTTACCAATTATGGTATCAGATTCAGAGTGATCTCTAGAGTTTTGTTTTAATATTATTTACGTACTTCTGAATAAGTAGTGAATTTCTTTGTGTCCAAAATTAAATTATATAATACTACCATTAGTCAGTTCTACTAATTTAAGAGAGACTGGATACAACTATTCAGTCATTCCTCGCACGCACAATCCAAACTGTCGATTTTCATTTGTTTCAACATTTTTTACAGTAATGACGAAGCGAAATGGAGCGTTCGGAATTACAAAATAGTATATTGAAAAACAAGTGTTACAATTGGTCATTGTAACATGTGCTTTTCATACTAATTTCCTTATATCGCATTAACTTACTTTTTTTATTTATTTTTATTAAAAATCATAAAATATCAAGATGGTAATCCTGACAAATTCAATAACCATTTGAAATATAATTTATTTTGATATTTATTTGTTAGGTTAGAGTTCAATCATAATTATCTAGGTTATGTTATAAAACAAAATACTTCTAATTTTTAATAAAGAATTATTTTGCAGTTTAATGTAACTATATTATTATAAAAACATATATAATTGCAATAATTTTACATGAGCTGAGCAATTAGAACTAAAGTGATAGATATATGTTTGACATTTTTATTACTAGACAACTCAACAACTTCGTAAAAAATATTTTCAAAAACAGTTGTACAAAATTTAATTTTATAGCTCTGTTTTTAATAAAACCTATTGCACAAAATTCACTTGTAAACGCGTTATAGGAAAAATAAATTGTGCGATTTTGGCGAATTTTGTATACATATTTTTTCTTTTTTTCTCGCAAAGACATAATTCATTATTGATTTCTCAACGACTTTTGAGAAATTAAATCAAAATTTTGAAATAATTTTATTATCTTCACTTATAATATAACTAGTGCCTTGAATATTACCGATAATTTTTTCGAGTTGTCTGTCACGAACTTAACTAATTTACCAAAAATTTCCCTTAATGGCAAATGTTAACTATTTTTATAAAGAAATTATATAAAAGGAAGCCGAAATAGAGAAAATAATATAAAACACTCATTACAGAAGGTAATTCTAACACTCGTTCGTTCGTCCCGCCACTCACGTGTCACTATTGCGACCAATGGGCAAAGAGATTGTTTGTTTAAAACGAGAATGAAGCGATTCTTACCGAAAATATATTCAATATTAAAATAAATATATAAAATACAATTGGAACTAAAATCAAATACCCAATTAGGCGCATGATTCTCCTTAAAATAAATATATAAATTTATATTTGAACATTAAGTATTTGGCGAACAAATAAATTAAGTCATATTTAATAGTACTTAAACATTTATGAATTGTTAGTCATGTCGTGACCAAATTTGATTTGCGCGGAGTTTCTCGTTTGGCAGAGTTTTAATTACTGACTGAATAACACGAAAGGGTTTAATTCCAAGGGTTGAATAAAAGCAGTAAAGTAACAAAGTTTCATTGTAAAGATGTAAAAGATGTCAGTTGTATAAATTGTTAATTTTAACCAGATCTCATTTTATGTTTTACAATTCAACAAACCGAGATATTTTATGTGGTGCAAAGTTTCTGTAGAAAATTATTTACCTCATTGATAATATAATTAACCCTCGTGTTCTAAAATTACCCACCGTGTTCTAATATTACACACAATAAATTTAAGAATTTTAAAATGTTTTATTTTTGTAATAAATAAATAAATTTAAATATATTTAAATAAATTGTGGCTTACTTAAAAAAAGCTTTATTCATTCATAAATAAACGAATATAACAGCAATTTATTATGCAATATTATGAATATAATTTGCATTTAATCCAAATATTTCCAAGAATATTTCAAATATTCGCGTGACGATATATTGGGTAATTTTATATATTAAATATTATGCTATCAATATATGACACATAATTTGTATGTATTCGGTAAACTACATTTTAATTTTTACTGATATATAGGCAACCAAATTTTAATTTTATAATTAAAATTTGATTTTTTTTATAATGTAACGACTTATTAGTTGATGTTAACAAATCATTAAAATATGCTTATTTGGTATAAATTTTAAAGATCAAATATTAATTTTGCTTTGTTTATTAAAGACACCTTATCATTTAATTGGAATAGTAAATGTAAGATTATATGATATATGAGGGTAAAGTGAAAAGTTCTCGGCCTCACACAGAAATCGCGTTCCAATCAGCAAAAATTTGTGTTTCCTGCCTGGGTGCACATGTCATTCATTCGTATGACAAGTTTCAACTTATTCTCTCATGTGGTTTGTTTACACGAATTTTTTAAGTAGACGTCTTGCGTGTTTTTCGTTAAAATGAATAAATTTGAATATCGTATGGTCATAAAATTCTTCGTTTTGGATGGATTAACCCCTAAGAAAATTCATCCGAAGTTGACAAAAGTTTACGGGGACTCTGCTTCTTTCATATCAACCGTTTAAAAGTAGGCAGCTGAATTTAAAGATGACCCACGTGAAGGACGGCCAAAAACCGCCATCACACCTGAAATCATCGAAAAAGTGTATGATATCGTGTTGGACGATAGGCGAGTGAAGGTGAGTGAGATAGCTGAGGCTGTTCTGATATCGAAATAAAGGGTGCGAAATATCTTGCACAAAGAATTAGAGATGCGAAAGCTCTGCGCAAGATGGGTGCCACATTTGCTGAATGCCGATCAAAAGAAAATGCGCAAACGATTTTATTGCAATGTTTGGACCAATTCAATAGGGATCCGACCGATTTTGTGCGGTGATTTATCACCATGGATGAGACATGAGTCCACCACTACACGCCAGAAACGAAACAGCAATCCAAGCAGTAGGTGGAAGCCGGTGGTTCAGCGCCAAAGAAAGCGAAGTCGATCGCATCTGCCAAAGTGGTTATGGCCAGCGTGTTTTGGGATGCGAAAGAGATCCTGTTAATTGATTACATTTATGGGGTAATGGCACAGTGGTATCGTGTCGGCCTGTGGATCCTAGGAACCCTGATTCGATCCCCACAGTCGACAAACATTTTCACCAATTTAAAAATTACCCCTGTGGCTCCCCCACCACTAACATCTTCGGGGTTCGTGATTTGACGGCTGGTAACCACACTTCACGCGCATAAATATATCACTTACCGAGATCTGCTTCGGCAGAGTGCTACACCCAATAATGGGTAAAAGGCGTGATTATATATTTATTTTATTTTATTTTATTACATTGAAAAAGGCAGAACAATTACAGGTGAATATTACTCCAACGTTCTTGGCCAGCTGTATGCCAAAATTCGCGAGAAGAGGCCTGACTTGCAGAAGAAAAAAAATCATCTTTCAACAGAAAAACGCACCTCCACACAAGGGTGCGTTGGCAATGGAAAAACTACGAGATTTGGGGTACGATTTGCTCGGCCATCCCCCATATTCTCCTGACGTGACACCCTTAGACTTCTATTTGTTCCCAAACTTGAAGAAATTTGTTTCTGGGAAGCGCTTCGCGTCCAATGAAGAAATTGAGAGGGCCGTAGAAGAATATTTTCACAGCCTTCCAGACTCTCACTTCCGGGAAGGAATATTGATGTTGGAGAAACCCTGGACCAAGTGAAGTGAAGGAAGAGTATGTAGAAAAATAAAATATTTTTTTAACTTAAAATCGCAGTCTTTCATTGTCAGGCCGAAAACTTTTCACCTTACCGTCGTATTTAACAAAGGTGTACTCAGATTGATTGTTTTTTCCAAAATTTGTACTCGTATGTAGATATTCTTTTAAAGTAATGTTTCTCATCACGGGCAAACAAATTTATTTCACATACCAAAACTTAATACAGTACTAGGCAAAATGGCGTAATGATATACATATTAATTTATTTTTATAAAATAATTTGCAATTTTTAGAAATAGTTTGTTTCTGCATGATTTGTACCGAGTGATAATTATTCCGATATTACAAAAAGGACTATTCTAGAGATCTCATTTTGCATGAGCTTATTATTTGAATCATGCTTCAGTTATTCCGCAGATAAAGAGGAACGAAATTTAAAGAATAAATTGAAAGATAGTATTGAAAGTGCAGCGAACTGATATGAAGAGAGGAATAAATAGGCAATCTTCGTATACTGGCATGCTGAAATGAGAAATAATATTCCACTGTAATAAATTGCTGACAGAGATACTTTCTCAAGTAGGATATTCGGAATTGGTAATTTTCGATTTCGTGGTAATCCCCAAACTAATTTTCAAGTTCAGAAAGCTGATTAGGAAAGGCAAATAAACGAAGGAGCTGTTACTATGGTAATGATGCAGTTACATGAAATAACTTCATCCAGAAACCAAACTCATTTAACGAATTCTGTCCATTTGCGTTTCTTTCTACTTAGTTAACTTCATTGTTTCACAAATACCGGCTTTGCGAATCAATCCGGCAATGAAAGAAAATAATTGCAACATAAAATGAAACATAAATAACTTCACGTCTGTCATTAAACGTAAAAATACGTAATGGACAAATAAATAACTAGTTATAGCGTATTTATTGTTGGACATAAATACTGAATATTTCTCAATATTATTTACTGTGGCACCGCTTTATGAAATGCCAATTAAAAATTGAATATTATATTTTGAGGAAATTGTGTATATTGGCCGAATGTGGTTAAGAGATATGTGACAGAGGATGAAAGATGAAAAAGGTTTCCATATTTCCATTATTTTTATGAAGTTAAAAAGCTAATTGAAAAGTTTTGTCGTTGTATCCCAAGCAGATTTATTAAAGTGGATTTGTTAAGGCCTATTTACTGAAGTTTTAATTAACCGTTAGTCAACGAGATATTTTGAAATTAATTTAGACATCCCGCATTAGGATCATGGGATCATATAAAATTAAATTTTCACTTTTATATAAACTAATGGTTCAGTGGGATCAAAGTCGGCCTGTGGATCCAAAGGACCCTGGTTCGATCCGATAGCCGACAAAACATTTTCATCAATTTAAAATTACCCCTGTGGCTCCCTCACCACTAACAACTTTTAATTTTAATTTTATGTGATAAAATTACGTAGAGATACTTATATAATATAATATTATAGAGACGTATTTTAATGGACTAGATTGTAATATAATTTCATAAATATTAAAATGTACTTACATATTTTCTGCTTCCGTACGGAAAAAGCATAAGATTCTTATTTTAGAATCAAGCAGCACATCTTTTGAGCACTGCTCTTTTGTAGTTTTTTTTATTATTATTATAAAATTATTACTACAATCTGTTTTACAAATTCACATATATAACAAAGAAATATAATATATTTGATTAGTTCAATAAGTCCATGCTTATTTATATGGGGTAGGTAGGTCAGTGGTATCGAGTCAGCCTGAGGATCCTGAGAACCCTGGTTCGATTCTCACAGCCGACAAACATTTTCACTACATTAATACTACCCCTGTGGCTCCCCCTTCACTTAATATCTTTGGAGGCCGTGATTTGATGGCTGGTAATCGCACTTCACGCGCATAAATATATCACTTGCCGAGATCTGCTCCGGCAGAGTGCCACACCCAGTAATGGATAAAAGGCATGATGATATATTTATTTATTTATATAAACTAATTTCAATCTTCGTTTTGATTGAAGAATTATATAAAACTTATGGTAAAATTCTTCTATAAGATTTGTAGATCCGTAAATCTGTAGATAATAAACAAAATCGCAACGTAACTTGTGGCTTTATAATATTATCTATTTATCAACAAATTTTATTCATTATTTACAAATTTACGGATCTACAGATGTATCACATAATTTCACCATTCATTTCGCTGCAGATATAAAAAATTAATATTTCAAGCAACATCAGATAATCTTCCATTAGTTGATAATTCTCCTTATTCTGTAACTAGGCCATAATCTATAATCGATCGATATGCTAATGACATTTTTTTTATATTACGTGATTACTTTATACATTATTATAATTTTGGTATTCTGTGACCAAAATAATTTACACATGCTTTTTTATTCTACTTTCATGCATACTGACTACACGTAAATGATATTATAAATAAGAATATAATGATATCTAACTGACAGGTTCGTAAAAAATGTGGTTAAAAAGTAATATTACTTATAGTCGTAGCTTTGTAGAAAAATGCATAAAAGTAAAACATAAAACAGAATAATTGATTTTAGCCCCAGATTGTTGAAATGATGTAATCTATATGGGAAAAATATATATCATTACGTTTTTTTACCCATTACTGAGTGTACCAATCTAATGTAGCAGATCCCAATAAGTGATATGCTGTTACCAGTCATCAAATCACGGCTTCCAAAGATTTTTGTGATGGGGCAGCCATGTGGATAATTTTATATATATATATATAAACATAAATAAAAATATATCATCACGCCTTCTACCTATTACTGGGTGTGGCACTCTGCCGAAGCAGATCTCGGTAAGTGATATATTTTGCGCGTGAAGTGCGGTTACCAGTCGTCAAATCACGGCCCCCAAGGATGATAATGGTGGAGGAGCCACAGGGGTAACTTTTGAAATTATGAAAATTGTTGTGTAATTATAATGTTTATGTAATTGGAATGTTAGGCCTTCAAAATCCAGAAAGTGGTAAGAAATACACAGAAAAAACAATTGATCTATGTATTCATCAATAAAAGTGGACGTTTCGGTTGTAGAGCACAACCATCTTCAGCACATCAGTAAAGTACAAAACGTCAAATTTGTGTTGATGAATACATAGATCAATTGTTTTTTCTGTGTATTTCTTACCACTTTCTGGATTTTGAAGGCCTAACATTCCAATTACATAAACATATTATCAAGGATCCTATATAACCTCAAAATATAATAATAATAATAATTTTAATGTGGTTAAATTGTTTGTAGACTGTGGGAATCAAACCAGGGTTTTCAAATCCACAGTCCGACTCCATACTCTAATGTACTGAAATATAGTTGGTAACATTGAACGACATGGTTGACCGGACGTAAGATGACGACAGTGCATATAAGGTTGACAAGATAATAAAGGATTATCAAAAATGTATACGAATATTATTTAATAATTCAAAAAATAAGTAACCCCACTGCAGCATTTTGTAATAGAAACGTCATAAAATGAGAAGAACTTATATAAAATAAAATAAATTAAAGGCTTCAGGATCCAATGATTTTTTTAAAAATATTTATTTTCAAAGAACGTTTCGAACTAAAAATTAGTTCATCATCAGCAATCTAAAATATAATAAATACAATAATAATAAAATAAAACTAATAAATAATACAAAATGTCAAACAAACCTCTATAAATGTAAATATAGCAAAAATAAAATATCATAAATAAATTAAAATATATGTCGAAACACCAAAAATAGAAAGAAATGAATAAAAATAGAAAAATATATCTGAAAAAACAAAAAATAAAAACTAAAAACTAAAAAATAAATAAAATCAAATTTCTAAATTCCCTAAATAATTTTAAGCATATTTTAAATTATTATAGGCATCAGTTTTATAGTTAACAGAAACATCAATAAATTTACATTTTGATGTTTCTGTTAACTATAAAACTGATATATTATTGGTTTAAAAACATATTACGTCACTGATCAACAGATAAGATTATATATATTGCCACCAAATGTGAAATACCTTCAAGAAAATGAGAATTCTTGAGCAAATTATAGCGAAATTACAGAACATAAAAACGTACTTCAAATATATGAATGATTGTAATAGAACTATTTCAAGTGGATGGATTAAATCATATCATATGAAAAAAAAATTAATATGTTTGAAGCGAAACTGGTGCATGTAGATCTGGATAGGAGATTAATTACAGGATTAATTTAATGAATGAATGGTCAATGAATGTTGAATTGATGATACATTCTAGCGTGATATTATAGGTTTTTATTTTTTGTTCTAGATTCATTTAAAAACTCAGATAAAAATTCATTCTAAATATACCGAGTTGTGCCTGTTAGGAGAGAACATAGAGATTTAATATGTCATATTAGTTTCATGCAATTTCCTGCTCTCCTGTTCATTTTACAACAAAGTTGTGCAGAATTAAAAGTTACTAAAAAACTGTTTTTATATTTTTTTATAACGTTTAACTTTGACCATAATTTTAAAAAGAAATTGCCATATTTTTGATAAATAATAACAATTGGTTTGCGATTGTTTAATTTTGCTGCTTAAACAGTAACGTAATATTTTGATTCCATATCAGATATCTTTTACTGACTATTTATTTGTTTATTTATTGCTACTCAATTTATTAACATCGTTAAACTAACTGTCCAAAAACATTCAAAGTATGGCAAGGCGACTCTTTATGTTTTCCAATACATTCCAGTATATTATGTTGACTACAGGACAAAAACACTACGTTTACATATATATATATATATATATATATATATATATATATATATATATATATATATATATAAAACAACATATATAACAAAAAATTTTTAAAAGTTTAAATGAACAACTAGTTTCTAATATTAAATGAAACACTAATGCTTACGTCACTGACTGACAATTCACAAAAAAATCCAAGAATTATTATGATAGTTTAAATCCAGTTTTCAACTTATTTTTGACTACTTACGCTGCTTGAATGCTAAAATCCAACTAATCATGCTTCTGATAGTTTGTGAAAGTTGTAGATTGCTGCTCGAACAAACTAGTTATAATAAACATTTTCAAGGAATATCTCGTTTACTGTTTTGTTAAATATTATATTCTTCTTTCTTACAACTGTGCGATTTCTTTGTTATTACGTAACTATTATTGCCTTGGTTACGTATGGAAAGTAGACAAATGCAGAACAAGTGCGTTTCTGTAAGCAAACAAAGTTTTCATAACGGGTTTTAGATCAATCTTGATATTCTGTCGAGGAAGCACTCACTTTTCCTGCTCTAATTTTCCTAGATTGTGCCATGAAAATAACTTCAAATATCTTGCGCAATATTTGCTGAATTCATTTGATGTTTATCTCAAATAAAATCAATATATTATTACGTAGGTGCATACATATTTAATATGTTTTTTATCTACATATATAATACATATATATATTTATAAATATTTTTTCCTACAATTGTGCGATTTCTTTGTTATTACGTAACTATTATTGCCTTGGAAAGTAGACAAATGCAGACCAAGTGTGTCTCTGTAAGCAAAGAAACACTAGTGCCAAAATTAATTTGTACTTTACGCAATTGTTAAAAGAAAATGTAAGTGAGAGCGATTTAAATTTCGCGCCAAGCACGGAATTTCATATTTTAGGCACATACGCTTATGGAAGAAGAATAAATATGCAATAATATATTTTGCCGTTTATAAACATAACCTTAAACTGCAGTATATCTGATCTGAACACATCACATTGAGCAGACAAGAACTCAAGTATATCGTTATTAAATATGATAATTAATAAAAATAACCGAACAAAGTAAAATATATCGATAAATAGTTTTATTTAAAGAGTAAATGAAATTGTTTGTATTTATTAATAACACGTTGTTACAGTTGCTTATATTGACATAATTTAATTATAATATTATTAACAATAATATTATTGACAACAATTTCGGAGGTTTTAGAAGTACTAGCAGCAGATTGATTGTCATTGTCAATTACCTTTGGAGGTGTATATGATAAATAAGACAATTTTGAAGAAATTATCTTGAAGTTAGTGAAATATTTTAAAATAACGTAGAATAATGTGCAAGCAATCAACAAACAAACCATAGCAACGCCGTAAAATATCGTTATCGTGTAATATCATTAAAATTTTATCAATTCTGATAATATTTTAGTGATTTTCTATCTCGTATAGTTGTAGGAAAAATGTTGTTTATAACACGTGCCGAAAAAGGTTAAGTAACAAGCCTTTTTCGGCACTTGTTATAAAAATAACTATTTACTTAACTTTGTACCCCAGATGACCTCGCAGTAAAATCTAAAATTTATTGAATACATTTTCTCTGACCACGAACTTGTATATATTGCACGGAGAGAAGAATTATTTTCAGCAGGAATCCATATACGAAAAGCACTAAACAGGATTTCAATTACTTAAACAGTTTTTTCACGGGGGTAGAATAATTCATTACCCAGTTTTAGAACAGAGTTGGCCAGTATACTATACATATGCATACACATGCATTATATCTCAACTTTTTATTTGTAACGAGAGGTATTTTACATTTAAAATACTGCGTCGGGCGCTTGAATTGCCCATGCGGTAAACCGGTAACCACGACTCCGGATCTGCTCCGGGAGCAGCGGCAGGTTCGCATTCTGGGGACCGTGCCAGCTCATCCCGCAGCGCTGTGTCAGTATATTACAATTACTTCGTGCTCGCAATTCGAAACATTTGTGCAAAAAAACTGCCGGTTGTGAATGGAACCACCCGAGCAAAAAGGTAATATTCACATGTAATATGCCAGGGTTATTACAATTAATTTCAATGGTGGATTGGTTTCGGACGTGCCCGAAATTACAGAAGGTATTTCGAAGAGTATTCGATATTAAAGTTTAGCTTCGCATTAATTAAAACTTTCCGTTGCTTTACTAAAATTGTCTGTCAAAACCGGCTTCAATTAAAATAATAAGAATTATATTAACTAATTAAGTTGTAGGTTTTTTTTTGCTTTTTCATAAATTATGATATAGTTATCTAAATACATCTTGGCTGACCTATTTTGCAATAGTAATTAAAATAATAGGTAAACAAATTACGAGAACCAACGGCGATAATTGTATTGACGGTTTAAACTCAATTTTACGTTCAAACTGTATATTACTTTGGCAATATGCAACAATGGGCCGATAGTATAAAGGCTGTTCACATCTTGGTCGTGGTTTAAACAGTTTGTATAGGTAGGTAGTTAAAAAATATACAAGAAAAAATTCAACCATGGCAAGAACCCGAAAACTCTACCAGAAGAGATCAAGTAATATTTACAAAAATGAGAATTGGTCATACTAACACACAAGCACTTATATGAAAAAACAAAAATGGAATCGTTACGAAAAAATGTTTCAAAAAAAGATGTTAGCAAAAATATTTGGAACATAAAATATTATTTGCAATTTTCCTGTATATGCGTCTAATTTTGAGAATAACTAATTTATATATTTAATAATATATTCCAATAATCATAGTAGCAATAGAAACAAAAAACATAAACATGTTTAACATTTATATGTCAAATAATAATTGTCAAACAAAAAATTATACGTAAACAATTTTGATATTTTATATGTTTCAAACAGATAAATGCTGAGTTATTGAAAAACTAAATTACATGTTTAATAATATTATATAACATTCATATATTCTAAATATTAAATATGCTGTGTATAAGAAAGTCGTGTGGTGACCACACCAATTTTTTTACTAATGAAACAAATCAGTATTTTCTACGACCTTAACCCAAATACGCGGGTCGAAAGTAGACAATTCTCTCCTAGTTAGCTATAGTATTATACACTTACGAGTACGTAAGCTATGGCATTTATAAGGAATAAATACTAGATAAAAATAATTTCGTTGAACATAACAAAAGGTGCATAACTCGACAAACTGTTTTATCTTAGAGAGGTAATTTAACAAACTGTTTTTCATACGATTACACTAAAAATCCTGTTTGCTAAAAAAACTAAAAAAAAAAAACACGTTAATCAATAAAAACAATTATCAAATGTTTCTTTGTGAAACAATATTATATTAAAATTGATATCGTTTAAAATATTCTTATAAAAATGATGTCATAGATATTATATTTCACAAAAAAATATTTTTTTCTTTAAAGTTTAGAAGTTATATCAAAAATAACAACCAAGAGAGAAATTGCGCAAAAAAAGTGTATAAATTTTCTTCTTAATTAAGTTATAAACTATCTTTACAAAAAAAATTTGTGAAAATACCTATTTAATTTCACGATACTTAGTAGCAATTACAGTGAATATACATAACTGCTCATTACTTCAAACACTTTCAACTTTTGAAAGTTGAAAAGCACTTAAAGTTTTGTGTACATTCAGAAGTGTTAGCAGCCAGAGCTTGAAGATTTATTTAAAAACTGGATGACACTTTCAATTTCAAACGGTTTTAATTACTCACCTTGCAGCTAATTTCACTTTTGTTCCGTTCATAAATTTGGCAGGAATGACATATAATCAGATACGCTGATGACCAAATCGAGATTTTATTGCCAATTACATTATAATGAGCGTAATACAAATTTGTGTATCACATCTACCTAATATTGTTTTGATATATCAGAGCTTTATTAAATTAAACATGGTAAGCCAATTAAGTTTGTACAGATTTTTCTTTTTTTCTTTTTAATTGGATATGCAGTATTAGTAATCCCGCAAGACTCGAGACCATATTTGAGTCTCGAGGTCAAACTCGAGACCGAGACGGGACACATACCGAATCTCTCATGAATCTAGACTACTTTAATAGATTCTTAATAATTTTTGTTTCATTATTCAATTACTTATAAGAGGATCATTTAAATTACGGTGTCATAATTGTTTATATTAAGCAAAATATGATTATTTATGGAAATATTAGCTTATGCTATACTTGTATAAATTGCAGAAGTAATAGTATTTTTAATCATATATTATATATTTCAATCGTTTTGGTTTATAATATATGTAAATTGAAATATACAAATATATAATAAATACGTACAAATGAAAAAATACTGATCAGACAATATATATGTGTAACAAAACGGACAATTCAGAATTTGTTTTTGTTTATAAATTATGATATTTCAGTATCAACTCAGCTTCGAGAGATTCAGACTAATTAAGTGTTATCTTAAGTATCATTCTAAAGTTTATTAGTGCATAAGTATGTTATAGTAACTTCAGTATTCCGTAGATCATTATTTATCAAGTTTATAGCTTTTCTGAATTATCGTGTCTGTTTATACGGGATGTGATGACATATCTGGGTAAATTAATAGCTAAGCGTCTGGTCGGATAGAGTTAACCTTTGTAACTCACCCCGTCTGGGTTTTTTATGTAAACTCATGCGTGGAAACGCTTATCTAGACCTAGCAACGATACCAGTCTCTTACCCTTTGTCAGAACATCCCATGGAATACAACAACAATTAGTGAGAGGTAGATTGGCTTTAGTCGAGTCTTCATGTGCAAGATGTAAGTCTTGCCATGAAATTTTGTAACTAAGTAAATAATAGTTTATTCATATGTTGTTGTTGTTTCCATTGTCGGCTAATTTGTTTAATTCCATTATTAATTATAACTTCTGTAAATTTTACCATTTATATTTTTATGCATTTCATTTTATGTTTAATGAATACATATTTTTACAAGAAGTTCGCATCAAGTTCGTTTTATTTTATCGTCTATTAATTTTGAATTAGATCGCGACTCTATCTAATTACATAAGTACATATTATAATTTCTTTTGACCATTAATACAAATGATGTTACTTCGTCTAAAATAGTTTGTATCAATAACTAAGTTTATTTTAAATTTGTTTTAGGGCCTTCCTAATACATTGATCATTTAATTTTAAACTTGGTTTAAATAAATAAAAGTAAATCTAAAGTTTGACAGCAATTACCTATTGCATATGGTAATAATAATTTAGCTTTGCTTTTATTTATTTAAACCAAGTCCAAAATTTAACTTTCAGTGTTTATTGTATTATTTCATAGAAATATATTGTAATCGTTAAAATAATTTCACCTTGAAAAGTCGACTCTTGAGACTAAGATTTAGGTAGTTGATATCAGTTCAAGACCGGGACGAGATCAAATCGAGACCGAAATGAGACTAATCCTAAGTCTCGTCTCGTCTTGCAGTATCTTGTGTTGCAATGAAATATATGTACTTCAGTAGTTTTTACACAACCGAAGTAATGGGAAAGATAGGAGAGTATTTACTAACATCTGCAATTGCAGAACTTCCATGTGGTGTGTTTATAATTATTTACTAACATCAAAAATAAGAAATTATTTCTAATATAAGTAATCTTTAGCTTACAAGGACAAGGAACTGAACCATGAGGAAACAGGTAAAATGTTGATGTACTGAGGTTTGAAGCTGCTCATGCTCACTTTTGAAACAAGCTACCAGTTATTTTATCGCTAATGCCCCCGGACTTTAAACAACTAACAGCATTTCATTATTTGATAACGTTGTCATGAGTGAAATAGTAAGTGATAATCGCAAATGGAATCTTTTACATTTCAGTATGTTTATGATTTCAAAATGGCAAAGAATGAAAGAGAGAACTTTGATGCAATAAAGGAAAATTAACCCTTGCAAATTGTGATGCTGGTATTAGAATTTCAGCCACAAAAATAATTTCAAGAATGGATAAAATGGAATGATGAAATATTTCTTTTAATAAATGAGTTCAATTTTCTTTTGATAGAAACCTGCAGTTAATATGAAAGAGATATATTTCTATAAATTAATAAATATGATACCTAGTCATATTTTCAAATACACAAGTATACTGTTTCCAATTAATTAAAAATCTAAATTCTAGAAACTGATTTTTAAAGAGAGTATATTATATTAATAACAATATTCTTAATTGAAAAATGATATATTTAATCTGTAAACTTTATTGTAAAAGGATATAATTAATATGTCTTGGTTTTCTCAAAAACTTTATTGTTGAATCAAAAATAACACATTGTTATTTTAACAAACAAAATCATGTTTTCCAAAATACCACAGAATGTTTCATTATATCCTTTTACATTAATAATAATACTAAATAGATTTAAAGACGAAATATTTCGTAATAAAAAGAGTAAATAAGGTCATGATTCAAACGTATTATCTATATATTCTAAAGTCGTTATCAGTTAGAAATTGATTATAAAACGATAATATTAATTTGGCGACTATTTGTAAAAGAATAGATAAACAATAAATAAGAGCTCAGATTCTAGGCAAATATCTATTTTATATTAACGTAGCTATATCAACACCAGTCATTTCGATTTATGATATTTTGTTTTTTATAAACCAGTCTTTATTATACTTATTTGCCTGTTTTACGAAATTTTTCTTCTATGTACATTTTGCGTCTATAATAGTTTTTTTTTATTATTATTATTTTAAATTCCAATTTTACAAACGTTCTACTTATTTTTTTTTGAAAAATATTTGTAAATAACGACTTTGCAATTTATTGCGGTGCGTTTTGGTCTTATCTACATTGTTTACTATTAAAACTATTTTTTATTTAATTCGACATTTCGATACATTAAATATGTACATTCGTCAGTATAGTAGAAAATATTAAAAAGACAAACTTATTTAGTTACGTTTTATTTATATTTAATTTAAGATACACGTTCATTGTACTGAGGCGACTAATTAAATTAAAAAAATTATATTAATTATTTAAGCATGAGTTTTGAAAACTTTTTCAATATAACTTCATGATGCACTTCTCGATTTAGGTGTATATAATACTTTATATAGAGCTTAATAGAATATGTAGAAATACTGTGGCAATAAAAATATATCTACTTTTTAATGGTCGCACTAAAACCCAGTTTGACACAATATAAATATATATTGCTGTCCTTTTTCTTTTAATTATATGTGAAATACAATAGTTTTAAAATTGTAAAGATATTCACTGTATAACTACCAAAGGAAACATACTTTGGCCAAAAAGGTAAGCTAATCAATATTTGAAGTAAACTTTTCATATATATTTCAAATAAAATAAGTACATCATCACACCGTCTACCTATTATTGGGCCTGGCACTCAGCCGAAGCAGATCTCGGTAAGTGCGCGATAGGTTAACATCAGTCAGTTCAGCTAAGTCGGTATCACAATCCACTATTTCCTAGTTGATCTAGTTGGATAAATGATCGCACCATACTGATGAGTCCGGAAGGACGAAACGCGTCTATGGTTAAAGCTGAACTGACCAGCCGTTTGTTGATGACCTGAGAAGTTGATGCAAACGTGCTGTAAAACCTCTGTGGAATTACGAGACAAGTGATGGAAATTTTTTTCCTATTTTTTCTTATTTATTAAGACTCAATTCCACATCGCAATAGACATTTTGTCTTTTGTTTTATTTCAATAGCTGTCAAGCAGTTTGCGATTTTGTCGGTAGATGGCACTACGAGTGGCTCCATAGCTCTCATGTCATGTTACCGTTGTAGATAGGTTAACATCAGTCAGTTCAGCTAAGTCGGTATCACAATCCACTATTTCCTAGTTGATCTAGTTGGATAAATGATCGCACCATACTGATGAGTCCGGAAGGACGAAACGCGTCTATGGTTAAAGCTGAACTGACCAGCCGTTTGTTGATGACCTGAGAAGTTGATGCAAACGTGCTGTAAAACCTCTGTGGAATTGTAAGACAAGTGATGGAAATTTTTTTCCTATTTTTTCTTATTTATTAAGATTCAATTCCACATCGCAATAGACATTTTGTCTTTTGTTTTATATTATATTTCTTTATTATGTATGTGATTTTGTAAAACAGATTGTAGTAATAATTTTATAATAATAATAAAAAAACTACAAAAAAATTAAGAGCAGCGCTCAAAAGATGTGCTGCTTGATTCTAAAATAAGAATCTTATGCTATATCTTTTTCCGTATGGAAGCAGAAAATATGTAAGTACATTTTAATATTTATGAAATTATATTACAATCTAGTCCATTAAAATACGTCTTTATAATATTAAATTATATAAGTATCTCTACGTAATTTTATCAAATAAATTTAAAATGGCAACATATTGTCCCTATGTTGAAGTTTAAGAAACGTCTATTTGTCAGCTTATTTTTAACATTTTAATATAAATTCGGGCTGCAATTATAACTTAATAAAATTACATGTTTATTTAATTCTGTACCTATTCAATTACTCCCTGCAGTCACTTCAGGTTGAATCCAGGAACATCCTATATAAACGGATTTACAAATATAACAAAGTCTTTAAAATCTCTTGTAAATAATACGTGGTGTAGCGTGAATTCCTGGTTGTAAAGTTAAGTTTATTTACTGCGATAGTTCACACGAGTTAAGAATTCCCCTGACACCTGTATTCCTGCCGTCAGTTCCAATCACAGGGAATAACGCTGACCGCACGTTTCTATCATCGCCCATAAAACACGGAGACTTCTTCCGGTTTCCTTCTTCCGCCCGCTAATGTTAACATAGTGATACAAATACCACTGACTCTGCCCCTGTCACCACTGAAGAAATTTTATCGCAGATTTGCGAAATCGCTAACTTTGTTATACAATTTCAGTTTATAGCGAAGTAAAATGTTTCAGATAAAATAAGCACTCAGATTGTTAATATTTTTATACGTCTAGTATCTTTCTTGGCTGGGATCCCTCGAGATGCCGCCGGAAACTGTAATCGGTAAATAGCAAAAAAGAAACAATTCCATCTTCGTATCTTCGCTATTTCACGTAGATCTTACGGCAATGCGAGTATTTATTTTCAATAACTTTTTTTTTTAATCTGGTGTGGGCACCATACGACTTCTTTATATGTTATATAATATTATTAAATATATAATTTAGATTTTCAGTAATTCAGCATTCTGTTTGAAACATATAAAATATCTAATTTATTTATGTATAATTTTTTAGTAATGTTGACTCCTTTCAGGCAGATTCATAAAACGGATTAGCGCTAACACCGTTTTTAATATTATCTATAACTCTGTTTCAAATTAAAACAGATTAAAGAAATGAACTAAATTTGATGCTAGTTAACTTTCTTTTTAACTCAAGTTAAAATAAACTTGTTCCGTACATTAAAAAGAGAGCTAAAAACGAAATAAAAAATGGTGTTAGCGCTAATCCGCTTTGTGAATCTGCCTTTTTATGTCTAACTTTACTGATGCGGCATATATAGGTGTCCGTTTTCGAGCCTAACCATTGGTATCTCAAGAACCGTGAGATACGAAGTCGATGAAATTAAACCAAAGTTTCCAAATTTGTTGATAATTTTAATGATGTATTTGTTTTTCCGAAAAAAGACATAGATAACTCTCTTTCTTTTTAAATTGGTTTTCGTTCCGAATATTATTTTCATTTTCTCTTTTTGAGATTTTACTGATTTCTTTTTAATTTTCATTACAGATAATCAATTTTCTAACAAAATTTTATATAAATAAACTTATATTAATAGAAATAGAAATATAAAATTACTTACTATTTGATCAATGAAATTGATATAGCATCAAAAACGCTGAATTGAACAATTATGACTTGCTCCTTGCATTTAACAATTATTATTTGACATATAGATGTTGTTTTTTGTTTCTATTGCTACTATGATTATTGGAATATATTAATAAGTATATAAATTAGTTTTTCTCAAAATTAGACGTATATACAGGAAAATTGCAAATAACATTTTATGTTCCAAATATTTTTGCTAACATCTTTTATTTGAAACTTTTTTTCGTAACTGATTCCATTTTTGAAATAAATGGAATTTATTGTTTTGTGTGTCCAGTAAACTTCCTCTTCCGGTTTTTCAATTTCTTTCAAAATCAACTCAGTTCTTCGTATTTTCAATACCAAGTTTTGTTAACAAATCTTATCTCATTCATGAGATATTGCACCCTCGCACACACATCCATCCATCCACACACACACATACACAGACATCATTGAGAAAATGATCAAAACGGATTCAGTAGACCTCAAAACACGTATTTCTGCGAAAATCTCGACAACCATTTTTTTCACGATTGCAATACTTCCTTATATGTATGTACCTGTGTATAAGAAAGTAAAAATCCGTTTGAAATGATGGATACTTTGTACGAGTAACTATGAGGAAATTGCTTTATTGTTCGATGTTTTCCTTGTTTGTTGAATTTTTAACAAACAAATTTGAATGTTGAAATTGAAATACGTTTGAATTGCTCAAATATCAATTCAAAACATGTCATTTACAGGAAAATTGAAATTTCAAACTGAACAATAATGAATAAATTATTATGAATATTCTAAAACAGTTTTATTTGCAACGAGTTTTAATTAAAATTACGTTTAATCATTCAGAATCCAAATTAAATTGAAAACTGAAAAAGTAGGTAAATAATTAATTAAATTTAAGCAGTATCAATATGCATTGCACGTAATCTATGGATTAAGATTAACTTAAGATTAAAGAATACTTTCTAAAGAATTTCCAACTGAGAAAATCTTGTGAACAAAAGATTTTCAAATGAAATTTAAAAAGTTTGAAACTTCCTGTTTACAGTTCTGCTTCCTCTTTTTCAAAAGAAACGAAACGTTACCAGTAAACATTATCACTGATAAAAATAAATTTCCACTTAAAATTTCCTTGCATAAATACATAATCAATGAAGATACATAAATATATATCTACGGAATAAATGATTGAAATTAATTAATTGTAAAACGTTTGTGTTCTTTGAATGTATTAGCAATGTATTGCAAAATAATTACGGTTAAATATCGAAGTAATGAAATTTCCGGCGTTGGAACTGGTTTAGGAAGGGAACTGGATCTGAAATATCAGGGAAACCGCGTCCAAATTACATTTACTTATAACCATAAAGGGCGCGTAGGGCACAGGGCCGATAAGTGATCCCAGGTGAATTCTGCGTGGGACTGCGATTTGCTCACTGCTCACATGGGCGTAGTCAACCGCATAAAGCTTTTTGTAAAAGGGTTAGAGGATTTGTACCAGTTAAATAAACTTGTATAAAAAAAGTTGCCCAAATAATAATTACGCTGATGTATAATAATTTTTACATTTACATAACGTTTTAATATTATAAGCCCAGAGAGGAAATGTTTATACATATACATATTATTCGTTTTATTATGTACAAATTATATTTGTAAAATTTATATCAGACCTGTACTTCTCCCATCACTCTGTGTGTGCGTGGTAGAGATGGGAATTCTAGTTCATTTGAGTGAACTAGTTCATTCGTTCTCGTTCACCAAAAAGATTAATTCACTGAACTAGTTCATTAGTTCACTTTCGTTCACGATATTTTTAAGACTATAATGAACGGAAATCATATTGTATTGTGATTCACGAGCGAGAACAAGAGAACTTTTAGGATCTGCCCCCTGATCGCGCCATGTAGAATTATATTTCGAACAAGTAAAAAATATGATTTTTCCTAATATAGCATAAAATAAGCAGTGCTTTTTATATCAGACAGTGCACAAATGATGTAAACTACATTCCTGCTGCAAAATTATTTAGAATGGAATACCAATTTAACCATTTGAAAATTATCACATGAATTCTAGTATAAAATTATATACGGCGCGTTCCCACAACTGGTTCTAGTATAATTTGACAGCAGATAGCAGAAGCAGAGCGGTGATCATACCAACGACCACGAACGAATGAAGTATGAAGTAAGCTTAGTAAGCTCAACTAGTAATTAGTCTCGTTCACTTGTTCTCCGTTCTCCGCTTTCGATTCGACTTCATCGGCCCTGCTGCCGTGATGGTGAATTATATCTGAATAGTTCGCAGTGAACTAGTCTTTAATAATCTCACGAACTAGTTCGTGTCGTTCACTATAAGGAATAGTTCATATGAACTAGTTCGTTCACGAACTACACATCTCTAGTGTGTGACATTGTAGCTGCGCAGAGAGACAGAAGCAAACGTTGAGAATAAACTGGTTACGTAAATTTGTCGGTTGTTTTTAAATACCCAATAATACAGTCAACTAAAAAGAACCAATAAGTTCTAAAACACTATATATTTTATTTTGTTTTAAATACTGCCTAACAGATAAGCCAAATTATAAGACCATAGACTGAAATAATACCATGAAATAACGTAAAAACTAAATAAACATTTTCATCATATTAATACTACTCCTGGGGCTCCCTCTCCACTAACATCTTTGGAGGCCGTCATTTGACGGCTGGTAACCGCATTCACGCGTAGAAATATATCACTTACTGCTTCAGCAGAGTGCCACATCCAGTAATGGGTAGAAGGCGTGATGATATATTTATTTATTTATCATTTTATTCACAGAAATTATTTTGTTGATGAACCAGGTTAAATCCGTCACATTTTTCCACCAAATTGAATGAATTGAAATTACATTTAATACTCAATATATATTTATACAACAAAGGAGAAAAAAAAACTTTTCTCGTAAGCTGTATCTATATATTATTATTTTTCACTACTAGCATTTAAATCGCATTTAACAATTTTTATATTGATAGTAACTAAAACATTTTGACATAAATATTTTCTTGTTTTTTAATATTTATCTACAAAAATGTAGTAGGCCGAATATTAAATTATTTTTTTGTACAACTGTCAGAAAAACACGACAATTTTTACTTCGTTATGGAAATGCGGAGTTTGTGTTTTTTTCACGTGAAATAATATTTATTTTTTCTTTGATATATCAAATTTCAAATTCGTTGAAAATTTTTCTATTTATTTATAAAATATTTTGACGTTTTCTGGTTACACCATTATTGTATTATTATTTTTACAGTTGTAGAGAAATTGTTATTTGTATTTCTTGTTTTTTTTTTGACACGTTCGAATGACTTTTTTGTTTTGATCCGGCGGTCTCGACTAAAAGTGACATTTTCACACGCAACAAAGAAAAACACTCATATCGCATATTTTTTTATTTTTTTTTATTTTGACATAATTACATTTACAACTGGCGTTACAGGCCAACCAGCAAATTTGATATATTTCTAATTATAACATGCGGGAGATAAATATCCAATGATATTTCCTCTTTAATATGATTTGGGTTTTAAGTAATACAATTTTTAATTGGTGAATCCTAGGTCCAGGGGCTTAATTCTGTTGAGTCGTCTGAGGTCATCCTCGTTGTTCAGAAGATTTATAGCGAGTTCGTTTGAATGGTTATACAATTTATTTTCGTGACTTTTGGCTTGCAGCTGTATTTGTTCATCGATGTATTTGATTTTAAGGTCATTGTGTAGGGTGTGGTTGTTAACGAACCAGGGTGCGTTAGCGATCATTCGTAAAGTTTTACTTTGAAATCGTTGAATTATGTTCTTATTTGATTTCTTTGCGCATCCCCACAGTTGGATGCCATAGGTCCATATTGGTATGATCATTGTTTTGTATAATAAGATTTTGTTTTCAAGTGAGAGTTTAGATTTGCGGCCTAATAGCCAGTACATCCTTTGTGTCTAACTGTTTCCTCTTTGCTTTTAGGTGATTTTTCCATGTGAGTCTTTTATCTAATTTCATACCCAGATATGTAACTTCTTCTTTCGTTTCTAGTGGTTCGTTGTTTATTTCAATTTGAGGGCACGTTACTTTTCGGTTTGTAAATACAACATGTGTGGACTTGTTTTTGTTTATTTTAATTCTCCATTTAGCAGCCCATTTTTGTATCTTGTCAATGGAGATTTGAAGTTTAATACAAAAATAATTATTTTAAACATTGTTTTTGTTTTCTGATGTTTCATTTAATATTTTTTTCAACAGAGTTTAATGGAAGTAGTACAGAAATTTGTACTTCTATAGAAATTAAAGAAAAGATGCAAAATGTACAATACCGAACATTAAAATAAAATAAATAACTATATCATCACGCCTTTTACCCAATACTGGGTGTGGCACTTTGCCGAAGCAGATTTCGATAAGTGATATATTTATGTGCGTGAAGTGCGGTTACCAGCCGACAAATCACGGCCCCCAAAGATGTTAAAGGTGGGGAAGCCACAGGGATAATTTTAAATTGGTGAAAATAATTGTCGGCTATGGGGATCGAACCAGGGTTCTTAGGATCCACATTACCACCATACGGAACATTATAGCCATTGAAATACACAACCCTATAAATTAATTTTCTAGTTTCTTTAAAATGTGACATTTAGCATTATTAATGTTGGTGAATAATAATCCATCATTAACCATGTCTACGCAAGCGGTAGGGAAAATAAACTCAAGTTGCTAGGCTAGTAGTGGAAAACTAGTATATTATTTAACAAGTATATTAATATGCTAGTCAAAAACAACTCTTTATCTAAAACTATTTAAGTACACGGAACAAAAATAGTATAAACATAACATTACTCATTGGCAACATAAGAAAATATTTGATTGCTATTGGTTGAAGCAGCTTTCTGTATTTGGAATACTGCTGTTAATGAAATAAGAATTTTATAAAATTCTAAATTGAAAAAAATTGCGTTGCCTTTTTATGACTCCATATTTCAAATATGTAATTTCGTAATGTAAATTTCCAATTTATAAATAATAAAACAAATATATCAACACGCCTTGTACCCATTATTGGGTGTGGCACTCTGCCGAAGCAGATCTCGGTAAGTGATATATTTAAGCGCATGAAGTGCGGTTACTATCCATCAAAACACGGCCCCCAAATCTTTTTTTTTTAAATTGGTGAAATTTTTTTGTCGGCTGTGGGACCCAACCAGGTTTCTCAGCATCCACAGGCCGACCTGATATCATTGAGCCACCTACCTCATAATTTAAAATTTATAAACATGATAATTTTAGAGCCTAGTTAAATATTGATAAGTACATTGAAAAATTAATTAATTACAATTTACAATTGAGTAGACGGAGAAAGATATATCCCTACAGTAGTTCCCTTGTGCAGTTTAATTTGGGTTCAAATAAATAATAGCACAAATATACACAAAACATGAAATTATTACAAATTAATGCAAGTCTTTGACATATCGTATTTTGTTATAGTTAACGAGGACGCATTCTTCTAAATATACTGATTAGGAGGTTCAATTACTCGGAGAATTGTATTACCCGATTTTTCGAGTAACTAGAAACTTATTACTTGGGTAACCAAGTAATCGTTGAGAAAAAAAAATTACCAGAATAGATTAAAAATACATATTTTCTGAGGCTCTACTTGAAATAAAATACTAGTTTTAGATAAATTTTATTTAGTAACATGACGAGAAACATACATTTGCATCAAATATAATAAAATTAATTACAAAAAAAATCATTTTTTCTTTTTGGGAAAAAACTGCAGATGGAGCACCTTTTTACATTCATACTGAACGTCTAGAATAAATTAATTAAATTTTAATCATAGTACAGCACTACTCATATTTTTGTTATTAATTTACCTTCAATAAATTAGTATTTACAAAACAAAATACTGGTGAGATGCGAATGTTAACTTATAAACAAATTAAATGTAAATTTCTGGAAATTTCTGAGAAAGAGTAATTTTTTTTTTAATTTGTAAGAAAGTTATCAGTTAGGACATCTCAGGTACAGGGAAACAGAAACTATTTTTAATGGGAACGCTATAAGAAAAACGTCATTCTTGGGAAAAAACTCTGGTACACAACGCAATACAACACAATGCAAAAATAATAAACAAAACATAATGAAGATATTATTTAATAGTGTTGTAGGTATTTATTTTTATTGGAAATAGGAAAAGAAATTTATTTTGTAAACAAAACCTTCCATGTTGCTTGGATGACAGGCTTTAATTTATTAATTAGAAACGATGACGTTTCGGTCCAAGATTGGGACTATTATCAAGTCTAAAACAATAATACAATAATGAGATTGATACATTAATTTTTACAAAAAGATTGGTAAAAATAAACAATTAAATTAAACCAAATATATACAAGAAAAATAGTTAATAATTTACATGATGATGATTGATACTTAAAATTAGAAATTAGGAGTGAACACTCCTAAAGTCACAAAAAATGTGAGGTTTGACAGGTAAAAAATTTTTATGACCAGCAAGTGTCAGAAAAAGGAACTAACTGTAGTCTGTGTGGGAGAACATAAAGAAGAAAAAACTTCGACGAAATTTGAATAAGTCAACAATGAATGACACAACAAAGAAGGAAAAAATTATACTAAAGGATAAAGCAATTATTTAAGTAACATCAAGATATTTTTGTATTGATCACATCCTAATTTCTAATTTTAAGTATCAATCATCATCATGTAAATTATTAACTATTTTTCTTGTATATATTTGGTTTAATTTAATTGTTTATTTTTACCAATCTTTTTGTAAAAATTAATGTATCAATCTCATTATTGTACTATTGTTTTAGACTTGATAATAGTCCCAATCTTGGACCGAAACGTCATCGTTTCTAATTAATAAATTAAAGCCTGTCATCCAAGCAACATGGAAGGTTTTGTTTACAAAATAAATTTCTTTTCCTATTTCCAATAAAATTACACGGCTCAATTCAATAATTGGGATTCAATTTGCATTTTTTTTTCTTTATTTACCTCATTGATTATGTACGAGATTTAGCCAAGGGCTGCTCTACAATCTATTTCTTATTAAGAAATCACTAACATGCATATATTTAGCGGGATTAAAACTCTCATCCTACGCTAGGGTGTACAATGATAAAACAGCCGTTGCGCTTATCACTCAACTACTTTCAATCGATTGATACAACAATATTAATAAAATACAAGTAGAATCAAGTCCATCAATCGTCTTCATGATTGTTATGAAATATCAGACTGTGTTCAATAAGATTATGTTTTGTTTTTTGTCTTCTCTACTAATGAAAAACTGTTTCTTTATATTAATGTCAATTTCAAAATGTCAATTTATTTCATATCTTTTTAACTGTTCACATGTCAGAAAGTTCCTCACTCAGAACCAGTTATTAGTTTGGAATAAATCAATCCTTTTTACATTTCGAATATTTGCGTGCTACCAAATTTCAATTCAAATTTTAAAAAAGCATAAATCAAACAAGAGTTTACATTCTTCGTACATCTTCATAAATACTGTTTATTCACCTAATAAACAAACTCACCAAGCGGGTAGCCACTAACATCATTTTTAATAACATCTATAATCATATTTACGAAAGGTATTAAATATAACGCTAACTTTCTTCATAATTCAAATTAGTTCTTTTTATACAAGGCGTTACTACACCTATTCACAAAACTTTAATGGATTACATAATTTGATATACTGATAGAACGGAAAGATTTTTGTTAAATTCGCAAAAATAAGTGTTCTTTATTTGAATTCTACATTGGTAAAATAAAATAAATATATCATCACGCCTTCTACCCATTACTGGATGTGGCATTCTGCTAAAGCAGATCTCGGTAAGTGATATATTTTGCGCGTGAAGTGCGGTTACCAGTCGTCAAATCACGGCCCCCAAACATGTTAGTGGTGGAGGAGCCACAGGGATAGCTTTTTCAAATTGTGAAAATTTGTCGCCTGTGGGAATCGAACCAGGGACCTTAGGATCCACAGGCCGACTTCATACCACTGTGCTAGCCATCCCATTGTACATTGGTTTTATAGTAAATAAAAAGTGGTGTTACTGACTAATCCAATTTAAAGAATCTACTTGATAACATTACTAGATAAATATTTTATTATATATAACCGGTTGGTATTACTCCAGGAAAGCGTTTCCCTTTCATGAGCAAGAGATTCGCTTTTTCGATAGCGGTCGCACTGATCGAGTCGTGTCGTGTAGTGTAATGTCAATTCATGTCGTGTCGTTTAAAAATTGATAGTACGGTCTCACTAATCGAGTTGTATAGATCCTTGGGTGTCAAGTATATTTTTTTTTAACAAGTAAAAAAGTTAAAATATATAAATACAACCTCTATATCGGTGCAATTTCATTTGTGGTCCACTCTTTATCAATTAATTTTGTTGATTCCATTTTCATAAAGGACCGAAATGATATTGTAACGAATATAAAGCTAATCAGTCTAGAGCGTTCCAGAAACCTTCTCGGGAACAAGAGCGTTGCAGCGGGACCACCCAGATGCATGGAGCTCGCTTGCATATTTGAGCGTGCTTTTAGAGAGCGAGAGTGGGATATTCGGAGACATTCTGGAACTCTTCTAGAAGTCGGACGGCAGTATAAAATCGGAGCGGACGGCTCGAGTTAGTTAGTTGACAATTGACTTCGAACGCGTTAAATAACTCTCGTGAAATAAATAACAGCTCTGGTGTACGTGATATAAATAAAATTAGTCTCTGTTTGTTTATAAGTAGTGTTTAAGTTTAGTACTAGTGTTAATTACTTTGTAATAGTTTTATTTATTATTAGTTTTAATTCTTTAAATAAATACTTTTATTTTCGTTTAACATAAATAGTTGTGAGTTATTTGTGTGCCTTAAAATTCTACACACTTCTAGAAAGACGATAAACGTTACAATATTTTAATAAAACTGACATAAGCGCATGCTCGAAAGCATCGAGCAGCATCGAGCATCGAGTAAAATTCAAACTATCAAACAACTCGATGACACTCGACGAAAAACGATGGCTCAATACGTCACCTGTCATTACAGTACTCGTGCTTGATATTTGCACGATAGCACACAATTGACGGTACTCGACCAGTGCGACTGCTGTCTTGTTCATGTTATAATTGACTAGTTAGTATTCAATAATAACTTGTAGGTTCTGTGTATTGGAAATAATTTTTAATTGCCCAGCGTAATAAATAAATACCTAATTCGGTTGAATTACAATATTACTACTAGTAGTAAGAAATCAGGCAAAGCAGATAAATCCGATCTAAAAAGGAAATCTGGATTCACTACAAAAGTGAACGAAGCAATACGGGTGCAAATGAAGTAGATCGGAATTAAATCCGTGACCGTGAACAGAAGCTGAGGCAGCAGGAGGAGCTAGCTGCTGCAGCAGGAAGTGGGCTGCGGCGCGCCCGTCCAGCGCCAATTTAATCTCGCGATTGTTCGTGACTTGAAGTGTTCGACTTGCCGCCCGCGGAACAGAATAATTCCTACACCAAGAAGCAAGACATTTCAATTACTCCCCAACGGCGGGGAGAGAGCAGAGACGCCCATCGCACACGCTAACGAACCAGCGATCGATTCTGGTTCACGCATGGAACCCCATTATCAAACGGATATATCAAAACGAAAAGTTGGAAGTGCTACAGAATATTTTTTATTTTTTCTGTCCAGTAAATGTACAAAATGATTAACGGATTGTCTGTAAACTTTTTTATTACACATTAAACTGATTGCACATTTAAATGTAATTGACTGTTTTTATATAAGGTAAATTAATGAAATGCGATGTAGAAAGCTTTTAATTAACTATCACCTGTTCTGCTTCCCCATCATCGTAGCAAATTAATCTAGTTTAGCTAGATAAATAACTTTTTTCGTTGATCGCTCAGTAATGGGTTTCATTAGTGTATACAAAATCATACATTAATGACCACTATTAATGCATGATTTTTTAATTAATGAAAGATTTTTTATTGCAGAATTAAACCAAATGATATTAACACTTCTAGCTAAATAATATTCACGTAGCATTCCTTGAAATGAATATAAAAATTAAAATATTATTATAAAAATGAAAAACCACTTGTGCTACCTAACAATAAGTAAACTGAATGAATCCACAGTAGTCAAAACATTTGTGCCAGGTACGTTCCTAACGTAACATATAATAAACGTTACTAGCCTAACCAATTTGTCATGAAATAAAATTGAATTTTCTACAAATTCTAAAGATACAATCAACGGAAAAGATTGTCACTAAATCAATTGTTAAATGGCTTTAATAATCTCAACAATTAAAGCGCTCACAACGCTCTCACGTTAAAATGTCTCAATTATTAATTGTCCGCATGAACACACTAGTAAGTTAAATAACTAATATTAGAGTTTGTGCCTAATTATTGACAAGAATATTGAATTCGTCTAACACCAAATATGTAATCTGTGGTCTGGAATAAATTACCAAAAGATGTAGGGCACGGAGGAACCGTGAAATATGCAAAAATCCAGTAGAATATTTTAATATTCATATGACGTGTCCTTAATGGAATGTTCGATCATTCAATATTTTAAATCCTGGGGGAAGTAGTCGCGATTTCTCCTGCTCCGAGGCTGGGAAGAAAGTGCGACTAAATCCGCCCATTCTTAAAGCAGATTTACGTCCCTTCTTCTGCCGCCGCCTCCCTTTAGCTATTACGTCGCCGCTGACGTCGCTGCCACTGCCGTCTAACAATCCAAGACGCTGCTTTTTGTTCCGAGGATTAAAATTCCCGCGGAAAACACCGCCCCGGAAACGGCAGTGCCGCCGTAAATAGAACGATTATCTTTACTCGCACCGATGATGATTGCGTGCACCCGATTGCACTTGCATGCTGCGCCCAGGTCACTCACTAATACTCGGTCGCACAATAATAATATATCAAGTGCACTTAATGAAAATGTATATAGTTCAAGTGGAACGGAATGGCAGGAAGATAAATGCGGGAAATTAATTTCCTAGATAATTGTAGTCTGCGTAGTCAGATTGAGAATCTGATATGGACTTTTAAACTAATTTATTGTTGATTTGCTACTTCAGATTCTGAAATAGATGTACCTAAACAAGCTTTGCTTATCTTCCAAAACGGAAGATGTGAATAAATTTGCAGGTTCCACTATTCACAAAACCATTTAATTATCCAGAACAGAAAATTAAATTCATGTTAGTGTCTTCATCACGAAACTCTAACAAAATTATACAAATGGTTTATTAATTTTATCAAACACCGAATCTAACCTTGTGTAGGTCAAAGATTGATTGAAAAAAGCAGGTCGTAAATGTGTATCAATATTAAATTCCAAAGGTTGAACAGTTCTGTCGCACGCGGAAGAAAAACGCGGTGAAAAACTGTCAGAGCTATTTGCGAGTTTCGGAATCCTGAATACGTAAGTCCGACGTCCACGTCAAGGCAGCACGCTGCGCCGGTTCTAGTTTTTGCTTCCAGCTCTTGAAAGTACTAGAAGAGAAGAAGAATTGGTTCCGTCTGCAGGACCATCTATCTTGTTCTATTCCAACTCTTGATATTTATTTCAACATATCTCCACGGATCTTTCCAATCACATAGCGAGCGCAGCCGAGACCCGAAGAGGATCTGTGTTCATTCCGAGAACTGAGAGGAGAACATAAATTGTATCGCGACAACAAATAGCTTAGTGCATGAACGACGAGTCTCAAATCCTCGACGATTCGATAAATTTAATCGAGTGACATACGTGCAACTCCAACAGTGAAATATGAATAAATTCATTACTTGGAAAGCTACTCACTGAATCTGTTCCAAACTTCTCAATACACTACATAGCACAATACATATTACATTTTTCAGTCTGAATTGCTTACAAATTTAAATTCTAATAGAGCCAAGTTTAGAAAGAAAATAAAATTTATTAGTTAGCCTGCCATAAATGATACAGTTTTTTCCTGAAATCATTTTGTAATCTCCTAGAATTTCCTTGCCTAAGCATAAGCAGTGATAAAATGCGACGTTGCCACATCTATTTTCACAATATCATTTTACGTTTCAATACAAAATTCGTCTTTATATTTCATTTTCTAATTTTATTAATATATAAAATTTGTACTAAGGGCCAGTTTTTCAATTACCGATTAATATTAATCATAATTAAATAATAATGGAAACTATGGTTATCATTGTTATTTAATCATGATTAACATTAATCGAGAGTAAACCGGTGATTGAAAAACTGGCCCTAAATCAATTATACTAAAAATCTAAAGATTTTATAATAAATAAATAAATAAATATAAATATATCATCACGCCTTTCACCCATTCCTGGTTGTGACACTCTGCCGAAGCAGATCTCGGTAAGTGATATATCTATGCGCGTGAAGTGCGATTACCAGCCGTCAAATCACGGCCCTCAAAGATTTTATTGGCGAGGGAGCCACAGGAGTAATTTTAAATTGGTGAAAATGTTTTTTCGGCAGTGGGGATCGAACCAGGGTTCTTAGGATCCACAGGCTGACTTGATACCACTGTGCCATTACCCCATAATTTAATAATTATATAAATAATAACGACAATTTTATCTATCCCATAATTTGTGATTTGGCAACGTTCAATCCAAGCATGTATCAAACAAAACGTCACGAATACAACATAATCTGATACACATGTCACTGAGCTAAAGCTGTTGCACTATTTCAGAAAAAAATATATATCTCAGCATTGAGGTTCCTTTTCATGCCTCATTTTAGTCTTCATCTCGGCATGACAAGACGAACCTCTTTGTCTTGATAAGTAAATAACTATATATTTGCTTATTTCTTTTCCCATCCTATCTATTATATTAAATTATCCTTCAAATTTTGTTTATGTTTTCAAACCTTCCTTAGTTAAGGAATGCAAGGCGATTAACAAGATATTAGTGTATATGTTCTGATAATTGTTTAGTTTGCTAAAAAGATGTAAACTTTCAATCCAAGTTATAAGTTTGACTGCAACTTTTTAAATTTATGTTATTTAATAAAAATCTACTGTATGAATGTTTTGTTATATTTGAATTTGCCAGCAATTGAAGTGACTGTTTTGTTGACAGTGAGGTGTCAGCATTGAGAGTGTGACGCTTAATAGAGAGTTGAGTAGTAGCTTTTGTACTGGTACGTTGTGTTTTGATCAGAGAATAAATATTTTAAAAATTTATATGTTTATTCTGTAACTACCATCTCAGAAGAGTTACGAAATCCATCATCTACAAACCTCTGACTCGTTTTAACTCATAAGGTAGAATTAGATGTTTTAATTGCAAACTAAACCCATCAAATGGGGTAACATATAGAAAAATCTAGTATTTGTTTTGTTTATAAATTGATAACTGGATTAATTGATGTACCTGATCTGTTGTATAAACTTAACTTCAGAGTTCCTCTGTATAATACCAGAAACAATAATTTATTAAGTGCCAGTAAAACAAATTATGGTAAATTTTCATTGTTAAACAGGCTGATTCATTAAGTAAATATATTACCTCATCATATAGATTTTTTCAATATTACACTCATTAAACTAAAATTTTTATTAAACAGGTTATAATTATACACTGCTCAAAAAAAAAAACCGGCCACCTAAAGAATCCCAAAAATACGTCACTTTTCAAACCTCTGTTAATTTGTCAGTTTTGAAGCAAATTGGATGAATTTTTTTTCGGTAGCCCATAGTCTAGTCTTTGAAAAGCTGTGAATTTATTTTGACTAACCTCCCTTTCCCTTCCCCCAGCCACCCCCAAACGAGAACACCTTTTTTTCTAAAAAAAAAGGTGAGTTTTAAAGCTTTCTATGGGAATCATCAGCCGTCAATTGACAAATCTGTCATCAGATAATAAAAATATGGACATTTTTGTTACTGGAACGTAAAAGAACATCAAAATCGGATGATTTTTAAAAAAGTTATGATTTTTTGAAAAAAAAGAGACATTTGCAGAGGTTGGCATTCAATTGTCCGTAGTACGTAGACACTCGAACACATACGGACACTCACTTCAAATCATCCGATTTTGATGCCGTTTTACATTCGAGTAACAAAAAGTCCATATTTTCATTATCTGTAAACAGTTTTGTCAATTGACTGCTGGTGATTCCCATAGAAAGCTTAGAAAATCACCTTTTTTTTAGAAAAAAAGGTGTTCTCGTTTGGGGGTGGCTGGGGGAAGGGAAAGGGAGGTTAGTCAAAATAAATTCACAGCTTTTCAAAGATTAGACTTTGGGCTACTTCGGAAAAAAAAATTCATCCAATTTGCTTCAAAACTAACAAATTGACAGAGGTTTGAAAAGTGACGTTTTTTTGGGATTCTTTAGGTGACCGGTTTTTTTTTTTTAGCAGTGTATAATATTTGGTTATTGCTATTATTAAGTGTTTTAGTATAAGTCTTATTATAAACTGTACGTTCTAATTTAATATATTTCTATGATATCTTATGTACCATTTGAACTTTGTCCGTAGTGTACTTTGTCAAATAAATATTAAGATAATAAACCATTGAAGCTAATGATGCAATAGATATTGAATTGGATGGCAGAGCTGGGCAAGCTACTTAAAAAAAGTAGCTCAGCTACAGCTACAGCAATTTTTTTAAAAAGTAGCTCAGCTACAGCTATAAACTTTCGTTAAAGTAGCTGTGAAATTTTAAAGCTACTTTTTTCAATTATTGTGAATTAATTAAATATACCATTGTCATATGATCAGTTGATCAGTCTCTTGTTATAATGACTGTTAATTTACTATTATGTACATAAATATCAAATATCGCAAATGGACAAATGTACTGTTAATTTTTGATGCTATAATTTTTATTTATATCGGAATAAATTAACAGTCACATTAACAGAAGACTCCTAAACAGTCAATGTTTAATTCATCTAATATTTAATACAAAAGTAGGATAGGTTAACAGCAAGTGAAAAATTAAATATGTTAAGAGATTTTAAACTATATAATAACTTGGTATAGAGAACAATAAAGAAGGTACAATTCAAATACAAAACAAACATAAATAGGTATTTCTCAGTGAACAGTGATAGCTTTAAGCTACAAAAAGTAGCTTTGGACTACAAAAAGTAGCTTAAGCTACAAAAAGTAGCTTTAAGCTACAAAAAGTAGCTTTGGACTACAAAAAGTAGCTTTAAGCTACAAAAAGTAGCTTTAAAAGAGGCTTCAGTTGTTATAACAATATGTTTAAGCTAATAGAAAAAAAAATTGTTCGCTAGAAGCTACAGCTATATTTTTTCACATTTAGCTAAGCTGCAACTACAGCTAAGGTAAACGTAGCTACTGCCCAGCTCTGTTGGTTGAATTCCGGACATCCTGTCTACATTCTAACCAAATAGCTGAATATCCGGTAACCGAATACTTGATTGCAATTCGATGAATAAAAATGTACTTTTGAATGTATATAAATCTCATTTAGATATATGATTGGTTTTTGTTTCTTCTCCAACTTAGTATTATCTTTATTTGCTCTTAGATAACTGCTCTTCAGGCAAAAATATAATATATTTCCATTAGAACTTTTTTTTATCTACATATTTCATGAATTAAAATTCTATATGTAATAAGTATTTTTGTAGGGTTTCTCTGCTACTATTAAATCTATTGTAACCGTCGAAATTTCCACTAAACTTTTCTTCAATGTCGCAACTTATTTATTAATTATATAAGATTCGTAAACTGCAGTCATAATTTTTCTAATTCAAATTCTCCAATTCTGTTTAGTTGCTCGGTTTTTCATCTTTTTCTCTTCATTTGATTCCCTTCGGATTATTTTTATAAATGATTAAGATTTTCTTGTTACTGTTACTACCAATAAGTGTTAAATTTATCTACATCTACAAAAGATATTTTACAATAATACATAAAATATATTTTGTAAGGATAGTATTCATTAAATACATGGTTTATTATAGTTTCCACAGCTCATTATTAACATGGAATGTTTATTTTCTAATGATAAATTACAGAAACTTTACTTATACATATGTTCATCAAACTCATTGCGCATTGCCGTATATTATTGTATGTAGTGTCAGTGTTTCGGTCACTTTATTTTAATTATGCCATTTATATACCGAATGGGCGGAGTTAAAGCGCCTGGTATTACTTTGGTTTGTCGAGTTCTATTATAATTACTGAAGTTTAATTAGTTGTAAATTTTATTTTTGCATAATTTCATTTATTTTATAAGGTAGTGTTGAATTTTGCAGTTGTTAAAAACAATTTAATTTTACGTTTATTTTTATTTGTTTCATTTTTAGTATTAATAATATAATTAATTTTAAACATTTAAATTGGTCGCTTTATCATCTCTAATTTATGTAGTAATTAAAAAACCTGGTAGTTAAAAGTAAAATACAAAAACTAAACAAAAAATAAGAAAAATCGAAAAATTCATCTAACTCAACTATTAGTAAACTAATAAAATTGTAAAAATTAAATTAAAATTAATTATTATGTGTAATGAAACCGTGACAACTGAAATTTGGTAAATTTTAAATACTAACTAATAACTGTTAAAAAGAAAAACAACATTATATATAATTCAATCATACAGTACTATATGTGAGGCGCATTAATAATTTTGATGACAGAAGTTAATATCAAAATATAATTTGTAATGTTACCCGACGTTCATAATTAGTAAATTTATTGCAAAAAAACATTTTGGCAATCAGTTTCAAACAAGCACGTATTTTAAGTTTCATATTCATACAAGAAATTACTTTGTACGTTATAATATTATTAAGCAAAATTTTCTAAAGGAAGGCAAGTAAGTATATGAGCACGCTCTAGGCGATATCTTTACCGAAATTTTTTGGTCAAATAAATGCAATAAATTATAAAAGATGAAAGAAATACTTTTCATGATAATTTAATAAATGACCCAGTAAGAAAAATACGTAGATTTTCATTGTAGGAAGATAATTAAAGGGGCAATATACTCGTATGTAACAAAAAAATTATTTTGTGTAATTAACATTTAAACATGTTGTTTTGGTATGTTTTTATACATACCACCTTTAACTATAAATAAATTAGTGAATTAGTTATTTACCATAAAACTCATATATTGTGATAGACTATTGAAAAAAATAGGTTGGTTATTTAAATATCTGGTATTTAGCAAAGAGTAAATAAACACTTTAAATATATATTTATTCATTTCTAAATAAAAATCTGAAGCTATTTCCATTCACATTGTTTCTTCTATATATCAGCAACAGCAACTCTAAATCATCATTACATAACATCAGAAAAATATATTTGTCAAATGACAAAAACGATTTTAGTGTATGGTTCTACATTTGTGTTCATTTAGCTTGTAATCTACTGTGCAAACGTTTAATGTAAGAGAATTCGAGAAAGACACAGAAAATGGCTTTCTTACAAAACTTTCTTTGGTCCTTCTTTCTATTACACAATTTTCTCAGTAATGCAGTTAGTTATGTCTCGTTCCCTATTTTTAACATCCTTGCATATATCACTATTTCACGTTTCAAATAAACTCCATTCCCTGTATGAAAACGATTACGTCACATTTGGTATCCATGTGATTCAAGATTTTGTACTTGAAACGTTTACATTGGTATTGGATTGACATTTTTAAAACATAACCTAAAATTTAAATGTCAGATTAAAATATTTATTATTGAATAAAATATAATTAGTTTATAAATGAAACCAAATACTGCATATATTAAATAATAACCAAATTAATAAATTAAATTTATCTTATCTCACGAAATATATTACCTACCTTATTGAAATATGTAATTTTGTAAAATAAAACTCAAAAGAATATACATTTTTATATATATTATTATTATATCGAATTTGGGACCTCTGTTATTTATTTTATTTATAAATGAGCTATTAGAATCATTTTATTGTCCTATTCTCGCTTATGCAGATGACAATAAAATTTATCAAGACGTTTCATCTCAAAATGATGCTACTTTTTTACAAACGAACATAGATAATATGATAATCTGGTGTGAAAGTAACAGACTTCATGTAAATATTGATAAGTGTTGCATAGTCTCTTACACACGTCGTTTAACATCCTATCGACTTTCCTTATCATATACACGGTACACCTCTATGCAAAAAACTCTCAGTAAAGGATTTAGGTGTCACTTTTTGTTCTAATTTTAACTTTTCTGAGCACATTCACAATGTCTGCATATCAGCAAGTAAAACCCTTGGTTTCGTTATAAGAATATGTAAAATGTTTAGTGACATAACTGTTTTAAAATCTTTATACTTTGCTTTCGTCGTCAGCAAACTCGAATATGCCAATTTAGTATGGTATCCTTACTATAATTATTAATGTCTTGCTTTAGAGAGGATACATCGTAGATTCTTAAAATATCTGTCTTTCAAAATTGATCAAAATTATCCAGAAAGAGGAACTGACCAAAATTTACTTCTTTTGCGTCATGCAATGCCTTCATTAACATCTAGAAGGGAAACGTTCAGTGCTAGGTTTCTTTGGATGTTGTTACATAACCATATTGATGCACCTTATTTACTCTCATGCATAAATTTTCATGTTCCACGTTTGGCATCCAGGTTTACCATGACTTTCCATCCACCAGCTGGTCATTCCGACATTATATGGCGCTCACCTATCCATACGATGTGTCGTAATGCTGATAATCGTTATGAAGATATCTTTATTTAATTTATTTATATTAATTTTTTCTATAATCTCATGTATTTAATCGTTATTGTTTGTATTTTCTGTACATTTAAATTTAAAGTTGTTTTGTATTTTGTCCTGTAATTGGATTTATCTGTTGGGCAATGAATATATATTATTATTATTATTATTATATATAAATAAATAATATATGAAAATACAAAATACAATGCACATTACCTCTTGTCCTACAGTTAAATTAATTAAAGGTCCTCGATTATCTAGCTCCAGCGCAAAATAATCATTAAGATGACAAAAGCATTTCTGCATTTGATTACAAAAAATTTTATAAGCCATTTATTATTTCTCAGTCTTTATTTATGTATAAAAAATGTCACAAACTTAGAAATAAAGGGCGAGAAAATAACAAAATCATGGCTATAGGTCTCTATTTTTATTTTATAAACAAATGTGAACAATGTAAATATAAATTTTCGTATTAGTAAGAACTGTCATACTTTTTCATTAAAATAATAAATGTGATAGAACGTGAAAAAACATGACACGTGTGTCTTTACTTATTAAGACATACGTTAATGCCATTCGCATAGGTACGAATATGATTAAAAAAAGATAGCTATATTTCATCGTATTTATGATAACCTCGTCCACATATGACGTCATCGTTTTCATACAGGGAATGGAGTTTAATAGATACAGAGGAGACCAATGCATATGGAGTTCCGTGTTGCATATAGTATTTTTTTAGCACAAAATTCTTAAACAATATACAGTGCTGTTATAATTTAGTTAATTGAAAAAATTAAACCGCAAATTATAAATTTAACTAAAGTGAATTTAAAAAGGATTAGTCTTCATTAAGTAGCAATTATCGTCATATGTGACTGCATAAACCACATGATGCCAGACCGCGAGCAAAAAATTAACATGTTTTCAATTCAAAGCTCGTTGTATTTTTGTCGCGTGGCAAGAAATTCCATTTAATTAGCAAGAAACATCTCTGGTTGTGGGGCGAGCCGCGAGTGTCCCGCATTTTCATCTGAAAACTTGGCTTGCACTAAGAACAAATGAACGCTAACTAGCGTTGATAAACTGTGCAGTAGTTCAGCCACAGCCGCAGCTAAAGTTAGACAAGAAGAGAAAACCAGCTGTGGTGTCATGTTGTTGCTTTTCTTTGCGATAGACGAAGACGGAAAGCATGGCTGTTGCAGCGAATGCTATGTTGGGTAAATACGAAATATCGTCTGAGTTTCTCAACCATATTTACAAGCTCTTGTGTCATTCGAGATGTCTTCGTAGTCGATAAGTTATTCAAGAAACTTGAAACCAGCACATACTAGTATTTCACATCAACAATCCTAGAGATGTGATATGACATCTGATGACAGAAATTTAAACTACTGTATGAAGACACCTAAAGTGGTGGTTACATTTGATTTATATGTGCTTTATACAGTTTTAAGTAATAAAAGTAGTAAAAAGAGGGAAAAATAACATAACTTATTGTATTTACGGATGTCCTTCAAATACGAAATGCGAAGGAAGTTTAAGTTTTTATGTTTTCTATTGTGAAAATAGCGTCAGGACCCCTATTCCATAACTTATATCACCGGTGATACGCGTCACTGGGTGATATATTTCAGACTGACATCTAGCGGATAATCTGCCGAACATGGCCATATGACGTCATACTTGGTGAAGACATATCACCTCCTAGAGAGGTGGTGTTATGTTTATATCACCGGTGATATTCTGACGTTTGAGTTTAGAGTAGCTGCTAACAAATTGTATTTATGATAGTTGGACAATTTATTTTGTGTGAAATGATTTATTGTGAATTGTATTGTATTATTGAGCTGTTCATATAATTTTCATTTGTAAAATACATTATTTTAAAATATATCTGCTTAAAACATATTAGATATTTGAAATGTAATGATGCTAATTATGCATTAACCTAAAAATATTTAAAGTGTTGAACAACATCAATTAACAAGTTAACTTTGAGTTATCATTTTAATGTATTTATTTGTATTTTATTATAAATGGCTCAGTTGAGAATAGTAGAAACCTTAGACGACAAAGAGGCTGATCTGCCATTAGTTATTCTTCCCTCTGGCCCCAACAATTTTACCCTGGCGAAATCCATGTGGTCGCTCATAAAATCTATTAATACATTTTTCAGCTTGGCAGTAACTTTCTCCGCTCGGTTAACCCACAAATTCACATGTTTCAAAGTTGCTCTTTGTGTTTGTAAATAAAATTTAAATGCAATACCAACATAAATATACTTACCCGAAAACATAACGAAGGGAAAGTTACTAAAAATGTGATCTTCATCTATCACTGGTGAAAGGTGATATGACGTCATCAAAATATCACCGAAAATCGGTGTAATGTTATAGAATAGGGGTCCAGATGCTAGTGTCAAACGTTATTTGATCGTTCATTCATGTGAGTTTGTTATTCAATCATGAAAAAGTCATTCCAAGTATTATAAGAGTATGCTCAGACCGTTTCGTGAATATTTCGTCATCATAATGCAAGGTTGTTGTTAATTAGATATTTTCGTACATGTTTTCAACAAAACAAAAGTAAATAGTTAAAATAGGTTTTACATTGTTCGTAATGACAGGTTGAAACCAATTTTAATTAAAGGAGGAAGAGAATTAAACATTTTTATTCCAAAATATGAGCATGTGTATTGACGCGTCTGTTATGTGTGTTATTAGTACGCACAAAAAATTGTTTGTCTGCCTTGTGGTATAGTCAGATTTAACCAAATTAAAATTTAATAATTTCTAAGATACAGATTGAAGGAATTGCTTATTTCTGCTCTGCAAAACTGTCGCGGATGAAACTTTACAAAATAGTATAGCGTTTTATAGCTACAAACATATCTTCATGTATGAAAACTGCTCGCAGCGCCGCCATTGGTATTTTGAGAGACAATTCTGAAACCCTTTTTACTAATTCCTTGTTTTATTACTTAACATACAAACAATAACAAGGGTTACAAAACTGACAGTTGGTGAAAAATAACATTTATATTATTTGTTTAAAATGTGATATAGTTAACCCATTTTACTGTCATAATTTACATTATTAAAGGTACGGGTTTATATCTGCCTTGTTTTTTTTCAGTTTGACTTCATGCTTTTTATATTTATTGCAAATAATATCCGTGTAACGGTTACGGAAGTATATAAAACGTGACTCGACTATCGATCGTTTTATTTTACAAAAATACAAATGTGTCATTTCCCGCTATCAAATTTATGATATACGGCATTCAGTTGAGTATTTACCGAACTGGTACAATAGAATTTATATTAAATTATCGAGAAAAGCAGATAAATACTGGTAGAGTGCAGTGTTGACGCGAGGAATGTAGGTTGCGTTTACAAAAAGAGACGAGCAAGGACAATGCGAAGGAAGTAGAGCGGACAAAGTTAAAATATTTCCGCGAAAGTCTGAACACAATTATTTTTTAATTTATTCGTGTGTAAACGACGGAGAGAAGTGAAGGGCGAGAACAGAGTCGCGCTTTGCATTAATTTTTATTTGTTCTACCGAAAAAACGAAATCTTATTTGTTTCAACGCCGAATTAAAATCGTAAAAGAAGTAAAATTATGTGTATTATTTTTGAATTTTAAATTGCGTTTACAGGATGCGGTATACTGAAAAACATAAATTTAAACAGTCCCCTTTCAGTTTTGTTTGCTTTTTATGTATGTTTATTTTTTTGTAAGAGGATGAGACTCGTTGAATAAACAACGTAGCCTGCCTTTTTTATCTGCAGTAATTTATTTTCGAGCCAAGAGACTGGCTAGATGATTTAGTCGCAAAATAAATGAAATCCGAGCCTGTAATTAAAACTTTGTTTGTTTTGCACAGTCAACGCTACAGAACAAACTGCTTTAAATCTAACCTGCATCATGTTATTCATCTGTTACATTCTCTTACCTTCATCTCATTTACATTAATTCTTGTAAAACAGTTCCATAAGAAAAAACATCCTCAAGATTATATAAAGCATATCTCAGGTAATTTCTTTTAGGTGAAAGAGTCAATAAAAAATTATTACGGTATGGCCAGACGTTGTAGATCGTTTTTAAAAATTTCATATACTTGTCAAGAACGAACATTATAAGTGTCCAAAACAGAATTCCATGTTTTCAGGAAGAAATTTTCAAGTAATGTTTTGAGTTGTAGTACTTGTAACGTAATAAAAATGGTTGAGTTGGAGAGAACAAAAAAGAATGGGTCTGTTTGCAACAGTATTGAAAAAAAATTAGAATAACGTCAAAATGATTTGCACATTTGGCGCCGAGTATAAAAGCGTATATTTTATGTTCTTGCAAGGCGGGGAAATTTATATCAGTGTCCCGGCAGCACCGAGCGCCGCGCTGTGCTTGGCCATCAGAAATAAAATTACCAGTGCAAGAACGCAGCCAACCAAGCACACAAAATAAATAAACGACGCCAAGCGTCAGAACGTAATAACTTTTCATGCGCGAACGAAAAATTGCCAACAAAAATTCAATTTTTATTTCATCAAGGGCGAAAAAATTAAATAAAAATCAAACGTAAATTTCACAGGAACAAAGGACAGAAAAGTGCTATTAAAATTCCGTTACCTGTTTGCGCCGCCGTTGCACTGCGACAACAAATAGTGAATGCCGCCTAATTGTATTGTGCTTTACTGCGGCATGGGTGTATTAAATCTCGCAAAATAACTATTTACAGTCCTTGCGGTGGCCCATTGTCTGTGTGTCCGCCGCCTCGAAGAGTAATTGCTTCGAATTGTCAACAGAATGAATGGATTTACATGAATACAGAAATATAATCGTTTATTTAACTTTTACTTTCTCCGTTTGGTTGAAAAATCGCTGTTGCTTTGTCATCACTTGAGTTTATTACTCGTAATCATGTTTTCCAAATAACGAATTTTCTCTTTCGAATCACGTACGACTTTCAATTTTTCTTCTTCTGCTCTGCCACCATTTTTCGCAGTTGTACACTTTTTTGCAATCAATAATTCAATTATTACCTACAAAACAATTCTTCTTTGAAAAAATCATATTAAATTTTACATCTCAGTTATATTTATTTATTTTTTATTTTTTGCTATGAGTAAGGTGAAATAGTACATGTTTTTACAATGAAATTAGTAGTCAAATTACGAATACATTTTAATTTAGATTTTTCTAGCAGGGTCTAAAGCTACGTTTCCACATCTTAACATAGTCTCTGTCTTAGTCTTTGTTTTAAGTTTTTTGTTTCTGTTTATGTCGGAAAAATTCCAGTTATTTCCAGCTCTTAACATAAACATAACCTTAATTCATTATTCTAGTAAAAGTTTGTTCACTTAAATGAGAAAATAATTGTACAAAACTATTTGAAATACTTTAAAAATTATATAAAATTATTAATGAGGAACAGTAATACATACATACATACATACATACATATCTTCACGCTATATCCCAACAAATGGGGTAGCACGAACCCTAAAATCACTCTGAAAACATTCACTCATCACACTCATCAAAGAACCAGTCATCGTCAAACATTTTCATCCAAACATACCACCCTCACTTCAACCACTTTCAAAGATCACTCCATATAAACTCATTCATTTATACACTCGAAATTATTATCACACAACAAACCTTCAATCACATCATTCCTTTTCACTTACCATTCATTTTCTTTCTTCAACGTACATAACGTATGCATAAAAAATCTCAAATTACTCACGTTTACTCCTAACAACGAATCTAATAACGAAACTAACAACGAATCTACAAGATTAGAAAAGATGAAAGCGATAGTCTGCACTTATATATGAAAGAAAAGACCACACAAAGCAGTAACTGAAAATGAAACAAAAAGATAAGAAAGGGAGGGAGCGTCGCCCTGCTCTTGTTTTTGGAAGTGAATTCCACACAATTGCAGTTAAACACTCAATGTAAGATCAGAAAAGAATAAAAAAGATTAGAAACGAAGGGAGTGTCGTCCCTGCGCTTGTTTTTGAAAGTGAATTTCACACAATTACAGGTAAACACTCTAATGAAATTACTAAACAACGAAACTAAAATTTAAAACCCTGCGCTTTTCTGAAATCATCAGATTCATTCCGCAATTAATCTTCGCCAAACGTTCCTATCCTGACACACCACTTTTGCTTCATCCACATTCATAATTCCTTTCATACAAGCACGTTTGTTCCTTGTACTCGGAAACTTTCGTTCACGCAACAATCCTTCTATCATATTCATCCATTTATTCATAGGTCGCCCACGCAATCTTTCACCCTCAATTTCACCAACATATACCTGTTTCACTAATCTCTCATTCGACATACGTTCAACATGCCCAAACCATCTCAACTGACTTATACCTACTTTTCTAACTACATTCTTCTCAATTTCACATTCATCATACACCAATGTATTCCGGACACGATCTCTTCTAGTATAACCACACAAACCCCGCGAATACCTCATTTCCACAGTAGTTATACGACGTTCATGTTTCTTCATCCACACCCAACATTCACTACCATACATCAATGTAGGCACTAAAACACCATTATACACACTCAATCGAGCATCTCTGGATACATTCACATTTCGAGCAAAGGTTCCCAGAGCACCCAATACCTTGCGTCCCGCAGATACTCTTCTTTCAATCTCACAATCAATACGTCCATCCCTTGAAAACATACTACCCAAATATAAAAACTCAATCACTTGACCCAATCTCACACCATTCACCGAAACATTACAATCAGTCACCAAATCGCTCTTTTCAAACACTAACACTTTACATTTATCGACATTTAATAATAAATTTAAATCTTTTCCTACTTCATTTATATATTCGTCTCAATTGCTCTTGAGATTCACCCATAACAACCACATCATCCGCATATGCTAACGCAGGCACAACACTACCACCAATATGTACACCATCCACCTCATTCAACGCCGTTCGTAACAATACATCCATGTACAAATTAAAGAGCCACGGAGACATCCCACAACCTTGTTTCACGCCAATGTCTATACAAAACCAATCACTCAATCTACCATTAACTCTCACCGCAGCCTCACTACCTTCATACAGCGCACGAATTGCCCCCAACAAATTACCATTTATACCGTACTGTAACAGTACATTCCATAATGTCTCGCGATGAACACTATCATATGCTTTTTTAAGATCGAGAAAGCCACAGAACACCTTCTTGTTCTTAGCAAGTGACTTTTCAACAATCATACGAAGAGAAAACAATTGATCCACACATCCTCTCTCAGGCAAAAAACCACCTTGCATATCGCTTAACTTGGAGATTGTTAAGGTTCGCACCTTATGAATAAGAATCTTCCCGTACAACTTCCCTACCACACTCAGCAAACTTATCGCACGAAAATTAGTACATTCACTCGAACTACCTTTACCTTTAAATAAAGGACAAATGATAGCACATTTCCAATCATCAGGAGCCACACACCGTTTTAAACAAAATCTAAACAAATAAACTAACCAGTCAAATAACCTCTCACCTCCATACTTCAACATGTCATTCGATATACCATCCAAACCAGGAGCCTTACCATTCTTCAGACGCATCAATGCGAAACTAACATCACTCTCATCTATATCCCATTCATCACGACTAACATTTTCGCTAACATTTTCACTACAACCATTCGGTCTATTAATGCTACCATATAAAGTCCTAAAGTACTCACACCATCTATTAGTAACATCTGATTCATTCCACAATAACTCACCATCCGCACTCTTAATCGCTTTCACTGCCCTGACATTACCACCTCTCAATCTCTTCACTCTCAACCAAAACATTCTTTTATTCATACTAAAATCATTAGTTAATCTTTCACTCATCAAATCATCAAAACGCGCCTTGCTTTCTCTCACTACTCTCTTAACACATTTATTTAACCTCTTGTATTCCAGCAAGCATTCATCACGTAAACTTCCAGGCACATCTTTCACATTTAGAAATCGCAAATATGCTCTCTTTTTCACCTCAATCGCTTCTTTAACTTCATTATTCCACCATGCATTTTTTGGACAAGAACCTAATCTACATTCACCACAAACTTCTTTTGCACATTTAAGAACTGTATCCTTAAATTTGAACCAAACATCATTTATGCTGCATTTAAAATTAAGTTCACATACAGGCAAAGATTCATTTATTTTCTCAACAAACAAATCTCTAACATCCTCATTCTGCAGTGCATTGGATTTCACACGAAACATTTTATTAGTATTTTTCACCCTCATTCTCCAACATTTATCTAGACGTATACGCGATACCACCAAATAATGGTCATTCGTACCCAATTCAGCACCACGCTTCACACGCGTATCTACAACTAAACTTCTCAATCGTTCATCATACAAAATAAAATCAATCATACTCCGTCTATTTTCACTAATATTCTCCCATGTATACAAATGAGCAAGTTTATGTTTAAAGATAGAGTTGGAAACAAAGAGATCACGCTCCAAACAGAAAGAAACTATTTTCCTACCGTTTTCATTCACTCTTGCATCACCAAACTTACCCAATACATTCCCAGACATGCTTCTCTTAACTCCCACCCAACCATTTAAATCACCACATACAATAACTTTCTCACCTGAATCACATGAATCAATAACACTATCTAACAAATTCCAAAATCTATCTTTTTCAAGATCATTTTCGGATTCGGTTGGACCATAAACTGACACAACGAAGATTCTATGAAAGCCTACCTTTAATCTCAGCCAAAGAATTCTCGATGAAGTACAACCATATTCTCTCACAAACGGTTTCATTCGTTCACTAACAAGCACACCAACACCATGCTTCGCGTGTTCATTCTCAGCAACACCCGACCACAAGCAAAACAATTCATCCACTTCTTCCTCACTACATCCTTTCCTTTTAGTCTCACTGACACACAAAACATCTACGCATTACATTCATCAATTCATTTTCTTTACCAGTTATACCCCTAACATTCCACGTACCAAACTTACATTCATCAAATTTCACCCATTTATTTTCATTTATCCAAAAGAAATAAAAGAAGGGTTCTCTCGGTAGAAGAGTAGAAGTTAAGGTAGCTTACCAGGCTTGTCCTTAACTATAAATAGAAAAAGAAAACAGTTACATTTACACAACTGTCAAACGTCAACTGTCAAACGTCAATCACACCTAAAAACAAAACATAACTCAGCGTTTCTATACACGTAACCAATATAAACAAATAACGATATGAAAGAAAATATATATATAAAAAACTAAACTACTATAAAAATGAAAGATAACACTTATCTTAATAAAACGATACTCGAGAAGTCCAGTGACAAACAGTATATTTTAATCCAACTCCAAAAACCCAGTCAAAAACCCAAATAAATTTCGCACTTGACGGGTGAGTTCTATTTATTCTGTTGTCTAGGTATATATATAGGAACAGTAATTACTATTAAAATTAAGCACTAGTTTAATTAATTTATACAATTCCAAAATAATTTTTAAAAATTGAGACATTATTATAGTTAACAAACCAGAATATTTCAAATATAGTAATTTGAATTTCAAAATTTATTTTTATATTAAAATATGATTAAATTGCAGTTATACTTATAAAATCAAAGAAAAAAAACAAATTTTAAAATGACAGCGACTATATAATTTCTTTTTGACTTGTTAGTTTTGTTGTTGCTATTAATCCAGTAATTTTTTTTTTCTCAGTTGATGTTTATTTTATTGTCTATATTTATTGTATTCCCAACACAAACCTAATGACATTTGATAAATACGGCATAGAATTGAGATAGCATTACCGCAGCTAACTCTCTCTTACAGAACAGCGACGAAAGACTATGTCGAAAGTATGAAGCCTGCAAACTTTGTGTTTATGCGCAGCGACAAAGACAAAGACTAAGACGAAAATAGTAGCTGGAAACGCACAGCTGTATTCACATATGACAAACTCTGAAGGTTATGTCAGAAAACTAAAACTAAGACTATGTTGAGAGGTGGAAACAACAAACAAGGCTTAAGACTAATCTAGAATCTATCAATTATTCTTACCCATGAGGCCACAATTTTTTGCAAATATATACTTGTTTTTTAATCAATACTTCAATTATTACGCATAAAAATTCTACTTTATAACAATAAAATGAAATTTTACACTTCAGTAAATTTTATTTTTCTTGATAATTACGATTTTTTGCTTGTTAGTACAATGGCTTAATAATAAAAAATATTGTAGGGAACTTTTCGGTAATTTTATTTTGCAGAATTAGCTGTTTTACGAGCTGTTTACGGACGAAAATCAAACAGAACACCACAGCAGCGAGTGAGATGGGTCATACACATACGAGTGATGTGTGTTGAACCGATAGAGGCCTTGTTGTAGTGAATTATGAGCCCCGTTAATTTTTTATGAAGTTTGAACAAGTAGGAAGTTCGGCGCGATAACATCATTGTAAATGAATTTAGGAAGAGCTATGCCTGGCGCTGTTGTTTAATGAATGAAAATAACGATAATTACCAGAACGTGCGCGAACGTATGTTTCATGTGTCTCGTCCATTTTCATGTCATATACGAGAATTCAGTTTATGACGTTTTTCGTGGCTATTTTCATCCGACTACTAATAGCACAAGGTTTTATGTCCACTATAAATGATATTTAAAGGCTAGTTTTGCATTCATATTCCACTCATTGCATTTTAATTCTGTTTTGAAATCAGTTTAATGCAAAATAACAAGTTTCAGGTGCTCTTGTAAACAACATAAATGTATAATAGTATTAAAATTATTGATCTGTCTCAGTTCTTGTTTTTGTTTTGATCATGTAGGTGTAGGTACAACAATAAATGTATAAATATTGTTATTGGCTTAAACAATTTTTAATAAATAATATGTTCATATAAATTCAAATAATGAAATATAATTTAATATCTGATGTATGCAGGTTAATTACAATTAATGTTGTTGTGAATGAATGAATTAATATATTTTTAAACACATAGTAAATAGAACACTTACAAGGTAAGGTGAAAAGTTCTCGGCCTCTCACAGAGATGGCGCTCCAATCAGCAAAAATTTGTGTTTACTGCCTGGGTGCACGTGTCATTAGTTCGTATGACAAGTTTCAACTTGTTCGCTCAAGTAGTTTGTTTACACGAATTTTTGAGGTAGACGTCTTGCGTGTTTTTTGTTAAAATGGATAAACTTGAATATCGTGCGGTCATATATTTCTTCGTTTTGGATGGATTAACCCCTAAGGAAATACATCCAAAGTTGACAAAAGTTTACGGGGACTCTGCTTCTTCCATGTCAACCGTTAAAAAGTGGGCAGTTCGTCCCTCGAAAATGACTCACGTGAAGGAAGGCCAAAAACCGGCACTACACCGGAAATCATCGAAAAAGTGCATGATATCGTGTTGGACGATAGACGAGTGAAGGTAAGTGAGATAGCTGAGGTTGTGGCAATATCGAAAGAAAGGATGCGAAACATCTTGCACAAAGAATTAGAGATGCGAAAGCTCTGCGTCAGATGGGTGCCGCATTTGCTAAATGCCGATCAAAAGTAAATGCGCAAACGATCTTCGCAGCAATGTTTGGACCGATTTAATAGGGATCCGACCGATTTTGTGCGATTTGTCACCATGGATGAGACATGGGTCCACCATTAAATGCCAGAAATGAAACAGCAGTCCAAGCAGTGGATGGAACCCGGTGGTTCAGCGCCAAAAAATCGAAGTCGATCGCATCTGCCGGATAGATAATGGCCAGCGTGTTTTGGGATGCGAAAGCGATCCTGTTAATTGATTACCTTGATAAAGGCAGAACAATTACAGACGAATATTACACCAACCTTCTTGACCAGCTGGATGCCAAAATTCCTCTTACCAGGACAACGCACCTGCACACAAGGATGCGTTAGCATCCCCAGGGGATGGCCGAGAAAATCATACCCCAAATCTTGCAGTTTTCCCATCGCCAACGTACCCTTGTGTGCAGATGCGTTGTCCTGGTAAAAGATGATTTTTTTCTTCTGCCTTTTCTCCCGAATTTTGGCATCCAGCTGGTCAAGAAGTTTGGAGTTTTCAAGGTAATCAATTAACAGGAGCCCTTTCGTATGATTTGGCACACTTAGACTTCTATCTGTTCCCAAACTTAAAGAGATTTATTTCTAGGAAGCGCTTCTTGTCCAATGAAGAAGTTGAGAGAACTGTAGATGAATATTTTCACAGCCTTCCAGACTCTCACTTCCGGGAAGGAATATTGATGTTGGAGAAACGCTGGACCAAATGTGTTGAAGTCAAGGGAGACTATGTAGAAAAATAAAATAAATTGAAAACTGAAAATCGCAGTCTTTCATTGTCAGGCCGAGAACCTTTCACCTTACCTTCTATTATTTTGCAATTTTTATATTGAATAATTTGTTTTCTTTTTTTTTTATTATTAGAGTCTAAAATAGTTATTTATGTATCAAGGTTGTAAAAGTGTTCTTTTTTGGGAGAATTTGAAGTTTTCAACCAAGGAGAAAACAGAAGCTAACAAATCAAATGAAGCTTAAAAAGAATGTTTAAATCGGGATGCACACAACATTTTTTTAGTCGGCTATCAACAAAAAGCTATACATTTTTATTTAAAAATATATTAGAAATAATTTTTGAAAAAGCAATGAGCGTTCGCCGGGATTTGAACCCAGAACCTTTCATTCGCATGATGACTGCTCTAACCAATTGAGCTACAAACACTCGGCGAATACTCATGCTTTTTCGTGCAATCTTTAGTTGAAGAAATGTAAAGTGACATGGGTTGCGTCAATTCGTTACAAGTCATTTCTTCAATTAAATACTGCACGAAAAAGCATGAGTATTCGCCGAGTGTTTGTAGCTCAATTGGTTAGAGCAGTCATCATGCGAATGAAAGGTTCTGGGTTCAAATCCCGGCGAACGCTCATTGCTTTTTCAAAAATTATTTCTAATAATTACCATCAGACAATTTGTCAATAAACAAATTCTTATAAAAATATATTTCACAACACATGTAGAATGATTCGCTGTCTGCTGGACAATGATTAACCAAACAATATGTTTACTGTCAGCAGGAATATCACACGCGCCTATTTAAAAAGAATACAAATACATAATAAAAAATTTATATTTGTGTAGCAAAAGAATAAATATCTAAATTTAGACATTTATGTGATCTCTTGGTTTTCTTTAATTTTAAAATACACAAGAAGAAATAAGTATTTAATTTTCATTATAACCTACATACATGTGCATACATAGTATGAGTATAAAATCAGTAAAAATACCTGATTAAGAATTATAAAAAAATTGTATTGATTATATAAACCTTTCGAAGCGATATGTAGTTATAAAGAATAGATTATGTTTATTTTTTATTATTTTAGGAGAAAAAAAAACTTGAATACTGTCAATAAATTTTATGTCCACGAATCCGATGTCACGGGATATTGAAACTTAAGGAAACTATATATAATACCAGAGCTGGGCAGTAGCTAGCTACTTTTGTAGCTTAGCTACTAGCTTAGCTACATTTACCTTAGCTGTAGCTGTAGCTTAGCTAACTGTGAAAAAATATAGCTGTAGCTTGTAGCTAGCTACTTTTTTTTCTATTAGCTTAAAAATAACAACTGAAGCTACTTTTAAAGCTACTTTTAGTAGCTTAAAGCTACTTTTTGTAGCTTAAAGCTATTTTTGTAGCTTCAAGCTACTTTTTGTAGCTTAAAGCTACTTTTTAAGCAGAAGATCAACAAAGTACGCACGCGTACAAGCTAAACCCACACAAAATAATTATTTGTTGCCGGTTCTAACTGGCTCTAATACCTAAAAATACACAGTAGGTGCCAGATGGTATTTGCTATTTATGATATTTATGTATATAATAGTAAATTAACAGTCATTATAACAAAAGACTGATCATATGACAATGGCAAATTTAATTATTTCACAATAATTAAAAAAAGTAGCTTTGAATTTTACAGCTACTTTAACGAAAGCTTTTAGCTGTAGCTTAGCTATATTTTACAAAATATAGCTTATAGCTGTAGCTTAGCTACTTTTTTAAAGAATAGCTGTAGCTATAGCTTTGCTACTTTTTCAAAGTAGCTTACCCAGCTCTCTATAATACTAACAATCATTTCCAAAATACGAAGTAAATGAAAAATCGTCATGAACGAAAATAACATCTGACAAACTCTACATCACCACAATAACATTGTGTAATTTTCTTTTCTAAATAAAATAAATAAATAAGTGTATCATCACGCCTTTTGCCCATTACTGGATGTGGCACTTTGTCGAACCAGATCTCGGTAAGTGATATATTTTGCACGTGAAGTGCGGTTATCAATTGTCAAATCACGGCCCCCAAAGGTGTTAGTGCAAGATACTTCACAGGTGTAGTTTTAATATGGTGAAAATTATTTATCAGCTTTGGAAATCGAACCTCGGTTCTCAAATCCACTGGCCGACTCGATACCACTGACCACCTATCTCATTATTTTATTTTCTAATCGAATAATTATCCTTATTATATTATTTTTAATTGGAACTCCGCACTGAGAAATAAAACCATTTTCAATACCAATAGATACAAGATAAAGTTAAGTACTGGTCTTGCAGTTGTACCACAGATAACAACAAACATCAAAGTTAATTAACTCTCGAATGTCAAATTCAACATCGCGATTCTGTACCAACTTAACCGGTAGGTATCATGGATTGGAAATGGCATTAATTACATTTGTAGTGAACATGCAGCTCAGAGTGCAGAGGTCACCGCATAGAACGGAACCCGAATGCAATCAAACACCAACATCGCTTCATTTCAGAAGCATCGAGTCACTGCTACCGTAGCGCATCTTGTTAAACTCAAGAACTTGATTCCGTGTTCCATGTTAGTAGTTCTACTTTGCAATTCTCTTTTAATAATGCCAGTTTCACATTTGTACGTTATACAATCAAACTCTCAACATGAATGTGGATCAAAGCAAACCTATAATAAAGGGGTTAGATCGCTGCTCTGATTAATTAATTAATATACAAAGCTTTCAGTTAAAAAGCTAACCTGTATTGGCTAATGAGAAAAGTGAACGGCGGATATTGAAACTAGAAAGTTATTTACTTAACGTAATAATTATTTTCATAAATAACTCATCCTTTGCCACTCATTTCTGAGGAAAATAACTTTATATAATAATTCATATTTTTACGGATAAGTGCAGGTATCAGTTGTCGCATCACGATTTTAACATATGTCAGTTGTAGAGAAAATTCTAGTAGAATTGCCAATTATGGACTCAAAGTCACCTAAAAATTCGTTAAAAATTGTCGTATCTTACAGTTTAGCAGTACACATTTATTCGTATTTACCATTAATTTTTTAGAAGTTAAAGTTAAATTAAATTTTATATAATTTAAATAAAACATGTAAACTGATTTTAATATACAAGTAGAACTTAATTTTATATATATCTTTTATTTAAAATCTTTTTCTGTAAATTAGTCAGGAAAGCAATTTTAACGAAAATCTCGTTTTCCAGGTTGATCGCTTATGGCACAGTTTCAGGCACAACATATAGGTATATCTCGTGTTTGTTGTAATTAAAATGAGTAAGTAAATCTATATTAAATATTGACTATAACTTTTCTCATTAATATTTTAAGTAATACACAAAAAATGATGAAAAATTGGAGCATTGTGGAATTAATTATACTTAGATTTTGAGTACAAAACTGAAACTGCATGGAACCTTTTGGCAGAACTTAATAAAACATAGGAAACACTACAGCGCTCAAAATTATAATAGCAGTAACATAAAACAAAATAATGTTAAACAACATTTTTTTCCTACGTTCAGTAAAATAAAATGGAGTTTTCGAATGACGTTTCGAGACAGAAAGCGAATAATTGCAGACTAAAGCTAATTAAAGACCGTTGCTTCTAGCAACGAGGCTTTTTACAGACCATAAGCTCCTGGTCGACGGTTGCTATTGGTAATGATCTACAAAATGTATTTTTTAATATTTTTGTTTAGTTTGAATTGCTAAACTAATTAACTATATTGATTTTTTTGCTTATTACAATTAAAACATGATTAATCTTAGTTTCCAATCGTAAAATAAAAGTGTATAACTCTGGTTCAAAGTTTCTTTGCAGACTTCGACTAGTATCATGAGTGTAGCCAGCAGACAGCTACTTACAATACTTAGCATACAAACTACTATTTTATGATTATGTTAATTAGTATTTTAAATAAATACTTAAAAATGGTGATCGTACCAAATGTTTGGAGTTTATAGTTCACAGGAGGCAGCTGAAAGTTATGTAGGTTACCATGGGACTGTGTTTACAGTTATCCATCTAAGGAATGGCGCTAATAGTCTTTATGTGATGACAACCATTATATGTAAATACAATATCGGCAATCATTGGTTACTAGATTGTTCCTGTAGTTGTCATTTGTATGTATTTAATTTTTTTTATTTGTATGTATTTAAATTTTTTTAATCTGTCAAATATCCCATCAATTTTTATTTGTGAAATAATTTTATTTAAATAATGTCATCAACTAATATCAATTGTTGTGTAAAAAACTGCACTGCTACTGGTAAGTAAGTGATCATATAATAAATAATATTTAGATCATAATATATTTTCAAGTTCACAAGGATTGGATAAAACTACGTTTGAAACAGATCAAATTATAAATAACTTGTATATACGAGAATATTTAATAAATGTTTATATTGTATTTACGAATTTTTATTTTATGTAGTTCAAATAAATATAAAATATCATCATCACGCCTCCTACCCATTACTGGGTGTGGCACTCTGCTAAAGCAGATCTCGGTAAGTGATATATTTTGCGCGTGAAGTGCGGTTACCAGTCGTCAAATCACGGCCCCCAAACATGTTAGTGGTGGAGGAGCCACAGGGATAGCTTTTTCAAATTATGAAAATTTGTCGCCTGTGGGAATCGAACCAGGGACCTCAGGATCCACAGGCCGACTTCATACCACTGTGCTAGCCATCCCATATAATAAATAAATATAAAATAATTATAAAAATTACAAGCTGCCTAAATATGCATGTCGGGTTGCCTATATACATGACTTTAGTTAGACTTCCACTACTCAGATGGCGCAAAAAACAGTCCCACTGTGTAACATGGTAGTTTCTTATCTATAGTAGTATATTGTGATCTGTGGTTCACAGATTCAAATCTTGGCGATTTCCCGAAGTTTCTCTTTATAATTAAATTTTATTGTGTAACTCGTAATCAAAAAAATAGTTCTGCTATATAAATTAAATTTACTGAATGCTACATTTTGTAAAAACTACTAAAATATGGTACAAACACAATAAATTCTGTAATATTTGCATTACTATAATAAATGTTAAAGGTATATATTTTTTCAAATAAATGTATTAATGTGACTGTACATTCTATTGATACAAACAGTATTTGTAATATGTACGTAAATTAAATCTGTCAAATGATAATTGTATATTGTACATTTTGTATTATTATTATTTTGGTTTTAAACAACATTATTTGTTTTCGTTTACCATTGATTAAATTTTGTAAATTATTATTGAAATTTATTTCTTTACGGAAAATGGAAAATATAGATCAGTAGTAACATTAACGACTGTGCGTTTGAGAACATGCTTGAGTGTCATGATTTGACGGCTGGTAATCGTACTTCACGCGTAAAAATATTATTATCTATCGAAATCTGCTACATCAAAATATCAATAATGGGTAAAAGGCGTGATGACATATTTATTTTATTTTTTAATTTAAAAACGCTAATTCAATTTTTATTTCATATGTAACTCTCTTTAATTTTTAATTAGATTTATGAATTGTACTTATCTACGTTTGATTTAATCTAATAGATAGTTATGTTTTGATATTTGAAAAAATAAAATAAAGGTAAATAAAATTTGTATATCATATTCGTATAAAATATATTGCATTGCTATCAAATAGGAAATTCTCAATTTAAATTTATATTTTGTTGACGTAACTACCATTAATAATTCGAGCACAAATAAAAAAATGTAAAACTAATCTAAAAATATTAACAAAGCTAGTATTTAAAACTGCAACATCACAAAATATAATCATGAAAAATATGAGGTATTGCGAGGAACGCATTTCAATGTTACTTATCAGCGTTTCACAGTCAACTGACCGAGATTCATAGTTCGTGAGTAATGGAGCGCATCGGTAATAATAATAAAGCAGGTATACAGCTCAACCGATCCCAGTGAAACCAGGTATAAAAATTGCACTGCCTGACCACCGCATCGCACGCTGTAAAAATAATGTCCGGCATTTTTCTCTAACATTCACCGCTTAGCTTCGCGCAACGCCGCCAAATGGCCTCGTAAATAAATATTTCTGCACGCTATATAACCATAATTGTTAAGGTTAATACTTGGACATTATTTGCAGTTTAGGTGTGCACGAAAGCACCCTATATGAACTACCACAATGCGGTTGGGGGAGTCCGGACCCAGTATTATTACTGGGGATAAATCCCTGTCTTACAGAGTAACATAAATAATATTTTTAAAATTTAATATTATTGGGTATAGTTAGAGAACTAGGGTGCAAAATGATGTCTCATTTATTCCAGTGGCCGAAATAGATTTTTTAAGATTGTCATGATAAACATGAAAACAAGAAAATTAGTTTTGGGAACGGGTGGCAACTATAGATGGTGTGGATGTGAATGCGCCGATTTTAAGGGTGGTTGTTGATCCCTACACCAGTCCACTTTCAGAACTTCTGTCATCAATGAGCAAACCAGCAATAATTTCTGTCAATAATTTTTTTGTCATGTTTTCGTCGTGAACAAGTAGTAATATGTCACACGACACCATAAAAATTGCTTACTTTGACCGGTTTTGTCGCGCATGCGTCACCGGTCAAAACTTCTGTCTACCATTTTTATTACTTAATTATACCAAAGACTATAATTTAAAAAAGAAAATTAGCCTGTAAAAAATATGTCAACAACTACCCTTAAAATCTGCGCATTCACACCGACGACGCAATCTATAGTTCCACCCGTTCCCAAATCTAATTTTCTTTTTTTCATGTTTATCATGACATAATCTATTAAAAAATCCATTTCTGTCACTGGAATAAATGAGACATCATTTTGCACCCTAGCTCTCTAACTAGTAGTTAGCTCAGTGGTATCGAGTCGGCCTGTGGACCCTGGGAACCCAGGTTCGATTCCCACAGTCGACAAACATTTTCACCACATTAAAATTACCTCTGTGGCATCCTCGCCACTAACATCTTTGGGGGGCGCGATTTGACGGCTGGTAACCCCACTTCACGCGTATAAATATATCTCATACCGAGATCACCCAGTAATGGGTAAAAAGCGTGATGATATATTTATATATTTTTTTTAATTGAATAAAAATAAAATAAAATAAATACATCATCACGCCTCCTACCCATTACTGAGTGTGCCACTCTGCCGAAGCAGATCTCGGTAAGTAATATATTTATGCGCGTGAAGTGCGGTTACCAGCAGTTAAATCACGGCCTCCAAAGATGTTAGTGGTGAGGGTGCCACAAGGATAATTTTAATTTGGTGAAAATTGTTTATTAGCTGTGGGAATCGAACCGGGGTTCTCAGGATCCACAGACCGACTCGAAACCACGAAGCCATAACCCCATAATAATTTAATATATCTATTAATAATAAATATCGAAGTATTAGCATTAGTAACGAAAGTGCAAATAAATGTCAGTTTTTCTATTCGATTTAAGAATCCGATTTCGGTTCCTTCAACAGACAATCTTTACCACACATTAAAATTACCCCCGTGACTCCCTCGTCACTAATATCTTTGGTAAGTGAACCTGATTTGAAGGGCGGGTAATCGCACTTTACGCGTAAAATATTTCACTTATTGAGATCTACTGCGACAGAATGCTACAGTGATTAAAATGAGTGATGATATATATTTTTTAAGAGCAACAACAAATACAGTATTAGCTGCAAGTTTCGTTTTTATTAATTTACTGTTTATTGTGCAAAGAAGTAGCTACTGATATTGCTAAATTTTTGTCTCGAAATGGCGTACACACAGGGGCGGATCTACTTAAGGGCTTTTTGGGCTGTAGCACAGGATTCCGCGGATACAGAAGGCGCCCAGCCTCCATTGAAAACAATTGACGATATTGTGAAGAAATATTATTGGTTATTATCCAGATGACGTAGACGAACATTTAGTGAATGAGTGCATTCAATTAAAATCTTACTACAGTCTTACACCTCTCGCAATGAACTTTTTATGCTAATTTATGAAAAGAAACTTGTTGGTGTTTTCCTAAATTGCAGTACAATCTTAAAGATTTTTTTAACGTTGCCAATCACTAGTTGTGAAGCGGAACGCTCTTTCTCCAAAATGCCGTATATAGAAAACAAATATAGGACAACAATGTCGAACTATCGACTAAATCATTTATCAGTTCTTTTCATAAATTGCGATTTAACAAAGGACTTACAATGTGATAAGCAAATTAAGAATTTGCAGCACAAAAATTCAGAAAGATTACTTTATAATTTATTAACGTAACCACACATAACCTGTCAATTTATTTTTCTATAATATCGTACAGTTGCTGTTTATATATACAAACACTACGAGCCAGTTCTTCAATCGCCGGTTTACTCTCGATTAATTTTAATCAAGATTAAATAATAATGGAAACCATAGTTTACATTATTATTTAATCATGATTAACATTAATCGGTGATTGAAAAACTGTCCCTAAGTCATATTATAAAAAAAAAAAATTTTATTGTCCTATTTTTTTCCTATATCGTATACCTACATCACTATAGAAAACAGTTTTTTAACAAAATGGCAATTAGTTGAGTAATTAGGTAGGCCCCTAAGTAGTATTAGCCAAGGGCCCCATAAATTCACGATCCGCTCCTGCGCACGCATATATTTTGGTATCAAATTTTCAGGCAACTATTCCTTGTAACGACACGAGAAATGCTTACGAGGAAGCTAAAATTTTAAAGTAGTGGAAATACCTTTTCTATTTAATAATTTACTTTTCTATTCTACACAACAGAAGTTTAATCCCAACTACAATACAAAATACATACAGTTTAAAATCCAAATTAATTGAACACAAATCAATTATTAGGTATATTAAGAAAATAAGATAAAACGATAAAATACCATTATTCGTGTACAGAGAGACGGAAAATTAATTGTTATTTGTTTTTCTAGTCTTGCCTTATGGTATTTCTAAAACTAGTAAATATACGAATATATAGTTCGATTTTGCTAAGAATAAACGTCAAAACGAAGACAAGTTTATATGCTAAAGTAAGTACGAAATTTGTAATTTTGATTTACCTTCAGTGTCAAAAATAGACATGTTCTTGTGCAGCTGCAAATGCAGTTTTAGTTAATTTGTAAACATGTGACATTTTGTCAATACCAATCTAATATTTAAAATTTTTTTTTTATCTGTTGAAAATTATTTAATTTCTCTATATTAAATAAGTATAAATAAAATAAGGCTTCAGAGATCCAATAAATTGTTTATATATTTTTTTTTAATTGGACGTTTCAAGTTTCAACGAAACTCATCATCAGCATTAACAATACAAAATAACACAAATTAAAATAAAATGTTCAACATTTTATTTTAATTTATGATGAGTTTCGGTGAAACTTGAAACGTCCAATTTAAAAAAAAAATATATAAATAATTTATTGGATCTCTGAAGCCTTATTTTATTTATACTTATAATTTTGGATCCTAAATATTTTTATTATATTAAATAAGCTACAAACGATTGTAGAAGCAACTATTGGCAACTGTATTCTTATTGTAATCGAAATATAGGTACAAGTAATGAAAAAATAACTTTAAATAATCGAATTTTTAATGTACTCTGCGTAAGCTCTTACAGCCAAGCTTACAATATAACACTATAACCCATCTACATCGCTTAACAAAGTTCAAAGCATCGCCGCTTTTTCTGTAGTGATCCATACGAGTATTTCATTAATATATTTCCTAGTACCTAGTAACTGCAACGCGTAAATTTTCTTTGATGCGCGTAAATTAATATGTGATGGAACGTTATGTGTCAGTTACCATAACTACCTTCTTGTGATGTTATGCTTTTAAGTTTCTGTTCGATATCTTTACAAACGCTTCTGATATTCGCAACGAGTTGCATTGCCGTGTGTAGAAATGCAACAAAACATCGTAACGCAGCATCATAGTGTAACAATTTTCTATTGTGCGTTGAAATTACAGTTCATTATTTGTCTAAACATTTCTACGTTTCAAGAGTATGAAGATTTTTCCATTCCATGTGTCAAATCGCTTTTTGTGCGCAAACAAGGTCTTTTTATATTCTTTAGCTGTAGTTTTCACCTTCATTAGTTATTTTTTATAAAATAAATAAATAAATATATCATCACGCCTTCTACCCATTACTGGGTGTGGCACTCTGCTGAAGCAGATCTCGGTAAGTGATATATTTTGCGCGTGAAGTGCTGTTACCAGTCGTCAAATCACGGCCCCCAAACATGTTAGTGGTGGAGGAGCCACAGGGATAGCTTTTTCAAATTATGAAAATTTGTCGCCTGTGGGAATCGAACCAGGGACCTCAGGATCCACAGGCCGACTTCATACCACTGAGCTAGCCATTAGTTATTTTTTCTAGAGCATAATAATTCCTTTGTATTTTATTTTGGTAATTGAGATGTTCTTGATTCCACTATATATTATTTTTCAACAAATTTCAATAAAATGCGTATATATTCTGGATATAAATCAATTATCACAATTCATTTGACTTTTTTCATTACAGCTAAGACTAATTTTAAAAGATGTGAAAAAGGGATAGTGATAGTTTTAGGCATGAAATTAAAATAAATGCAAAAAAATGTATAAAGTTTAACATGCATATTTGATATTAACCTAAATAAGTAAAATATAATATCCAGATTGTTTTAGAAACACAATGTTATACTCACACCATTCATTTGCTTCTTATCCCTGTAAAGTAATCAAAACAATAATAATAACGAAACATGATTTATTGGTAGTAATTATTATACTTACTTTCTCATTTTGGAATACTATTACTTTAAGTAAAGTATAAAAACAATCAAAGTTGTGCTGCTACTGTTTAATGTGGTCGTATAATAATGAAAATCTGTAAGGCAACAAAAATTTTGCGTCCTAATTCACAGTACTTCACATACTCACTGTTTTTGTTATTTGTCATAACTTTGAAATGTTTAACATATGTAGTATCATCATAAAATTCCCAGTTATTTTTTTTTTGCTTTGTTTTAAGTATAAGACAGTACGATAGTATGGTTAGCGTTATGGCTTTCGAATCTGAAGATCCTAAGTTTGAATTCCACTCAAGCTAAAAATATATGAACTACCACACTGCGGCTCGGTGAGTCCGAACCTTATACTATATTGGAATTAAGGTTCTGTTGTACAGAGTACAGAATAGCATAAATAATATAAACTTTAAATTTTTGTCTTTGTTTTGTCGGTGTTTTGATCTAAAATAGTTTATTTTGGTTTTATTTCATCTATAATATATTAATTAATAATTAATTAAATAAAAATAGTAGCAAAATCTATCTTTTATTTTTAAAATGTATTTTTATAATTTTGTTAATTGGTTCATATATGGATGTGAACAAACTGAAAATGGTTTAATTCACTCGACAAAAAGAAAACAGTGACTATGTTAAGACCTGAGAATGAGAATTAATGACTGTTATTGAAATATGTACAGATAACATATTCTTAATACGTAAATTAAAGGATAGGAGTAGATAAATGTATTTTAAAATATTGCCAACAACATTTTTATTTTATTATTACAATTAAAATACTCTATTTATCATTTCGAAGAACTTATAGTGCTATTTTAATTATTTGTTTTTAATTAATACACTTAGGTATAGTACTAGTATAGTAGTTCATTACGTACCTAACGTAGAAAAAAAAACAGAAACAAAACATTAAATATCCTAAATTTATTAAATTCATGGTATATTTCCATATTGCTAGAGTATGAATAAATGAAAATAATTGGTGAAATGATATCTACACTCAAAACACAATTTGATTGTAAAGAGTTACGGCAAGAGGTCCGCAGCAGTGTTTTAATTAAAACTCAAAACATTTCCTAAACTAAAATGAGTGATATCATTTGTAGACAAGAAATAAATTTTGATAAATCAAAATGTCACGAACGTAATGAATTAAAATAAAATCAAACAAAACACAAAACTAAATAATTTTTTAAAACTATTATGACTAAGTTATTGTTTCAGTAATATCTATCCCATCAAACCGTACCTATCTCAAATTGCATTGGTTGACAAGGTATCAAACGTACACAACTTGAAATTAGTTAGTTTTGTTAAATACAGAAATAAAGGGTATGATACAATAAAAAGCCCAAACTAATTTTAATGGCGTGTCCATTTACAATTAACAAATATTTTCTTTATGTTTCGAACAAAATCAGTTCACTAATTTTAGGTTAGATAATACGTTAGATAACAGGACTCGGCGTCGCTATTATATACATTTTATTCTAAATGTTCTGTAAAAAAACTCTTTAACTCTTGCTGTCGTCGAATCGATCGAACGACTTGATAATGAGATAAACAAGCAATTGCTGTAAATCTAGACCATATAGAACAGACAACTATTCTGGTATGATGACGAAACATCAGTTAGCGCATTACAACCACAATGTTAATAGCAGTGACGGTAACATCACAACCATATCATTTCTCCACTCAAACACAAGTCACAAGTCAGAGAATGGCTCCACACAAAGTACCTGCTTTGCTCTGCATCGCCTCCATGTCAAGAGTGCAGAGCTGAAGTTGCCTCGTACTTCAAGTGCTTCCAAATCAGCTTACGCGCCGTGACCATGGAGACAACATGCCATCGTTTGTTAATTATGTATTGGATGTATTGAGCCTCTAAGCCGCTTTTATTGTCAATCAATTCAGAGATTTCTCCGATATCAGAAATATTGTAAGTGGATTTTTCCTTCAGGAGATTTTATGGACAGTTGAAGTACTGAAGCTACATGGCAACAGGAAACTCGAATATTGATACTTGTATTGAAGTTTCAATAAAGTTTTCACAATTCAGTTTGCAAAAAATCTTAAACTAGAACAGGAAGTTTTGTTATATCTTATTTTACTTGCTTTGCATAGTTATTCTAGAAAGTTTGCAGACATTTTCTATTAATAAAAATCTTGAATTCAACACGAATGAGAAATATTTATGAATAATGAATAATTTTGTAATCAAATAAGGATTGAAATAGTTTGAAGAGTAGAAATACTTTAAATATATTAATAGACTAAAAGAATTTTAAATTAAACCTGTTCTTGTCCATAGTTAAGCGGCCCACACACTACGTACTTGTTGGACCGTCTTGCTCGACGAACAAGTCTGTTCGAGCAAAACCGACACAAAACTGAAGTGTGTGGTGGTAAAACTGTCGTTTTTGCTCGCGAACAAAGCTGATGAAAATAATCAGACTGAACCTGATTATGTCTGCTGAACTTATTCGCGTACTTGTCAGTTCGAGCAAGGTCGAAGTGTGTGGGGTAAACAGAAGACAGTTTGTTTCAATATGACGGATCTTCGCCAGATTAGTAGAATATTTTTATTGGAATTTATAGAAATGTATCGCAGTCTTCCGTGTTTATGGAAAATAAAATCTCGCGAGAACAGTATTAACAATATTAGTATATTCACAGACAAAATATATACAGACGTCTAATTAAATGTATTTAAATGGCAGCGTTAGTCGATAAATGTATTTTTTTATTTTACTTCTATTGGCAACAATGAAATGTAAGTCTACAATGTTTATTCGAAAATCTCAAACAACGTATTTTGACAACTTCATTTCTGTAGTGAATATTGAAAATGCCAAAGGCTTTAGATCAGGGTAAAAAAAACCCGGTTTTTTCTTAAAAGACCCAACCTACTGGGTATTTTTGAGCATTATTGGTTTTTTTTATAATATTGACAAATATACTTTTTAATTCAAGTTATTTAATTCTACATTAATTTTGTATATAATGTTTAAAATGTATATTGTATACTACTAAACATTAAAACATAATTTATGTACTATTATGTAATAATTGCAAAAAAATATATTTATTTTATTGTGAATTAAAAACATAATATGTTCTATCATGTTACTGTCATACTTATTTAATTTAAAACTATATTTCAAATTTGCCGGTAAAAAGATTGTGTATCAATCAGTTTTTGTAATACTAACATGATATAAGACAAATAATATTTGGTCTTAAACTAGTTTCATATTGACATTTGTCAAAGTAATGCAATGTGATACTAACATATGATGTAATAAATGATAATTTAAGTTAAACGTTTTATTTTGTATAGATATTATGTATTAATACACTGTAAAATATATAAAAGATGTTTATGTTCCGAGATTTGACTCTATTTTAAAATTCACCCTGGGTGAATTTTCAACCATTCAACCAAATGGGTTTTTTAATGGGTTTATTTGGGGTTTTTAGGTGGGTTTTATTAAAAAAACCCAGGTGAGTTTTTTTGGGTGGGTAAAATATGAACAACCCTGCTTTAGATTGGTAAAGGCAAGAACTCATTGCAAATTTAATTGAATAGTAAGAACTGGAAATTTTTTTTAATGACATATTTACGGTATCTTCATATAAACGTAGTAAGATATGATGTCATAGTTTTTAGTTAATTTTATTTATGACATGTATAAACTGATTCGGCAACTATACGAACTATGCTATGAATTGTTGTCAAAACTCTGACTTCGTCCTTATGTCAACTGCGAATAGTTAATGATTTATCTAAAATTGAGCACAAATTTTCAGCTCGTCTTCCGTAAAATTATTATAGTAGTTGTATCCATTCATTTTGAAAGATAAAGGCTTAGATTCAAGTAAAGGAAGACAGACAATGGTCTACTCTTTGCATGGATAATTTATTTTTTAAATTATGTTTTCGTCTAAATTCAGAAACATTGTGCATTTTCTAAAGGAAACACAATCAGAAAAACTTTTGTAGTTGTAGTGCGCATGCAAATTCACCAATTCAATTTACACGTGAAATTAAACCTTGCAACTTTCAAGCTAAGTGCAATTTGTAAATTAATTGAACCGACCACATATTTGTATTGTACTCGTACAACAACCTAGTGCAACCTATTGTGGAGAGTCAACTGGTAGTCTACCAGAATCGTAAAGGCTTGCACTACTATACATTTTTAGTGTCCTTAGGCACTTTGAAAGGCCAGAAATATATAGAATATTCTCCAGAATGAGAATGAGGGCTAGAAGCCATATTTTTTAACTCATGCAAACAAATTCGTATACAAATTATGATTGAAACCACAGCAACAATATTAAAATCTTAAAGCTAGATTCACAAATCGAAATTAGTTTTTGTTTTTGCTTTATGTTTTACTTTGTGTTTAGGTGCCAATAGTTTTGCTTTTGTCGATTTTAGTTAATGGTGACATCTATCATAAATTTTAGAAGATTGGTAATACAGTAAATGCAATTGTCAGATGTGCTAAGTTACACATGCTGTCATATGTTGTTTGTTTACTTTCGTATTTTTTGGAAGAGAAAGATAAATATTATCATAATAAGAAAGTAGGTATCAAAATCTTGTTTTTATTTTCATTCATTTTGACACTCGAATAAAAACAAATTTAGGTTATCGTCAATGCGAAGGATGATAGAAAGAGACAAGTATATATCACTACATCATTCTATGCTTCGTCCTATTGGTTTATTCCTAAGTATAAAACGTAAAACTAAAACATAAGTTTGGAGTTTGCAAACTTTTGTGTTAAAACCAAAACTAAATACTGATTTGTGAATGGCTGCATAAGATAACATGTCTACAAGGTTATTAAAACAAAAATGGAAAACATAAAACAAAAACTAATTTCGATTTGTGAATGTAGCTTTAATCCTATGTCAAAATTTACCACAATTGCTATGGTTTCATTCATAGTTCACATGAGTTCAAGAATTCAAGCCCAGAGGTGTCATCCCCGATAAGAAACATTTGGAAGAAATTTAACAAAAACGACGCATTTTTATAAAATTTGTGTCTTTATAAAATGGTGTCTGAAGTGAATTTTTTATACCGGAGGCATATCCAGCATTTTTTCTTAGGAAGGGTTTAATAGTAAAATATAGGGTACATTCTATAAAATAGCTCTCTATTATGTATAAGTTTGTATGATAAATAAAAATAAAAATACGAGGATGTTTAATGGAATGTAATCAAATATAATCAGCAGTTGTAGTAATATCCAAATGAATATTTAGTAGGGCAAGTCCATTTAAAACTGTTTCACCTGTACGATTTTTTAAATATTTTTTCAACCTTCTAAGATTGGAAAATGAGCGTTCCCCTATGTTAATATTGATAGAAAAGATAACAATAATTTTTACAAGATCAAAGAAAAATAATGTATTCTCTGCATCCTTCGCTTCTTAGTATATTGATACCATAGTTCATATTCGCCTATTAATGTTAATTCGAGTATACCCGCATGTAATAAACAATATAAAATCAATTTCAAGAAGATACGCGTTACTAATGTATGGATGGGCCAGTAAAATTTCTAAACTTCTGTATCTGGCACTTTACAAAGTACATTGTTAATCATGGCCAACTTCATTCGGTCGGGTTTAACACTCATAACCCCTTCACTGGCTACGCCTCTGTTTCATACATACTGCTCGAAAGAAGATATGATTTACAGAATAATACAAATTCATATAACTGATACAGTATAGACAGACGTGTATTTGTTTGCCTCGGTAGTGAAGTGCTAACATTAAAGAATTGTTATGAATATGGGTATAACGTCAAATTAAGATTGTTGTGCATGAACTGTACGTACTAAATATAATTTGATGTTTCAATTGTTTAGTTCAATTTTATAATTAGTTGTTACATAAACTCACCATAAGAGTTACAGAAATATTTAACGTTAAATAAGTGTGACGTTATTCACCATTTTAATAGAAGAAGAAAAGCAAACGTCATCATCACTCATCAGTATTGTACATAGCGTCGTGCATAAATGTTTCCGATCCTGTTCCTGATTCCAATGCATAATACACAACACAACTCTGCGATTTCATTATGAATACATCTGATCAGATTCAAATTAGATTGAATTGCATTTTGCGCACAAATACTACACCAGTTTATGTTCATTTAAAAATGTCGATTTATTTAACCGAACTGCACTTCTGATTTGTTTTGTATTTAGATAAAAATTCGATTAATTTTGGATTTATCTTGATGCGTTGTGATAATAGTATTACATTCAACCAGCGAAAACGAATTAAAAGATTAATTAGAAACATTCAAATATAAAACAGATTCACAAAAAGCTCATTTGTCTTTCAGTTTTTAATTTATTTAAAATTGATTGAAACGACAAAACATTATTGATATTTGGAAACAATAACTAAGGGAATTCAATTTAAAAAAGAAAATAATTGCTTTACCGTTTGTCTTCATCAATGACATGCACATAGTATAAAACGTAAATGCTTCTTTCATAACGAAAATAATTCTTGTCGAATCTAAACTGAATTAACAAACTAAATGGGTTATTTATTTTAATACAATCAAATTCAAATTTAAGAAAGAGAAAAAATAATTCCTTTACATTTCTCTTGATTGATATGCACATGGAACGAAACGAGAATGCTTCCTTCAAACAAAAATAATTATTTTTAAATTTAAACCAAATTAACCGATTAATTATATTATTTCCTAGAATAAAATCAGTATTCTACGTTTTTTTACAATATGCAACTGTAAACATAATAGCTGTATTCCAGTTGCCACTGGGTTCACTTAAATCAGTTCAGATAAATTAGACAAGTTGATTAAAGAAACTGAATTAAACAAACTGATGCAATTATTGTGCTGAATTACTTCAAAGTAAATTAGAATCAGTAATTCTTGTACTGCAAATAAAGACAGCGAAGTAATCTAGCGAAATAACTAAGTGATCTGGTTCAGTAACTGTAAGTTAGATCTAAACCAAATGGCAAATGGAATACGTCTAATATAGCAGATATCGTATAAACCAAAATACAAGTATATTCCTTGTCAACTGACTTGACAGTTATGTCATTTTTAAACCATGACAACGTAACATCAATCAAAATACTTGTTATTTTCTTGACAAATATTGAATATGTAAATGACATGAAACAGAATGATCAACGTATGTACTGCACCACAAACCGCGTCGCCTACGTTAATTATTTATTCATGCAAACTCTGTGCAACATAAACTTAATCCAATAACTACAGTACAAGGTCCGGACTCACCGAGCCGCAGTGTGTAGTTCGTATCTTTTTAGCTTGACTGGGGTTTGAACTCGAGATCTTCGGATTCGAATGCCGCAACGATATCCACACAACCATACTACCGGACAGATTATACAAAGTCTGGAAATTTACCACGTAAAGCAGGAGAACTCAGTGCTTAAAATGGCCGCTTTTTTCGCCGACAATTTATTTTATATTTATTTTGTATGAAATGTGTAGATTTAGTTTTACACATACGGTTAATCAATTTACATAATTATTGTATGTAAAATTTAGCTCATCACATTACACTCAATATTGAGCGAAATTTTGAATATTTTTGGAACAATTTAAATTTCCTAGTATCATACCGCAAATTGTTTGACATATCGAATTGCTTTGCAAATTATTTGAAAAAATAGAACGTGTTCTATTTTCCAGACAATTTTGGTTTACGTACATAGTACTGAAGCAATGGTATTTTAAAAACAAATTTGTTATATACTACCACACAATTTAGATTGTTTTAAAAATCGTTCAAAATATTAGTTAATATTTAATTTAATGTAATTTGTATATGTGAATATTATACCAATCAGTAGATTCGTTGGTAAAAGTAATTCTTTGGGAAAATTTTTGCAACATCATGTCTTGTAAAGCAGCATACATTTATAGGCCTAAATAACCTTGTTATGGGCAAAACGACCCGGTTGTTATCACTACGCGTATATACTTAATTTAAACTGTCGTACACCAGTTTTTGTTATGGTCTCCTACTTCTGACACCAGTTTTGTTATGCAGGGAAACGACCCGGTTGTTACCACTACACGTATATTATTTATTTATTTATATGTAGGATTTCTTTTTGCTTATATAAATATATTTACAATCTAATTAAAATGACATTCCATTTACAAATGATTTGATAGATTTAATATTATTTTTAATTTGGAAGTCAACTGTTTGAGATTTTTGTAATCAAGTGTTTAATTTATGTAAGTCAACTATCGAGTCTGAGATTTCGTTATTCAGTTTTTAATTTGGAAGTCAACTGTTTGAGATTTATTATTATTTTTTTATGGGATGGCCTAGCACAGTGGTATGAAGTCGGCCTGTGGATCCTGAGGTCCCTGGTTCGATTCCCACAGGCAACAAATTTTCATAATTTGAAAAAGCTATCCCTGTGGCTCCTCCACCACTAACATGTTTGGGGGCCGTGATTTGACGACTGGTAACCGCACTTCACGCGCAAAATATATCACTTACCGAGATCTGTTTTAGCAGAGTGCCACACCCAGTAATGGGTAGAACGCGTGATGATATATTTTTATTTTATTTTTTTTCTGTTTGAAATTTTGTGATCAAGTGTTCTATTCTAAAATTAGTAATAAGCTGAACTTTGAAGTTACGCTCCACTAGAGGGTTTTTACCCCCCGTACGTAGGCGATCTTGAATTTCATTGGTGACATATTCAAATGTTTTATGAAACGCACAAAACTTTGGTTTTTTCTTTAAACGCGTCAAAATCTATTGTCGAACGTTAAGTGGCTCAAGTCTGGATAATATCTATCAATAATTAGAATTTGGAAAAGTGATTTTAAAAATTGTAAGCAATAAAAATGATTTGGGTTGACACTAACGTGATTGTAGGTTTTAAAGGAAACTATAAATTAGTCTAAATGACTTTGGAACTAAAGTTGTTTGAAGTAGACGACATTGATAAATTTGAATATAAATTATGTGAAAATAGGAATTAGGAATTAGGTTACATACATAATAATAATTATGAAAAAGTAATTAATATAAAACACTTAAAACTAACAAAGTAAATAATAGTACCTAATTATGACAATAAAATAAAGGTAATAAGATAGAATATAATATATAACTAATTAAACATGTGTGTAATAAAAAAAGTGTTATGGGTGGCTCCATGACAACGTATTCGTGGCCTAAATAGAAATTATTTCATTGACGTAATCGCCAAAGTAATTTGCATTGGCATTTATTCATATTCAAATATAGCACATATGTCCAGAAACAATTACTCATGAGAATCTAATAAAAAAGTACTTCTATGATATGTTGATTCTTACTTAATAGATAGCACAAAGTCGCATGTCCTTTCGAACGCTGCAGGCTGTTATTATAATGAATTTTATTTAATGATCATTATTACTAAACAAAGATTTTAAAAATATACAATTCTAAGCATCATTAGCATTCGTATTAAGTATAAATTTCTTCTAATATTTAACATATGTATTGGAACCTTAACCTTAACCGATATTGATACTTTTTCATGTCAAAATATTAGTGTCTACATCTGATGTAAAAAATAAATAAATATAAATATATCATCACGCCTTTTATCCATTACTGGGTGTGGCACTCTGCCGAAGCAGATCTCGGTAAGTAATATATTTATGCGCTTGAAGTGTGGTTACCAGTCGTCAAATCACGGCACCCAAAGAAGTTAGTGGTGGGGGAGCCACAGGGGTAATTTTAAATTGGTGAAAATGTTTTGTCAGCTGTAGGGATCGAACCAGAGTTCTTAGGATCCACAGGCCGACTTGATACCACTGAGCCATTACCTCATTACATCTGATGTAATATTACAAAATTTTCTTTCTCTGTTTCGGCATTAGAATAGCATTTCTGGTGTCTTTTAAAACACTATCACGAAAACAATTGATGATCTGAAAGTATTTAATTTTGAACGCGAGCTCTTCAAAAGACCTTTCATTTTATATCAAACATGATTGGTTTTAAAGTACTTTCACTAAAACAATTCTCGGTCGAAAATAATACCAATTTTATATTCGAGCCCTTCAAAGGCCTGTAATTTAATACCAAATATGATAGGTTTGAAACATGTTTACTAAAACAATGGACGATCAAAAAAAATTAATTTAACACGCGTGCTCTTTAAAAGACCTTTCATTTGAAAACAAACAACGATAGGTTTTGAAACACTTTCAGTAAAACAGTTGACTATCGAAAAGTATTACATTTGAAGCATTTTCGCTAAAACAATTCTCGGTCGAAAAAAATACCAATTTTATATTTGAATCCTTTAAAAGGCATGTCATTTAATATCAAATATGATAGCATTTGAACACCATTACTAAAACAATAGACGATCAAAAAATAATAATTCATTTAACACGCGTGCCCTATAAAATACCTTTCATTTGAAACCAAACACGATGGGATTTGAAGTACTTTTAGTAAAACAATTGACGATTGAATGTATTAAGTTTTGTACGCAAGCCCTTCAAAAGGCCTTTCATTTGATAGCAAACACAATAGGTTTTAAAGCATTTTCATTAAAACAATTGTCGATCGAATAAAATTTAATGCTGCACGCGACTCCTTCAAAAGACCTTCCATTTGATATCAAACACGAAAGGTTTTACTTTTACTAAAACAATTGACAAACGAAAATATTTCAATTTTTCATGCAAATCCGTTAGGAGACCTTTCATTTCATACCAAACACAATATGTTTTGAAGCACTTTCACTAAAACAATTGCAGATCGAAAAAGTCAATTTTGCATGTGAGCCCTTTAAAAGACCTTCTATTTGATACCAAACGCGGTATGATTCGCGAAACTTTAAATTTGAAATATTTGACATCGTAAGTTCTTTCAAAACTCTTTTATATGACATTAAACACGGTATAATTCCGAATACTTGAAATTTAAAAAATTGACGGTCGCAATGTTTAATTTTTTTTTTAAGCCCTTTCATATGATATCAAACACGATATGATTCGGAACAATTGACTGTCGTAAAATTTCAATAAAATATGTTTTATTTCCGAATAAATTTTGATATATATTAAAAATCCTTCGGACGTCATTTCTGATGTCATTCTACATTTATATTTTATATATACATGAAATCAATTGAAAATTTTCTTTAAAGTGTTGAAAATCGCTGGAATATTATTTCCGACATCGTTTTTTCGAGTTATCTTTGTTTGCATTGTAGAATGCTGCGGTTATTATTTTTTTTTACTGTATATTATTACTTTTAAAAATTAACTGACATTTTGTCTTTAAATTTTTATATGAGCATGAAATCAGTTGAAAGTAGTTTAAAACATATATTCTTAATCATTTAATGCCTAAATCAATTTTCAAAATTTCTCTAACTTGTCTAGAAATTGAAATAATTCTATCAAAAAATTCCATGCGTACCAAACAGAATTAGTTTTGATGCACGTTCACTAAAACAATCATCTGTCGAAAAAAAAACTATTTTTCACGCAAGCCTTTCAGAAGACCTTTCGTTTGATACCATACACAAAATGTTTTGAAATACTTTCAATAAAACAACTGTCGATCGAAAAGAATCAATTTTTCACGCGAGTTTGATACCAAACACGATAGGTTTTGAAATACTTACACTAAAACAATTGCCAATTGAAAATAATTTAATTTTGCACGCGTGTCCTTTAAAAGAATTTTCATACTATACCAAATACGGTAGATTTTGTAGCTTTTTCAATTAAATCATTACCGATAGAAAATTTCTCAAATTCCAATTCTAGTTACCTTTTTTTTCTAAATAATACTTTGCGTGGGAAAAATTTGCTTGGTTTTACTATATATTTTTACCGAGGACAAATTTGGTTGGGTTTATCTGTATACTTTATAAAACTTGTCAATTTGAATGTTTCGTTTTTAAACCAACTTCATAGTGTGCTGTGAAAAATTTACTATTTAAATACACATATTTGAAATATGTAATTATAATAAAAACGTCCCCTCATTTCCACAATATGCGTAAAGTATTTCAAAACTACTCACAAACATTTAATATTTAAGTAATTTATAATTAAATATGCGACATGTCCACTGACAAATGTCAAAATGAGAGTAGATGTTCTTTTTAAAAATTTCAAAGCCTCCATATTCTTTATACTATATAAAACTTGTCAATTTGACGTTTTGCTTTAAAACCAACTTCATAGTGGAGTGTCAAAAATTTACTTTTTAAATACACATATTTGAAATGTATAATTATAATAAAAACGTCCCCTCATTTCCACAATATGCGTAAAGTATTTCAAAACTACTCACAAAAGTTTCATTTGGAAGTAATTTATAATTAAAAATGCGACATGTGCACTGACAAACGTCAAAGTGACAGTAGATCTTCTTCTTAAAAATTTCAAAGCCTCCACACTCTTAGTTGATTTTGACCCAAAAACGCATGTTTTTTCAAGTTTTCTCGCACATCATGTGCACGAAAAATCTGAGACTATCAAAAGGCACTCCCCGTGAGTGACCTCTATCAAATAAAAAAAGTTGCAAATAAATCGGTTAATCCGTCTAGGCTGTAGCGATTTACAAATGGGCGTGATGAATCCATATATATAAATATATAAATATACCTCACTTATCAAAATAGTATATAGGACTAGCGGTCGCCCTGGCTTCGCCAGGCCTCACGCTAGCTCCGCGGACCCTGAAGTAGAATTCACTTTTGTAAGACAGTTGACACAATATAAATGCAATTATTACAAATCTAAAACATTTCTGCGTATTATTCCATCCAAAGACCTTTTAATTGATACTAAACACAATAGATTTCGAAGATCTTTTACTAAAACAACTGACGATTGAAAAAAATTCAATTATGCACGTGAGCTCTTTAAAAGACCTTTCAATTGATACTAAGCACGAATAATTTTGATGCAGTTTCACTAAAACAATTGAGGATCTATAAGTATTAAATTGTGTACGCGAACCCTTCAAAAAATCTTTCTTTTTGATACAAACGCAATAGGTTTTAAACACTTTCACGAGAACAATTGTACAATTTGCTAAACTATTAAAAATCTTTTGGACGTCATTTTTTATAATGTTCTACGTTTATATTTTATATGTACATGAAATCTATTGAAATTTTTCTCTAAACTTTTTTGAAAAACTGTTGGAAATCGCTGAAATATACTTTTTTGCATTGTAGAATGCTGCTGTCAATATTCTTTTTTTTTTTAAATATATATTATTACCGCACACAAATTTTGCTTTGTTTTATTACATACTTTTAAAAATTATTTGTCAAGTTGACGTTTTGTCTTGAAATTTTTTACGCTAGCCCTTCAAAAAACCTTCCATTTGATACCAAACACGATATGTTTTTAAGTACTTTCACTAAAACAATTGACGATCGAAAAGTAATAAATTTTGTACGCAAGTCCTTCAAAATACCTTTCATTTAATACCAAACACGATAAGTTTAGAAGGACTTTCACTAAAACAATTGCCAATCGTAAAATATTTAATTTTGTACGCGATCTCTTCAAAAGACTTTTCATTAGATACCAAACACGATAGATTGTTAAGCACTTTCACTGAAACAATTGCCGATCAAAATTAAATTAAATGCTGCACAAAAATACTTCAAAAGACATTTCATTCGATATCAAACACGATAGGTTTAAAAGCAAGATCACAAAAACAATTGCGAAACGAAAAAAAAATTTGCACGCAATCCCTTTAAAAGTCTTTTTATTTGATACCAAAAAATATTTTATGTTTAAAACAATTGACATTCTTCATTTTTTTTTATTTCATATAAAATTTCTTCCAAATTTTCATATGACATTAAATACGGCATTAATCCGAACATTTGAAATTTGAAACAATTGACAATCGTAAAGTCTTAATTTTTGTATTTCGTCTGAAAGTTCTTCTAAAGCCCTGTCATATGATATCAAACACGATTTGATTCGGACCACTTTAAGCTTAGAACAATTGACGGCCGTAAAATTTCAATCAAATACGTGTTTTATTTCCGAAAACATTTTGCTAAAATAACTCTTTTTTATTTCATCTGAAAGTTCTTCTAACTCTATTTCATATGCTCTAGCATTTCTTCAACTAAAGGTTGCACGAAAGGCATGAATATTCGCCGAGTGTTTGTAGCTCAATTGGTTAGAGCAGTCACCATGCGAGTGAAAGGTTCTGGGTTCAAATTCCGGCAAACGCTCATTGCTTTTTCAAAAACTAACTTTTTAATTAATTTATCTAAAGGTTCGTCTAAAGCCCTTTCATATGATACCAAACATGGCATAATTCGGAATACTTTAAGTTTGAAATAATTGACAGTCGTAAAATTTCAATCAAATACGGGTTTTATTTCCGAAAAGATTTTGCTAATCTATTAAAAATCCGTTGGATGTAATTTTTGATAGTTCCATATTTTTTTATAGAATTTATTAAGTTTGAAATAATTACCTATCGTAAAATTTCAACTTTTTATATTTCATCTGAAAGTTCTTTTGAAGCCCTTCAATATGACACTAAATACGGTACGATTCGGAATACTTTAAGTTTGAAACTATTGACAATCGTAAAATTTCAACTTTTTTAAATTTTATATGAAAGTTCTTCTAAAGCCCTTTTATATGACACCTAACACAATATGATTCGAAATACTTTATGTTAGAAACAATTGCTTATTGTAAAATTTCAACTTTTTTCATTTATCTGAAAGTTCTTCTAAGCCCTTTAATATGACATCAAACACGATAGGTTTTGTTGCAATTTCACTGAAATAATTGACGATTGAAAATATTATAATTTTGCCCACATGTCCTTTAAAATAACTTTCATATTACCGAAAGAAAATTTAAGAGTGATTAAATGATTCCAATTCGAGTTATCTGGTTTTTATAAATTGTACTCTGCCATGGATAAAATTTTAAATACACATATTTGAAATTTGTAATTATAATAGAAACGTCACCTCAGTCCCCCAATGTACGTAAAATATTTCAAAACTACTCTAAAACATTTAATATTTAAATAATTTATAATTAAAAATGCGACATGTCCACTGACAAATGTCAAAATGACAGTAGATGTTCTTCTTCAAAATTTCAAAGCCACCATATTCTTTATACTTTATAAAACTTGTCAATTTGACGTTTTGCTTTAAAACCAACTTCATAGTGAAGTGTCAAAAATTTACTTTTTAAATATACACATTTGAAATGTATAATTATAATAAAAACGTCCCCTCAGTCCCCCAATGTGCGTAAAATATTTCAAAACTACTCTAAACCATTTAATATTTAAACAATTTATAATTAAAAATGCGACATGTCCACTGACAAATGTCAAAGTGACGTTTGATGTTCTTCTTAAAAATTTCAAAGCCTCCACACTCTTAGTTGATTTTGCCCCAAAAACGCATGTTTTTTCAAGTTTTCTCGCACATCATGTGCACGAAAAATCTGAGACTATCAAAAGGCACTCCACGTGATTGACCTCTATCAAATAAAAAAAGTTTGAAATAAATCGAATAAACCGTCTAGGCTGTAAAATTGTTAGAATGATCGTGATGAATCTATACATAGGGAATTAAGCCGTTTAGTATATAAGACTAGCGGTCGCCCTGGCTTCGCCAGGCCTCACGCTAGTTCCGCGGACCCTGAAGTAGAATTCACTTTTGTAGGACAGTTGACACAATATAAATTCAATTATTACAAATCTAAAACATTTCTGCATATTTTTCCAACCAAAGATCTTTTAATTGATACTAAACACAACAAGATTTCGAAGATCTTTCTCTAAAACAACTAACGATTGAAAAATATCCAATTCTGCTCGCGAGCTTTTCAAAAGACCTTTTACTAGATACCAAACACAATAGGTTTTGAAGAACTTTCATTAAAACGATTGATGACAGGAAAAATTCAATTATGCACACGAGCTCTTCAAAAGACCTTTCATTTGATACTAAACACGAAGAATTTTGAAGAATTTTCACTAAAACAATTGAGGATCTAAAAGTATTAAATTTTGTACGCGAACCCTTCAAAAATCTTTCTTTTCGATACAAACCCGATAGGTTTTAAACACTTTCACGAAAACAATTGTATATTTTGCTAAACTATTAAAAATCCTTTGTACGTAATTTTTTATAATGTTCTACATTTATATTTTATATGTACATAAAATCAATTGAAATTTTTCTCTAAACTTTTTTGAAAAACTGTTGGAAATCGCTGAAATATACTTTTTGCATTGTAGAATGCTGCTGTCAATTTTCTTTTTTTTTAAATGTATATTATTACCGCAGACAAATTTTGCTTTGTTTTATTACATACTTTTAAAAATTATTTGTCAAGTTGATGTTTTGTCTTTAAAATTTTATATGAATATAAAAATCAGTTGAAAGCAGTTCAAAACATGTATTCTCAATCTTCTAATACCTAAATCTATTTTCAAAATTTCTGTAATTAAAGTCAATCACGCGAGCCCTTCAGAAGACTTTTCATTTGATACAAAACACGATATGTTTTAAGCACTTTCATTAAACAATTTACGATTGAAAAAAACAATTATTTACGCTAGCCCTTCAAAAAACCTTTCATTTGATACCAAACACGATATATTTTTAAGCACTTTCACTAAAACAATTGACGATCGAAAAATAATAAATTTTGTACGCGAGCCTTTCAAAAGATTTTTCATTTGATACCAAACACGATAGGTTTCAAAGTAATTTCACTAAAACAATTGCGGATCGAAAAAAAAAATTAATTTTGCACGAGATCCCTTTAAAAGACTTTTTAGTTGATATCAAAAACGGTATCGTCTTAAAATTTCAATCAAATACGTGTTTTATTTCCGAAAAGATTTTGCTAATCTATTAAAAATCCGTTGGATGTAATTTTTGATAGTTCCACAATTTTTCTATAGAATTTATTTAGTTTGAAACAATTACCTAACGTAAAATTGCAACTTTTTATATTTAATCTGAAAGTTCTTTTAAAGCCCTTCAATATGACACTAAACACGGTACGATTCGGAATACTTTCAGTTTGAAACAATTGATAGTCGTAAAGTTTCAACTTTTTTTAAATTTCTTATGAAAGTTCTTCTAAAGCCCTTTCATATGACACCCAACACAATATGATTCGAAATAATTGCTTATTGTAAAATTTCAACTTTTTTCATTTATCAGAAAGTTCTTCTAAAGCCCTTTAATTTGACACCAAACACGATAGGTTTTGTTCCAATTTCACTAAAACAATTGCCGATTGAAAATATTATAATTTTGCCCACGTGCCCTTTAAAATAACTTTCGTATTACCGATAGAAAATTGAAGAGTGCTCAAATGATTCCAATTCGAGTTATCTGGTTTTTCTAAATTGTACTATGCCGTGGATAAAATTTGCTTGGTTTTACTATATATTATTACTGGAGACAAATTTGGTTGGGTTTACCTGTATACTTTATATAACTTGTCAATTTGACGTTTTGTTTTAGTGGATTGTCAAAAATTTTCTTTTTAAATACGTTCCCTCATTCCCCCAATATGTGTAAAATATATCAAAAGTTATCTAAAAAATTTAATACTTCAATAATTATTAATTAAAAATGCGATATGTCCACATATAAATGTCAAAATTAGAGTAGGTGTTCTTTTTTAAAATTTCAAAGCCTCCACACTCTTTGTCTGTATATTTTATAAAACTTGTCAATATGACGTTTTGAATTAAAACCAACTTCATAGTGGACTGTTAAAAATTTTCTTTTTAAATACACATATTTGAAATTTGTAATTATAATAAAAACGTCCCCTCAGTCCCCTAATGTGCGTAAAATATTTCAAAACTACTCTAAAACATTTAATATTTAAATAATTTATAATTAAAAATGCGACATGTCCACTGACAAACGTCAAAGTGACAGTAGATGTTCTTCTTAAAAATTTCAAAGCCTCCACACTCTTAGTTGAAAATGCATGTTTTTTCAAGTTTTCTCGCACATCATGTGCACGAAAAATCTGAGACTATCAAAAGGCACTCCGCATAAGTAATCCCTATCAAATAAAAAAAGTTTCAAATAAATCGGATAAACCGTCTAGGCTGTAAAATTGTTAGACTGATCGTGATGAATCTATACATAGGGAATTAAGCCGTTTAGTATATAAGACTAGCGGTCGCCCTGGCTTCGCCAGGCCTCACGCTAGTTCCGCGGACCCTGAAGTAGAATTCACTTTTGTAGGACAGTTGACACAATATAAATTCAATTATTACAAATCTAAAACATTTCTGCATATTTTTCCAACCAAAGATCTTTTAATTGATACTAAACACAACAAGATTTCGAAGATCTTTCTCTAAAACAACTAACGATTGAAAAATATCCAATTCTGCTCGCGAGCTTTTCAAAAGACCTTTTACTAGATACCAAACACAATAGGTTTTGAAGAACTTTCATTAAAACGATTGATGACAGGAAAAATTCAATTATGCACACGAGCTCTTCAAAAGACCTTTCATTTGATACTAAACACGAAGAATTTTGAAGAATTTTCACTAAAACAATTGAGGATCTAAAAGTATTAAATTTTGTACGCGAACCCTTCAAAAATCTTTCTTTTCGATACAAACCCGATAGGTTTTAAACACTTTCACGAAAACAATTGTATATTTTGCTAAACTATTAAAAATCCTTTGTACGTAATTTTTTATAATGTTCTACATTTATATTTTATATGTACATAAAATCAATTGAAATTTTTCTCTAAACTTTTTTGAAAAACTGTTGGAAATCGCTGAAATATACTTTTTGCATTGTAGAATGCTGCTGTCAATTTTCTTTTTTTTAAAATGTATATTATTACCGCAGACAAATTTTGCTTTGTTTTATTACATACTTTTAAAAATTATTTGTCAAGTTGATGTTTTGTCTTTAAAATTTTATATGAATATAAAAATCAGTTGAAAGCAGTTCAAAACATGTATTCTCAATCTTCTAATACCTAAATCTATTTTCAAAATTTCTGTAATTAAAGTCAATCACGCGAGCCCTTCAGAAGACTTTTCATTTGATACAAAACACGATATGTTTTAAGCACTTTCATTAAACAATTTACGATTGAAAAAAACAATTATTTACGCTAGCCCTTCAAAAAACCTTTCATTTGATACCAAACACGATATATTTTTAAGCACTTTCACTAAAACAATTGACGATCGAAAAATAATAAATTTTGTACGCGAGCCTTTCAAAAGATTTTTCATTTGATACCAAACACGATAGGTTTCAAAGTAATTTCACTAAAACAATTGCGGATCGAAAAAAAAAATTAATTTTGCACGAGATCCCTTTAAAAGACTTTTTAGTTGATATCAAAAACGGTATCGTCTTAAAATTTCAATCAAATACGTGTTTTATTTCCGAAAAGATTTTGCTAATCTATTAAAAATCCGTTGGATGTAATTTTTGATAGTTCCACAATTTTTCTATAGAATTTATTTAGTTTGAAACAATTACCTAACGTAAAATTGCAACTTTTTATATTTAATCTGAAAGTTCTTTTAAAGCCCTTCAATATGACACTAAACACGGTACGATTCGGAATACTTTCAGTTTGAAACAATTGATAGTCGTAAAGTTTCAACTTTTTTTAAATTTCTTATGAAAGTTCTTCTAAAGCCCTTTCATATGACACCCAACACAATATGATTCGAAATAATTGCTTATTGTAAAATTTCAACTTTTTTCATTTATCAGAAAGTTCTTCTAAAGCCCTTTAATTTGACACCAAACACGATAGGTTTTGTTCCAATTTCACTAAAACAATTGCCGATTGAAAATATTATAATTTTGCCCACGTGCCCTTTAAAATAACTTTCGTATTACCGATAGAAAATTGAAGAGTGCTCAAATGATTCCAATTCGAGTTATCTGGTTTTTCTAAATTGTACTATGCCGTGGATAAAATTTGCTTGGTTTTACTATATATTATTACTGGAGACAAATTTGGTTGGGTTTACCTGTATACTTTATATAACTTGTCAATTTGACGTTTTGTTTTAGTGGATTGTCAAAAATTTTCTTTTTAAATACGTTCCCTCATTCCCCCAATATGTGTAAAATATATCAAAAGTTATCTAAAAAATTTAATACTTCAATAATTATTAATTAAAAATGCGATATGTCCACATATAAATGTCAAAATTAGAGTAGGTGTTCTTTTTTAAAATTTCAAAGCCTCCACACTCTTTGTCTGTATATTTTATAAAACTTGTCAATATGACGTTTTGAATTAAAACCAACTTCATAGTGGACTGTTAAAAATTTTCTTTTTAAATACACATATTTGAAATTTGTAATTATAATAAAAACGTCCCCTCAGTCCCCTAATGTGCGTAAAATATTTCAAAACTACTCTAAAACATTTAATATTTAAATAATTTATAATTAAAAATGCGACATGTCCACTGACAAACGTCAAAGTGACAGTAGATGTTCTTCTTAAAAATTTCAAAGCCTCCACACTCTTAGTTGAAAATGCATGTTTTTTCAAGTTTTCTCGCACATCATGTGCACGAAAAATCTGAGACTATCAAAAGGCACTCCGCATAAGTAATCCCTATCAAATAAAAAAAGTTTCAAATAAATCGGATAAACCGTCTAGGCTGTAAAATTGTTAGACTGATCGTGATGAATCTATACATAGGGAATTAAGCCGTTTAGTATATAAGACTAGCGATCGGCCTGGCTTTGCCAGGCCTTCACGCTATGCTCCGCGGACACTGAAATAGGATTCACTTCTGTAAGACAATTGACACTATATAAATCAAATTATTAGGTTTTGATGCATTTTTACTAAAACAATTGCCGATCGAATAATATTTAATTTTCTACGCGAGCCCTTCAATAGACCTTTCATTTGATACCAAACACGATAGGTTTTGATGCGTTTTTACTAAAACAATTGCCGATCGAATAATATTTAATTTTCTATGCGAGTCCTTCAATAGACCTTTCATTTGATACCAAACACGATAGGTTTTGATGCATTTTGACTAAAACAATTGCCGATCGAATAATATTTAATTTTCTACGCGAGCCCTTCAATAGACCTTTCATTTGATACCAAACACGATAGGTTTTGATGCATTTTTAGTAAAACAATTGCCGATCGAATAATATTTAATTTTCTGCGCGAGCCCTTCAATAGACCTTTCATTTGATACCAAACACGATAGGTTTTGATGCACTCTTACTAAAACAATTGCCGATCGAATAATATTTAATTTTTTACGCGAGCCCTTCAAAAGACCTTTCATTTGATACCAAACACGATATGTTTTGAAGCACTTTAACTAAAACAATTGCCCATCGAAAAAAATTGAATTCTACATGCGTGACCTTCAAAACTTTCGTATTATACCATATACCATAAATTTCGAATTTTGATAATAAATTTAAATAAATAATAATAAAATTGTATTTAATGTACATTGCCGTGAACAATATTTGCTTTGTTTTACTATATATTTTTACCGAGGACAATTTTGGTTTGGTTTACCTGTATACTTTATATTACTTGTCAATTTGACGTTTAAACCAACTTCATATTGAACTGTTAAAAATTTACTTTTTAAATATACATATTTGAAATGTGTAATTATAATAAAAACGTCCCCTCATTTCCACAATATGTGTAAAATATTTCAAAACTACTCACAGATATTTCATATTTACGTAATTTATAATTAAAAATGCGACATGTCCACTCACAAACGTCAAAGTGACAGTAGATCTTCTTCTTAAAAATTTCAAAGCCTCCACACTCTTAGTTGATTTTGCCCCAAAAACGCATGTTTTTTCAAGTTTTCTCGCACATCATGTGTACGAAAAATCTAAGACTAACAAAAGGCACCCCTCATGATTGACCTCTATCAAATAAAAAAAGTTTCAAATTAATCGGACAAACCGTCTAGGCTGTAGAGGTGAGCAATTGACCGTGATGAATCCTTATATATATAGATATGCCCCTTACGCGTTTAGTATTAGGACTAGCGGTCGCCCTGGCTTCGCCAGGCCTCACGCTAGCTCCGCGGACCCTGAAGTAGGATTCACTTTTGTAGGACAGTTGACACGCGAGCTCTTCAAAAGACCTTTCATTTGATACTAAACTCGAAAAATTTTGAAACATTTTCACTAAAACAATTGAGGATCTAAAATTATTAAATTTTGTACGCGAACCCTTTAAAAAATCTTTCTTTTTGATACAAACGCGATAGGTCAAATTTCAACTTTTTTATTTCATTACAATTTTCTTCTAAAGCCTTTTTATACACCAATACTTTAAGTTATCACACCAAACTCGGCATGACTCGGAATACTTTCAGTTTGAAACAATTAACAGTTGTAATATTGAATTTTTTTCTTTATTCCATCTACAAGTTCATTCAAAACTTTTTTATATGACATTAAACCCGGCATGATTCCGAATACTTTAAATTTAAAACAATTGACGGTCGAAATATATATATTTTTTATTTCGTCTGAAAGTTCTTCTAAATCCCTTTCATATGATATCAAACACGATATGATACGGAACACTTTAGGTTTAAAACAATTGAAGGTCGTAAAATTTCAAATATGTGTGTCATTCCGAAAACATTTTGCTAAACTAACTTTTTATAAGAATTTGTTTATTGACACAATTGTTTGTTTGTAGATATTATAAATAATTTTTGAAAAAGCAATGAGCGTTTGCCGGAATTTGAATCCAGAACCTTTCATTCGCATGGTGACTGCTCTAGCATTTCTTCAACTAAAAGTTGCTCGAAAGGCATGAGTATTCGCCGAGTGTTTGTAGCTCAATTGGTTAGAGCAGTCACCATGCGAGTGAATTTTTTTATAGAATTTATTAAGTTTGAAACAATTACCTATCGTAAAATTTCAACTTTCAATATTTCATCTGAAAGTTCTTTTGAAGCCCTTCAATATGACACTAAATACGGTACGATACGGAATACTTTAAGTTTGAAACTATTGACAGTCGTAAAATTTCAACTTTTTTTTTTATTTCATATGAAAATTCTTCTAAAGCCCTTTCATATGACACCCAATACAATATGATTCGAAATACTTTATGTTAGAAACAATTGCTTACTGTAAAATTTCAACTATTTTCATTTTTCTGAAAGTTCTTCTAAATCCTTTTAATATGACACCGAACACGATAGGTTTTGTTGCAATTCACTAAAATAATTGCCGATTGAAAATATTATAATTTTGCCCACATGCCCTTTAAAATAACTTTCGTATTACCGATAGAAAATTTAAGAGTGATCAAATGATTCCAATTCGAGTTATCTGGTTTTTCTAAATTGTACTCTGACGTGGATAAAATTTGCTTGGTTTTACTGTATATTATTACTGGAGACAAATTTGGTTGGGTTTACCTGTATACTTTATATAACTTGTCAATTTGACGTTGTGTTTTAGTGGACTGTCAAAAATTTTCTTTTTAAATACACATATATAAAATGCTTAATGATAATAAAAACGTTCCCTCATTCTCCCAATATGTGTCAAATATTTCAAAAGTTGTCTAAAATATTTAATACTTCAATAATTGTTAATTAAAAATGCGATATGTCCACATACAAATGTCAAAATTAGAGTAGGTGTTCTTTTTTAAAATTTCAAAGCCTCCACACTCTTTGTCTGTATATTTTATAAAACTTGGCAATTTGACGATTTGAATTAAAACCAACTTCATAGTGGACTGTTAAAAATTTTCTTTTTAAATACACATATTTGAAATTTGTAATTATAATAAAAACGTCCCCTCAGTCCCCTAATGTGCGTAAAATATTTCAAAACTACTCTAAAACATTTAATATTTAAATAATTTATAATTAAATATGCGACATGTCCACAGACAAATGTCAAAATTACAGTAGATGTTCTTCTTAAAAATTTCAAAGCCTCCACACTCTTAGTTGAAAATGCATGTTTTTTCAAGTTTTCTCGCACATCATGTGCACGAAAAATCTGAGACTATCAAAAGGCACTCCGCATAAGTAATCCCTATCAAATAAAAAAAGTTTCAAATAAATCGGATAAACCGTCTAGGCTGTAAAATTGTTAGACTGATCGTGATGAATCTATACATAGGGAATTAAGCCGTTTAGTATATAAGATAACTGTATTACATACACAAAATATCTAGGTAACGGATACAATAAAAAAACACAATTTAAACAAATATCTAGGCAACGAAAAAAATTCGCAAATCACTATCACCAAATTAAACAAAAATTTCCCCTTAATGGAAAATGTCAAATATTTTTATAAAGTATTTATGCAAAAAAAGCCGAAACAAAGAAAATATTATAAAACATTCGGTACAGAAGATAATTCTAGGTTGCCTTTTGTAACTTGTATTTTAATATACTATTATACTTTGACACTTGTAAGTTTGTTGCTAGGATACAGTTGTAAATATGACCAATACCTAGTTTTTCACGTGTCACTTAGAATTAAGGGACTTGGATCTACTCCATCTTGTCTATGTCTAAAATGTACAATAAATATGGCAACAGTTAATATTATCAAAATAACAGAATTGACATCGTGTTGATTATGAACTTCGGCGTTAAAATAAATAATAAAATGCGTACATATATGTGTATTTATAGGAATGAGACGGCGTTGGTTTCGAGTTAGAGGACACTTAGTTCGGAACATACACGAATATTAGGTGAATAATGAACAGCAATATAACAGTGTGCATTAATACAATGTAAAGTTCCGGTGGATGTCCGCAGAGTTATGCCCGCGACGATACGGTTTACAAAATTAATTAAGGGCCAGTGCTATAAATCACATTAATCTCCATGTAAATCAAAACGCACATACAGCAGAGCACTGTCTCTGACCCCGTTTTATCACAACAACGCGACTCGTCCTCTGGCCTGGCCTAGTCCTCGCCAGATGCCGATGATATATACATGCATATTATAAACACGCGACCAAGGATACTGTTGATCCGAGCCGGTGATTACTATGATTATCAGACTAGTAATTAACCAGCTTGCCAGGGATTCTTACACTCATTAACGTCGCCTTGTTTGGCCAACAGTTAAGATGTAACTACTGCTACACGTAGTAATTACCAAATGATAATGAAGAGATAAAAACAGCAAGTTCTATACATTGAAATGTTATTTACTTAGTTATCTAAAAAGTAATTATAATTTTAATAAATTTCATAATTTCTTACTTTCTTACCTATATAAGTAAAAAAGTATTGTGATGCTAATTTTTCTTCGATCTCGAGATTTTGATTAAGCTTCAAGCTTTAGACCCAATTGAACACAAAAATATTGTTCCAAAAAAATCTATCTGTCGGTTGGTCTAGAAGCACGATAACTTAAAAACTGGGTGAAATTTTGAACAAAACTTTGTATTTAAGCTTTTAAGTGAAAAAAAATGCGGTTAAGTTCATTAATGGGCTATGCACAATCGGTGCACAGTGGGGCAAATCAGGATTTTACTGTTCAAAAATCGGTAGAGACCTTAATATCCATCGTATGTAAATATATATTTTTTTAAATTACAGATAATTAAATTCACTACACATCTGCCGGGGCAGATCTTTAAATAACTCTGTCAAATTTCATTAATTACATAAAAAACTGCCAAAAAACTAAAAAATATTAAAAATTTAAACAATGGAAATTATTTATTCGTATATTATTTTTATATATTACAGCAACATGACAGATTTTACAAAGCTATTGACAGATGTCAACTTTATATTATGTTGACAATAATTACAATACGGATTTAATGAACACATTAGAAATTTAGTTAGGGTATCGTAAGACAGGGACTCCGAATTTTAATTATTCTCAACATAATATAAAGTTTCCATCTGTCAATAGCTTTGTAAAATTTGTCAGGTTGCTTTAATATATAAAAATAATATAAGAGTACATAATTTTCCTTGTTTAAATTTTTAATATTTTTCCAGTTTTTTGACAGTTTATTATGTAATTAATACAATTTGACAGAGTTATTTAAAAGTTTGCCTCGACAGATGTGTGGGGAATTCAGTTACCTTTAATTTTAAAAAAATTATCCAGATCCGATGGATATTAAGGTCTCCACCGATTTTTGAATAGTAAAAGCCCGATTTGCCCCACTATGCGGTGGTACCAGACCTTTATTGATGGCTATTTTAAAGATTTTGTGGTTATTTCGTAAACGATAGTGTTTAAAACAAGATACATAATAACTAAAATGGACCCTAATTTTATTCAGAACTACTTTTGTTTCAAATATTATTTTGAAATTATTATCGGCTCATTTGTATGTAAGTAAACATTTTGATCATTTTAAAAATCGGACAGATGTAAAACATGTGAAGAACAAAAATTATTAAATTGTAAAATTTTTTTTTTTTATTGTAAAATTTTTAGTAAGCCGAAAGCAAATTTGGAGAGGTAATAATGGACAAACGGGTTAAAGATGTAGTTATTTTATTTATGAAATAATAACCGACGTTTCGGCCAAGGTTATGGCCATCTTCAGGTCTATTAATAAAATAATTAAATTACAATCATAAATAAACAAAAAACAACAAGTTATTTAGTTAGTAACTTTAAAATTGTTGTTTTTTGTTTATTTCAACGTTTGGTAAGTTGTATTGTTTGTTTTTGACTAACAATTTATGATTGTAATTTAATTATTTTATTAATAGACCTGAAGATGGCCATAACCTTGGCCGAAACGTCGGTTATTATTTCATAAATAAAATAACTACATCTTTAAGCCGTTTGTCCATTATTACCTCTCCAAAAATTATTAAAATCATAATATAAAATTAGGGTTCTCATCATTCATAGCTGAGTGTAAAAAATCATATACTCGTATAAGCGTAAATTGTCTTTTCTAAAATGTTTCAAAATTTGCCGAGTTTGGTAGTATAGTAAGGCGTTCGAATGGAGAATACTAGTAAAAATGTAAAAAAATTAAGATAAAGTCATTCTTTTTTTTTTTCTAAAATTTGTTGGTATTACACCGAATTTAGTATCAAATTAAAGCTGTCCACTACAGAATTCCAGTAATATATAAAACATGACATGCTACCGATCTTCAAATGTTTTTTTCAAAATTTGTACAAATTATTCCAAATTTATCTGTTTTTCTTATACGTTATTATTATAATACAATTACAAGTGGACAATTAATAATAATTAATTCATCAAAAGACTCTGATAATCGATTTCTAAGATAACATCGCAAGCATTTATAGACTCCTAAATAATAACAGTACCTACTTAAATATTTATTAATTTTTCTAGTAGTCGACATACTCGTGTATGTAGATACCTAATAGTTTTTACAATTTTGTTTTTTTTTTCACTTTGATTTATTACATATGTAAATTATTGATATACGCATTTAGTCCTATATTGGGCGTAGTTATTCAAATTAGACAAATGAAACACATTTACTTATAACCAGAGTGTCAAATAAATTTAAATTTTCAAACTGATTTTAAGCAAAACCAAAAATTCAACTATAATTTCTGTATGTTGATAGGTAGGTTATTATTATTATTATTTTAATTTACAAAATGGAAGCACAGTTCCAATTTGACTATTATTTTCTATTCTTTAAAACGAAATAATATTTCAAATAGTAGATACCATAATTACTATAGGTCGATGGAATAACTCAAATAAACAAATTAATATTGCTTATAAAACAAATAATTATTTTGATTATAATTATTTTTAAATTAATTTAAATTGTTTAAAAATAAATGAACCCTTATTTAAACCGGTAACATCTTATTTATTTTTCAATTCGGTCCCAGTTTCGGTTTAATACTGTGGTAAAATATTCAGTTCAGGTTCTGTTCCGATGTGACAAAATATTTCGGTTATCCTATGAAAAATATGCCATAACATACAATTATTAAGTGTACTGTTTCAAGCTGATGCTAAATTGTATAGATTGTAGTACTTCATTCATTAATTGTATAGTATATTAGAAGATTTAAATATGACAGTATTACCATTGACGCATGGCGAGCACGAACAAGTGTTCATAGGTTCAGGTTTCGGAATTTTGACTCACGTTGAATCCAGAAAAAACAATGTGGCTCGCATTGTTTAACTCGCTTTGATATTTAGATGTGTAGACTGCGTAACGCATGACGACACTCAACAAACAAGTAACGTGGTAACGAATCTGTTTCATTTATACTGTATAGACTTTCTTGAGATTCTCACACGAATATTTATTTTAGTTTATACAAAATATATGTTCGCCGACGCCCAAATTAATAATATTATTGTTTTGTTTAATACCAATGTTAACGGTTTTATTTTACAAAATAATGATAAAAATGGCCAAAGCAATATGGATGTAAATGATGTGAGATTAAATTATTTTAAAAACTGTGTAAAGACTTTGTCTATAATCAAGGCAGAAAGATTAATTTCCTGGCCTTACTAATGTAAGAAAAGGACGAATTTATAACATAGCATGCGAAAAGCAGGCATTTGTAATACGAGGGCAGGGTGAAAAGTCCCTGAAAAAAAAACAGATGGCGCCACAATCTCAAATCTCATGTGATATTTGTGATGTACCATCTTTAATTAGAACGCATTAAAATTTTCATACTGATATGTCATTCAGTTCTGTTTTGACACCCATCGAAAGCAAGCAACTTTGAAGATTTTTGAAAACATGGAAAAAAGTGAATTTCGCGTCTTGATTAAACATTATTTTTTGCGTGGAAAAAACATTACGAAAACCAAAGCATCGCTTGTTAAACATTATGGGGACTCCTCACCATTGATTGGAACGATTCACAAGTGGTTTACTGATTTTCGTTGTGGTAGTATGACCACAAAGGACGCCGAACGTTCTAGTCGTCCAATTGAGGTTACAACGCCAGAAATCGTCGATAAAATCCATGATATGATATTTGACGATCGGCGAGTTAAAGTTCACGAGGATGCTGAGGCTATGAGCATCTCAATCGAACGGGTATGGAACATTTTGCATAATTTTTTGGATATGAGAAAGCTATCTGCCAGATGGGTGCCGCATTTGCTCTCTGTTGACAATAAGCGCGACCGTGTGACAAGTTCAAAGGAGTGTTTGTCGATGTTCAAGCGCAATAAGAAGGACTTTTTTCCCCAGATTTGCCCCCCTGCGATTTTTATCTATTTCCAAACTTGAAGAAATGGCTCAGCGGAAAGAGATTTGGCTTCAAAGATGAGGTTATCGCTGAGACAAACGCCTATTTTGAAGGATTGCCAAAATCGTATTATTTGGAAGGGATCGAAAAATTAGAAAAATGTTGGACGAAGTGTATCGAGCTACAAGGAGATTATGTTGAGAAATAAAATATGTTTTGACCAAATAAATTATTTCTTGTTTAATTTTCAGGGACTTTTCACCTTGCTCTCGTATATTGCACAACAAGCATGGAATAATAGTTCATGTCGTATGAATATAAGAGTTTGTAGTATGAGCCGGAGATGAGACCTGCAACTCACACGAGTGAGAAATAAACATTCCATGCAAGTGGTACACTATTATTTTTCTGCGACTCCGGTATTGTTGTATTATTTTATATTTTAATAAGTTTCTCCGAATTTCAATATTCCAATATATTTTATATGTGGGTGCCAAAATATAGCTTTACTTATATTAATTTACTTAGATTATTATCACACACAAATTACTTCGATCTTTTCTTTTCGACCGATAATAAATTCCCTAACTGTTATCAGACAATTACCGATGAAAATGAATTTCGAACTGACGCACAGTGGTTCAGAATCCCGAAAACCTGGCCATAAAATTTCAAAAAACAAAATGGCGGACCAAATATGGTGTTGAATTTTTTTTTATAGTTAAAAAAAAACAAAAACTCTTCATCCGTCTTATTGAGCATGCTGATTTAGAATCCGACTTTAAAATTTTAAAAAACTAAATGGCAGACCACGTTCTACAATATCCTTATTTAAAAGATACTACAAAATCAACTACCATATAATATTAAACTCAAAAATCTTCATTTTGTTCATAGACTGAATCTGCCAGTTTGGATTATTAATATAAAGCTGCGCTACACTACAAACGAAATAGCACCTAGCAGCAGCTAGTTTTTTGCTGCTTATCAATAATATTAGAAATAAGGTGACGTTAAGTTTTCGACAGAAAACGGCAGAAAAATCAAAGTTTTCCTTGTTTAAAATAATATTTGTTTTATTTTTATGTTGATTTTCATTAACAAAGATTGTTAATTATTATACTAATAAATTAAGTAAACAATTTTTATTATGCAGCCTATAATTCTTCTTAAGTTCAGGAGATGAGTCCATTTCACAGATCGAAATTCCGTTGACTGCACACCTAACTGTATACAAATACAAAAAAACGTAAAAATTCAGTTATTGTGCTAGGGTCACCTTTGAAATGTTCCCTATGCTTAAGTATAAGATATAAACGGTAACTGCCTAGGGAATTTGATAGAACTAATATCAATCTATCGAATTAGTAACGTCAAAATCCCTAGATAATATATTTTTTTTTAAGAATAAAACAAAGATATACTACAGCTTGCAATATTATCCTTACAGAAGTCAAACAAATGTGCATCTTTATTCAATTTTGACAAGTAGATTACTTTTAATCAGGGACCGGACACCGAATTGAATCCGAACCCATTTTTTTTTGTAAACTTGAATCTGAACCTGAACCAAAACTGAACCCAATAGTATAAGGTTCATAAAACAGAGTTCGCTGAACCAACATTTTTCAATTTCAATTTATATAATTACTGGAAATTAAAATAAGATTATACTTTTGGACTGAAATAATTACAAAACATACATTATTATTTTATTATTTTTATTGCTTTGTTGCATATCTTATATTTAGCGACAAGCAAGTCTTTGTTTATCGTTAGCAATCATTCAAGACATTACCTAGTCCCTAGTATAGAAAGTAACTGATAGCTGAACACTGAGCACATCAGTGTAAATAAAAGTCAAGTTCATTAGAGCATTATTAAACTAATATAAAATGTAATACTTATATACGAGTATTATATTATTGTTTAGGTACCTAGTATATTCACAAGATAATCATTTATAAGTAAATAGTCAATGAATAAAATAAAAGTTCAATACTAATAAGGTTTCAGGATAAAAGTTTTTAAATAGCTTTATTTGAAACAAATAAAGGTGTTGAATGCTAAAATAGATCTGTGTTTTAGTTTGTTAGTTATATTATTTTATAAAGACTATTTTATTTATTAATAACAAACCGCTATTAATGTACAATATTCACAGAATTTCAGATTTTTTATGATATATATTGACTCGGTACTAAACTACCTAAAATTTTTATTTTATATCCCAACCGAACCTGTCTCTATTTTATTTTTCATCTCTGAACCAGAACCCAAATCACTCATTTTTTCGGCTTCCGATTCCTGCTTTCTATTTTAGACACATAAATAACTATAGCACTAACTGTAATTGACTTTATACAATTTACATAGTGGCCAAGTAATAACTATAATTTTTAAAACCATATTAAGTAATACGTTAAGCCTGTACTCTGGAAATATTTTACTATTTACGCAACAGTGAATAATACTATAAATAGTACTTATTTAGTTTTACTACTTTATTTTGTAAGAGAACAAAAGCAATCAATGCGCAATCACAATATTAAATACAAAGGGTATCAAATCTCTAGGTAAAATATTTGGGACTTCGAGAAGTTTCCCTACATTTTCCTTTGAGCAGGTCCAGGTTTCAGATTCGCTTAAAGTGTAAAGGACTCGACCTAGAATCACACTACGCACCATGGCATTGGTTGCGAGTTCCGCTACAGGCTACACGCAGGGGTTAACAGTGGTTTCGGGGGGAGTCCCCCCCCCCCACTAAACCCGATCCTGTTCTCCTGATCTCGTTCACTGTTCCAAGCCACTAAACCCGTTGTGTACCAGAATCGAACGTTAAATTATCCGTTGACAGATTTTTACCAGCCATTTCGACTTTCCAACGAAAACCTGTATTTTCTCTTATTTTTTCACTGAGTTTTTGTTTAACAACAATGATAGGATGCTCCAGCAAAATTTTAAGAAGCAATTCAATAACCAGTCTTGGATCATGTTACCTTATAGTTTATTGGTACTATAAATATTCAATACTGACAAAAGAAATTTGAATTTAAGTTTTTTGAAATGGAATATTTCACTATTAAGGATCGATTTATTAATTCTAGGTTAAAGTAGCGGATAACTCATCTGTCAGATAATACATACAATGACATATTTTTCCCTTGTTTGATAGATGAGTTATCAGTTATCATATTTGAATATTGATAAATGGGTTCTAAAGGTGGAATGCATAAAAATGAGTTATTCTAATCTAAAGTTAACGATTGAAATGCCAACAGTTTACAGAGAAATGAAAGAATAAAAAGGCATATATCAAATGTTAAAATGATTGACAATTCCACATTTTAAAGAAATTCAAATAGAAAATAAGCTTTGAGCTATAAAAATTTACTAGCTACAAGTTAAATCTCTCGATATGTACGACCCCTGTTCTAGAACTAGAAGTATATTTTTCAGTTGAATAATTGTAGTAAAAGTTAGTAATGAATTTAATTGTAATGGTTATTAGGTACTCATACGAATAAATTACAACACTCGCTTATATCGTGTGTCGCATACTTCTTCTACGTGAGCAATAACGATCCTAACCCACTCGCTGAATGATACTTAAGCGTTAATCTAATTAGTTACATAATTCTATACACTGATTATAGAACAAAAATATAATTTTTAAAATTCGCAAAAATAAGTGCCTGGTGCCTTTAATTTGAAGAATACATTTTTAGTACCACTGTTGTTTATTCTGTTAATAATGAAATAAAATTATAATTACTTATTATGTAGGTATCTAATATCGCGTAGTATATTACATAGTAAGCTAGGAATGGACTAATTATGTATACTACGTTTTTCTGAAACCGTTTTATTTAATCAATAATTAATCATAAATAATTCAAAATGTTCAATTTTTTTGATATGAATTGTATTGACAGCAGACCTATTCAAGGTTAATACAAAAAAAAACAGTAATGTAAAATCTTTACCTGACTGTTATTTTTGTTGTAGCATTGCATACGTATTTTACTTGACAGTTTTGGTAAAATCTACTTTCCTTACTAAAATTAGTCAGCAAAGAAGGCACTTTCTTGCCAGTTTCAGAAAAACAATTTTTCTTCTAACAAATTTTATTTCTATGGGGTAGCTAGCTCAGTGGTATCAAGTCGGCCTGTAGATCCTGAGAACCCTGGTTCGATTTCCACAGGCGACAAACAATTTTCACTATTTATAAAACTACCCCTGTGGCTCCGTCACCACTAACATCTTTGGGGCTGTGATTTGACGGCTGGTAACCGCACTTCATGCGCAAAATATATCATTTACCGAGATCTGTTTCGGTAGAGTGCCACACCCAGTAATGGGTAGAAGGCGTGATGATATATTTATTTTAAATTTCATTTCTTTATTAATATAATAAATAATTAGTTTTATCATCAAACCAGTGGTACTAAAAATATATATTTCCAATAAAGAGCACTTATTTTTGAGATTTTCAAAGAATTCTTCGTATTCTTTAATATGTATATCAATTTATATAACCCATTAAAATTTAGCGTACAGGTATAAAAATATTCTGTATACTATTATTTTATAAATATATATTTAAAATCAGTTATTTTGTTAATGTAGTTTAATTTTATATATTTGTTCTTTGTTTTAGAATTTTCAAGTGAGCAAGCACTATTATGAATCCTAATAGAAAAAAATAATGTACCAGTTTGACGCATATCAAATGGCTTGACAATTAAATTATATTTGAAACTATGGAAACGCAATGACAAACAAAATACGTAGTTGTTTTATTGAGAAATAATGAAAATGTCAATAACAGAATCAAAATGAGTTACGTATTTTACCACAAACAAAATCAATTATGTAATTGCCAAGTCATTTGTTATGATATAATATATTTATCTGTATAATGCCTTACTTGAAAATTATGGTTCTCTCATTGGATGAAACGTGCGCTTACCTAGAAAAGAGAAAAGGAATTAACAGAGATCTGTTTTAAAGCCAGGAAATTATTCGTAAAATTGTAGGTAATTGAAAGTCCGTAACCGTATATCCCTATATGCAATGTGTAATGATTTGTGTTGGGTGCAGTAGTCGTGAAGAGATTATATTTCAATTTCCAGGTTGGAGAGCATTAGCTAATGACATCACAGTTTTTATCCAAGTTGATTTAAAATACTCGTCTCTTTGGCAAACTTCCAACTAGTATTAAAAGTTAGGGCGAGTTAATCAAATAGTAATAAAAACTTTATAAAACATAAAACACTTTGCTCGTCACTCGTCATCTAATAAAATATAAACACCCGTACTTCATTCTCTATTTATTCTTCAGTCTCTACAGTTAAGTCAAGATACATCGTTCAACATTCATTTGTTTTAATTTTGTTTGTGTCGCTAACATTGACACTTCATCCAGACGTGTTAGAGAACTTTGATTCGACAGCTTATTTAATTTATAAGGCGATGATAGACCTCACAGTTGGCGATATTATATTTTGCTGTGAAACATATAGAGAATATACAATGATTTAATTCTCGTGAAAGGAACTTTGATCATATAATAATTTATTAAATTACATATTATAGAAATGAGATAACTTGATTGATACCTATTTATTACTTAGTATTAATATTCTGATTAATTAATCATTTTATAAATATATTTAAAGGGAGTAATAGTATATACACAGCTTAAATATTGTAGATATTATACTAATATTTTCTGCTGACGAATCGTAATATCGCAATATCGAAATTTACGATATTCCGATATTTTAACGTGTTTTAAAATTAGTTTTATCTACGATTACAGAGATAAATATTAAACAATAACAACTTCATATTTGTGATATCAAATAATAAATTGCAGAATAATATATACGTATAGTATAAAACAAATTGTATAATTAAAATAGGTACATTAAATTTATAAATAGAATTTAAATCGAATAGACAACAGAACAGATTACTAATATTAAAAATAATAACTAAAAATAAATTTAACCCCTAAGCCTTAATCAATATAAAAATAAATCTAAATACGTATTTCGAGAACTTAGTTTTCATCATCAGTAGACGAAACAAGGGGAATAACCAGGATTACACAACTTGTGAACCAACCTTGACCACTAGCTTGGTGCACAAGTCCGTGTAATCTTGGTTATTCCCCTTGCTTCGTCTAGATTTATTTTTATAATGATTAAGGCTTAGTGGTTAAATTTATTTTTAATTATTTCTTAGCTTTAGATTTTTACTTTTTACTTTAAAAATAATAATTAAGTTAATTTTAATAAATAAAATTATTGAAAGTACTCAATAAATAATCAATAAATGAATTACCTCTTTTAAACAGAAAAAACTGAACGCAGTTGTTCACTTGAGATATGTTTGAAAATAAATAGTCTGAAGTAAATTTGAAATAATTAAATTTTTCAAATATGAATTTCGATTTAGAATGCTGCGTATATTGAGTTTTTTGTTTGATTTCAAATGAGTTAAAATAGTCTATGCTATTGAAATAAAAATAGTTAATTTAGTATTTTCGAAGTCGAATCCTTGTACCGTTCTATATTTTTTTATGTATATTAATTTCAGCTCCAGGTTTCCATTTTGCGTTTGATATACGGCATCTAGTGATAAAATGTACGAAATATTGGAACCTTTCAGCAGTCAAACAGGACGCAATTTATTGCGCTTTTAATCGATAATTTTTTTTATATTATTATTAATACAGTTTATTTAAAAAATATTTTTAATTTAAGATACACAATTTAGAGCATCTTCAGATAATAATATTTCGTAATGTTATACTTTCGAAGCGCAAAACGCTGGCTCCATCCATATTTCAATCGCGAATAAGTTTGCATTCAGATTAGGATAAATGTTAAAACTAACTCTAGTTTTATATGAAACTAAGAAATTCGTTAAATGTGAAAAAAATGGCGATTTTTCTGAGATTCTGGAAGACACAAGTTTAAAACGGCGTATTAAGCGACACAATATCTGTGGTAGGAAATTGATAGCTGTAGCAAGGAAAACCATTTCCGGTTGCATGGTGTCTGAGCGGACACTTTCTTAGATAACTTGGATAAAGCGCTATGCCTTCGAGAGCTTTATAATCCGCTTAAGAAAAATAGCACAGCGTGGCTTCATTCTGGTCGCAGAGGGCCTTGGCGCGCGCACAAAACAAATTAAAAGCCCCAACACCTCAACGCCTCGTACTCAACCGCCGCCTGCTGCGAAGTGACGCGTAATTTGCTCCAGAGGTTTTATTACTCACAATGCGAAGAGATTTTTGCTATTATTGACGCTGAGAAACACACAACAATACTAACGCTAACTACCAACTTTAATTAAATGTATGGAGTTCATAGAACATTTTACAAAAGATAGTTATAATAATTGTTAGAATACTTCATAATAAAACGCAGCACACATGCTCTGTGCATCTATGTGAAGATGTGTAAAACAATTAAAGGAAAATTGTGTTAACTAACAAAATGATGACGTCAAAATGTAACGAGTAAAACAAAACCTGAACACAGATTTTCAGTTTACCACTGTTCACGATTGACACTTTCAACTGTTTCCTAGAAACCGGAACCGTGTTTTCAGGTTTTGTAATTACCGCTCGACTTTTATATCACACTTTATCAGTTTACTTCGCTGTCATTTGCACGAAAACCAATCACAGAGCCACACTTAGTTCTAAAACTAAATAAAACACGCTATTTAGCTAGCAAATGTTCATTACCCGAACACAGTTTAACCAGTTGTCCACAGTATACTGCAGCTTAGAATTGTACCCAGAGTTTGCATCTTTAGGGGCTACATGGAATCAGTTCTCGGTTAAATGTCACCTTTGACTTTAGTATTCAATAAAGCACATACGAAGGCAGGATGAAAAGTTCCTGACAAATGAAACAAGAAATGATTTATTTGGTCAAAACATATTTTATTTCTCAACATAATCTCCTTGTAGCTCGATACACTTCGTCCAACATTTTCTAATTTTTCGATCCCTTCCAAATAATACGATTTTGGCAATCGTTCCAAATAGGCATTTGTCTCAGCGATGATCTCATCGTTGGAGCCAAATCTCTTTCCGCTAAACCATTTCTTCAAGTTTGGAAATAGATAAAAATCGCAGAGGGGCAAATCTGAAGAATATGGCGGATGAGGAACCAATTCGTAGCGCAATTCAAGCAATTTTGCCATTGCGACTGCGGACCTGTGCGCCGGTGCGTTGTCCTGATGGAAGAGCACTTTTTTCTTGGCCACTTTCGCTTCAAATCGGCATCGAATCGATCCAACAGCTCTGCATAATATATTTACTTCGGTGATCGTTTTGCCCTTTTCAAGGTAATCGATATGGACGATACCTTGTGCATCCCAAAAAACTGTCGCCATGACTTTGTTGACCGATAAACCCACTTTGGCCTTTTTCGGCTTCGATTCGCCAGGACAAGTCTACTGTTTCGATTGTTCTTTTGTCTCTGGTGTGTTGTGATGGATCCATGTTTCATCCACGGTTACGAAACGGCGCAAAAAGTGCTTTTTACAGCGCTTGAACATCGCCAAACACTCCTTTGAACTTGTCACACGGTCGCGCTTTCTCATATCCAAAAATTTATGCAAAATGTTCCGTATCTGTTCGATTGAGATGCTCATAACCTCAGCATTCTCGTACACTTTAACTCGCCGATCGTCCAATATCATACCATGGATTTTATCGACGATTTCTGGCGTTGTAACCTCAATTGGACGACCAGAACGTTCGACGTCCTTTGTGGTCATAATACCACAACGAAAATCAGTAACCACTTGTGAATCGTTCTAATATGGGGTGGCTAGCTCAGTGGTATGCAGTCGGCCTGTGGATCCTGAGAACCCTGGTTCGATTCCCACAGGCGACAAACAATTTTCATAATTTCAAAAACTACCCCTGTGGCTCCTCCACCACTAACATCTTTGGGGGCCGTGATTTGACGACTGGTAACCGCACTTCACGCGCAAAATATATCACTTACCGATATCTGCTTCGGCAGAGTGCCACGCCCAGTAAAGGGTAGAAGTCGTGATGAGATATATATATATATATATCACATTACACCTTTTATCTGGGTGTTAGAGGTTGACTTTTACGAAAATTTTTATATCCGATCCGATCCAATCCGACATGATTCAAGATCCGATCCGATCCGAAATCCAATGGAAGATCCGCTCCGAAACCCAATCGGCTAGCCGATTCGAGACCCGATCCGAAATCCAATCCGTGATCCGAAATCCGATCCGTGATCCGAAATCCAAACCGAATTACGATCCGACTTCCGATTCGAAATTTAATCTGAGATCCGATTCGATCTGATCAGATCCAATTCCAAATTTGATCCGACAGCCGATCATTTCGTGATCCCATCTGACATCCGACCAGGCGTAGCATTAGATCTGTACAGTTTTCCCTAGTTTTTGTTAACTAATTGTAACGTTGCACGAAAGAAAATTAATAATTTTAGATAAAACGCCATCTGTTGTCAATTTGTGGAATTTCAACTGATATATTTGAAGCTTGCAGTGTGTGATATATTCAACTTTCCGTAGTAATTTATGACGTTGTTATGGTTACTTTCATAAGTGGTCGTCTGAAAAATGCATATAATTTTAATCTACATTTTCTAGCCATAAAAATGTAGGTTAATTATATTTTTTGAAATATTTTTTGATTTACAATTATGATTATATACGTGAGGCGCAGTTTTCTATGAGCTGGATAACATAATTAGTACACCTGAATTCAGAACATACTGATCACAATGATATTATTATACTTACTGTGCATAGTAATTCTTCTTCAATCAAGGAATGAAAATGAATTTTGGAAAACATATTGTGTGAAAGCAAATGTTGACAAATGTTATTTTGGTAACTGAAGCATAGGTACAATGAAATCTTGCTTTCCTGTCAAATTTGATTGCGATAAAAATAAGAAATAAACGGCCGCTAGTCTACTGGAAATGCAAGCAGAAACTCACAATAATCACAATAAATAAAATCAAGTTTATCGTACTTCCAGAATTCTAAACATACATTTCAATATCTTAAAAAAGTGACAGTTGCTATTCAGTAAGTTTTGCTCTATTTCTGGGAATAGTGACGTTAAATCGAAACATCATAAAACTTGTCTATTTCGTCTTCCGAAAGAAATAAAAACTTCGGTTTTAGTCAGTAAAATAAATAATACGCCCTATATGTCACCACGTCGAGGAAATGTATTCGATGAAAAGACTCGGGCCATCTATTCATAATATATTTTTTCGTATTTCCGATTTAATTCATTTTTATTTATGTGCTTTCGATATTTAATTTTTATTGCTTTATTTATATATGACAAGTTCTATTCGTATGAGCAATTTACTTTTCATGGTGTTTGAATACAATTTAATAAAAATAGTCGTTTACATTCAGCAAATGAATTCAAGAAATTTTAAATTAAAATTGAAATTTATTTATAAGTACGTACTAGCTGTAATTCAAGTCTTGATATTTTATCATACGTTAAATTTAATTTTCCATAATTCAGTATCTAACGGAACATATCGTCCTGCATGTATATTTCACAATTTGTAATTTGTAAATGTGCATATGAAAGCAGAACAATGTGATGTTATGCATACGAAGCTAGGATCAGTTCATAGTTACGAAGTAATTGACAAAAACGACTGCGATTTATAAGCAAGACATGTGCGAGTCTGCAAACAGCAGCGAGGATATAATTCCCGTGCATTGCCTACGAAACAAGGTCGCGCGAGAAGGGCCCCTCGGGCAATACAGGCACAGGCGAGTCTCACCTCCGTTGTCGGTGTCGGTATATAACTAAAGGTGGCGACTGCAGACTTAACGAGCGAACATTAGATTGCACTAGCTAGGTGTATGTATGAAACGGTTCCCAGTCATTACGGGATTACCGGAACCCAGGAGAGCGTACCGGAACCGTTTCCGGCTAATCCTGTTTTAGTTCAAGCCGTTAGGGCTGAGCAAACAGCCGAAGAACGAAGCGAGCGGTATATGTTTTCAAATATTGCACTCTATTTCACCTTTCATTATACGTCTGTACAGTATGGGCACCATTCATTTTCAAATGGATTTTTCATGCTAATTTTTATTGCTTTCTGGTTAACCTCTTTCATTTTAATCCACTTGACCTCAGCAGAAACAAGAAAGGAAATCTAATTGAGGACAATCTACCCGTTATTGATGGAAATATTTTTGATGTTTGCGAATTAAGTGAGACATCAAAACATCTTATTATTATGGTTATCTCGTCGTTCATTTCGAGTTGAACTCGTGAGAACGATTCTATAAAGTGAATGAACTCGATATGGATGTTGAAATGTTATTTTTAGAACTGACACGAAACGACAATCTGAGGCGACGTTAAAACTTCTGTCAAGGGTTGATTAAATGGAAGATTAATTCCACGTGTGACATTTATTGTCGTGTCCTCGTGTCCATGTTTAGCTTCGATTCGACATGTATCGTCATCGGAAAGATACGATGCATCACTCTGATGGAGTAAGCCGATTTGTGTGAAATCTATAACTCCCCAGTGAATAGCCGTCCGAAGTGGAAATACAACGTCTTAGACATTAAGCCTTTTCTACTTCAATTCTCAACGGTTGGCAGCAATGCTTCGACCGGGTAGAATGGACAGCGAGAACCACCACCACGCAGTGAGAAAGAGAGGCGCTCGCTGTACTGACATACGTACTTCAAGTATTGAGTGCACAAGAGCCCTTCATATTCACAGCTGACAAAAGCGAAATTACAAAGGTTTAGAGAATTTTCCGATACAAAAGGAATATATACAGGTCCGGGGCAAATCTTTATCGAAAATACGAAAACACATTTAGTAAACAGCTCACGTATTCCTTTTCTAAAACAGTTGTTTCGAAGTTTATGCCCCGTGAGTAATCCATAACTTACAAAGTCCAGATCAAGAGGCGGAAGTGTACTGACCGGATGTGATGTGCCGGACGTGACGCACAACGCCGGGCTTAGCTACCCTAGTCCCTGAAGTCCGATGGCGCTGTTGCCGCCGTTGCCGCGTTATTAGACGTGCGTCCCTCGACGAATTGCCAACAAACCGGAAAACGTGCGAAAAGTGCTGCACCAACGAATTTTGCAACTATTAATATCAAGCAGTACCCATTTCCCAGACCCTTTCAAAACCGTTTTAATATTCTACTACAAGCTCTATTTATAAATAACCCAACTCAAATATTTATACAGCCTTCTAAAAAGTGTTCAACAAATCGACAACTTTTTCTTTATTAATCAGACAAAATTGTATTCTTATCTTAAGCAAATTTGTAAGAAAGTTACTGTTATGAATATAGACTGATAATCCTTCTATGCATGGAATTTTATATTTATTTTTACGGTTATGGCGACTATATTCAAAATTCCGAGATGATAGATATAACCATAACACGTAGCAATATGGCCAGTAAAATTTTGAAATGTGTCTAATAGAAATGAACGTAGGATGCAGGGAAGCATCATATTGCAGATAACTGCAGATAATACGAGCTTCGAGAAGATTCGCAGGTCCTCTATGATAAGACCGAGTGCCATATAATATCGTCAGATTAAAAAGAATGTGAGCATGAGTCTCTTGGAAATGACTACTTAATAACATAACACCGCGCACACTAAATCGATAACTTCTCAGAATCTGCTAGCTTGACAACGTTGGCTCATATTCTCAAACAGATTACATGTGATATGAAACTCTTCAAATTTGATGAAATTTATATTATGTGGATATTGAAATTTTACTTCTTTCTTAAATAATAAAAGTAGACATAAATTGAAGTGAGTTCGCTAGAAGGATGAACAAACACGTTAAAAAATTTAATGGGTTGTTGTTTTAAGGTTTCTGGTTGCGAATTAAAATTTTTAAAGGCTTTAGAATGTAGAGAAGCTAATTTAGTAGTAATGAAAATTTTCTGTAAACCGAGAGTGTTAAATTACTTAATGGCCGTACGAAACAAAATCTCGAGAATATATTATAGCCGTGGCGGCATCACATTTTGCTGTAATTTTCAACCGTCGGCCTGAGCTGCTGTTTCATCTGTGCATTTCCGTATTCTGGACGCGCTAACCGGAAATTCATATATTAATTACGTTAAAGAGATCGTGTCAGAATAAGGACTGTTTCCGCCCAATGAATTTCTCGTTACCTTCATTTGAAATGTTGATGTAACATGTTACAGGGCTGCGAGGATTTTATCAGAAAATTGAATTTAAATGCGCGCGCTGAAATAAAACATTGTAGAACGACGACTATAATAGGAAAATAATCATTTATAAGTCCTTCCGGAAAAAGGAGAATACTTGAAAGTTCTGGTAAAGTTCCGTCGAAAGGCAGCAAGATAAAATTAATTCGAGATAATTTTGCTCGTGTCACGAGTCGTTCTTTTTAACATTAGAAATAAAAGCACAAAAGAGAAATAAAGTAAAATATGTTCGACAGTGAATAGTACTTCACCGAGCAGATAGATATATGTGAAGTACTTTTTACGAGGGTGCTAAACTAAAAGCCTGACGTTAAAAGAGAAGTTTCTAATGGTCGTACTTAGCACCACAAACCTATCTGGATTTGACACATTGCGGGTAAAAAGAGAAACTGTGCACGGCAAAAACAACGACCGTATAAAAACTTGTCATTCCGGTTCCTGCTCCTCTACCTCGACATTATAATTTTCCCGCAGCGTCCCTGCGGACTAATATACAAACATATCGCGATTTCATGAATTAATTGCCATGTCTTTGTCATTTACGTCATTTACATCTGGATGTGGTTCACTAAAAGAAATAAAATGTAATGTATGAGATGAAATCTACCGTAATATTGGAAAATATGGATGATTAATCAACGTACTGAATAACCATTTTCAGATTGATTTCACTTTGTTTCCTCGATGGAATTATATTCTTCACACATTAACGTGCAACTCGCTATTCTTTTTTTGTCAAATTTCGTTTCTTTTTCATCACTCATTTCTTTTAAGACGTCAGAACCATTTTAACAAAAAGAAAAAATCCCGCTTTCTGCCTACTCATCTTTCAGAAAAACTTTCCTGCAATCCTTTTAAGAACTCGTAACATATAAATAATGATTATTACCAGTGCAGTGGTGAAACAAAAGGAACAAAGACCGCATTACAATATTGGATTTGTGTTCATTTGGCAAAGAAGAATCTCATCATCTCTGGGCTTGTATCAATTGCAGTCTCAACATAAATCGTTTGCGTCTGCAGTGCATTCATTACTATCTATCTTGGTGAGCGTCGGTAGCGCAATATAAAAATACACAAATAAAACAAAACATGCTCGTGGAGAACATAAAACGCGCATTGTGGGATGATATATCGCGGCTGGCGGTGCCCGAATTAGGCAGACACGTCTATGACGGCTATCAGTGATTTATAATCCTGTGCCTGACCGCAAAATGTGTGATCCGATGTTTTATTTTTCATTTGGAAGGAAATTACTTTATGATGATTACATCACAAAATTTCCTCTTTCAATTCATTTCTCCGATAATTCCTACATCTAAGAGCAAAAAGCAATTTTCGGTTATGATTTGAAAGTTTGGAATACGGCGGTTGATTTGAGATATTTCCAATTTATCGCGCCAGAGATTCAACGACTATAACTACGTTACGTTATGTCTAAACATTTTAGGAAGTATAAATTAGAAAATATACCTATTTTGGCCCACAACCCATGTTATTTATTTAAATTAGTTTCAACAGGAGAATTTCCAGAATGTCAGGTATTTCTATTAATCGAATATTCATTTGGAAGTGCTTCCAGTTATATCAAATATCATTTGATTGTGTTGAAAGCAATTGTTGTTGTATGCTGTGTTATATGTAGATATATGTAAATGAATATATCCATATACATGATCATATATCACACGAACCTCCAAAATACTGACACGCAACTTGTGTGATTCGATAATGCGATTCTGCTCAAGCAGAAATTAACTCAACATCATTATATATCTACTTACATTTTACTTGAATCCTCTAATTTCTATATTGACTGTTATTTTGCTAATATCATATTATCAAGTGAAAATTAAAGTATCAACATTTTAATTTTTACTTTAGTTTATTCAAGTCAAGTATAAATTGAATAATGTTCAACTTCAAGCTTATATTCAAGTTAATATTATACATCCAGAAATGAACAAATGGAATTTACATTCGATTTTCAAGTAACTTGAAAATAGGGTCGTTGATTTCCACCGAAGTTTGAATTTCTGAACGTTCGAACATTCGAATATTTTGAACTTCGTCAGAAAAATATCGAAGCTTCGAATTTACGAATTTTCGAATTTTTTTAAGCTTCGAATTATCTAATTTTTTGCCACTGAATTAACGCCATCTGTCATCTCCAAACACGCTCACGCATAATTCGCGAAAAGTCTGCCACGAATCAAATAATAAACTCGGCGAAGTATCCTGCAAAAACTTTGCAAGTTTAGGCGTCTTAATTAAGACATCTATTCTCTTACCGCCCATCTAAATGCTACGGACTTTTAGTACAACATTTTAAAATGACAATAAAAAGGATGCAAAAACGTCTTAATTAAGACATCTATTCTCTTATCGGCCATCTAAATGCTATGGATTTTTAGTAAAACGTTTTAAAATGACAATAAAAAGGATACAAAAACGTCTTAATTAAAACGTTTTTGACAGTGTAGCGAAATTTTAAGTCTAATTTGAATTAATTTGGCAAATAATAATAATTAATAATGATTACTTACGAATTAATACAAAACTCTGCAAATGAGTTTATTCTGAAAATAATTCATATCAACATGCCGTGTTCACGTTAGGATCCAGATTCACAATTCGAATATTTCGTAAATTCGGAATATTCCAAAATTCGAAAATTCGAATCTAAATTTGAAGGTTTAATAACTCCGAACAATCGAAGTCTCGAATATTCGAAAAATCAACAACCCTACTTGAAAAGTATGAATCAATGTATCCAAATTCTGAAGAATGGTTTAGCTACTCCTCCATTTTGGTTTAGCTAAATTTATTATAAACTGTAGGTAATCTGAACCACATTGTAAAACAAAATGACGATAGAATTAAATTGTGGTTTCTTAAAATATTTTGAGAAATTTATTTAACATAATTTAACTTAATTCAATTGCAGTATTAGCTAAATATTTTTGGTTAATGAATAAATAAATATTAGCATATCATCAGACCTTTTAGCCATTACTGAGTATGGCACTCTGCCATAATCGATCTCGGTAATGATATACATATTTATGCGCGTGAAGTGCGATAACCGACAAATCACGATTCCCAAAAAAGGTAGTGGAGGAAAAGCCACAGAGATAAATTTAATGTGGTGAAAATTAATTTGTTGGTTGTGGAAATTAAACTAGGATTCTCAATTTCACAATTTCCACTGTGTTATCTACTCCGTAGTTATTTTAAGAATTTGAATACAAATTTCTAAATCAATATGGCATATTCAAATTTCAATGCTGCGTCAGCATTTTTGTATTCTTTATATTTATATCGAATAGGAGATGAAATTTATTTAATAGTTTAGCTCTGAGGAATAGGTTTTAATGCTGAGATAAGTACATATTAGAACTGGGTGCATAAATAAAAGATAGATAAGATCACGTCCTTAAGAAAAAAAAAGTTTATTGCTCGTTCACTCACGCATATTTCACTATGGCTCACAATCATGTCCGTTCACGAAATAAATACTTATTGCTAATTTACTCATTATAAAGTTATAATATTTATATACTCGTATGTATAAATTATAATAATTTTTATTAAATTCGCAAATCTTTGTTTAATTTATCTAAAGTGTACATGTTAGCAATATTTGATTCCTATTTATAAATTCATAATTATACTGTTTAGTTGAAAGTATATGTTTAATTTTTTCTCTCACTCACGATAAAATAATATTCACGCCTGCTCATTTAGGACATTTAAAAATATCACAAGCTCACGATCACTTGAATCACGACATGGCCCATGTTGACCTAATCAAAATCAGGACCCATGTCCTGCTCTAGTATCTGAAAATCTCAATAAAAGAAAAAATATCGATTTGAGAGGACGCCATAAATTACACAAATTATATTGCTATCAAAGTATTAGGGTTTTCATAGTCAATATTTAATTTATTTGTTTGACTTATGATTTAAATGTTGTTAAATATTTCCAGTTACACTTAAATTGTTAATTTACACACATTATAAGCTTTCACTTCATTATTATTATTTTTTCTTCTTTAATTTGTATAAGTCTGTGTATTTTGAAACAAATATATATATATATATATATATATATATATATATATATATATATATATATATATATATATATATATATATATATATATATATATATATATATATATATATATATATATATTTGAACTAACTATCAAGGCCCTGATCAGTCTTGTTAGGTTTTCATTAGTCAACAGTAACGATTATTATTATTATGATTGCAATTTACCGATGCAATATTTTTCATGTATATGACAGATAAGTTATGGGGTAATGACTCAGTGGTATCAAGTTGGCCAGTGGATCTAAAGAACCCTGGTTCGATCCCCACAGCCGACAAAACATTTTCACTAATTTAAAATTACCCCTGTGGCTCCTCCACCACTAACATCTTTGGGGACCGTGATTTGACGGCTGGTAACTACACTTCACGCGCATAAATATATCACATGCCGAAATCTGCTTTGGCAGAGTGCCACACCCAGTAATGGGTATAAAGCGTGATTATATATTTATTTATTTATTTATTTTTATAAGCTATCCATTCTATCTTGGAATGCTAAAGGTGAGTTTATAACATTTTATTTTAATGATCAATTATATTGGATCAATCACATTGATACCTATAGAATTTTTGTTTACGGGGTGGCTAGCTCAGTGGTATGAAGTCGGCCTGTGGATCTTGAGAACCCTGGTTTGATTCCCACAGGCGACAAACAATTTTCATAATTTCAAAAACTACCCCTGTGGCTCCTCCACCACTAAAATCTTTGGGGGCCGTGATTTGACGACTGGTAACCGCACTTCACGTGCAAAATATATCACTTGCCGAGATCTGCTTCGGCAGATTGCCACACCCAGTAATGGGTAGAAGGCGTTTTGATATATTTATTTATCTATTTTAGAAATTTGTTTTTGTTTAAATATATCCACCACTTTGAACTAGTTAACTTAAATTTAATATGTTTATAAATCAAGTTAGATTAATAATTCAGATTATTGAGACTATAAACCGATGAGACGTTTGTTTGCACGGTTCAATTTGTAAGTTTCAAGTGGCTGATTTAATATTTATCATACTAGTAGAACCACTTTCTAATGCTCATTGAATTATTACTTACATGTTTCCATGGTTATTCAATTTGATTCAGTCGGATATACCAATGAAATTGAATCGTGTAAGAGGAATGGAAAAATATTTTATGCCGGCCTAGAAAATCTAGAAAATAATATTTATCTGCTTGTGTCTAACATTTTTATCGAGATTATATTTTGAAATATACATTGAATCGCAAAATCTTGTATGTCTTACATATGATTCTCGTCTTTAAGTTGATTATTGACTCACTATTGTTGCAAATTTACTAGCTAAAAATTGAAGTTCACAAATGGAAAACAGCGATAAATTACAAAAGCAATGATTAATACTACCAGAAGCAATAATAAAAGGCCGAAATACTTCAACATATGAATGCTATTGCAGTTGTCTACTTTTTCCGGTTTCATAGATAAACAACGAGCGCATCATAAATATTTGGGTGTAGATAAATTTGCCGGACATTAAACAGACGCGGGCAGTCATAAATAATAACCCGGACGCGAGTTTCCCGCTGATGTCGACGTCGCTGTACTCAATAACATTCCGTCACATTCTGTTTCGGACGCTCATAAAATAAACTTTACCTCCGGACATCACATCATAAGAGGTTTTAGTAGGAAATAAATAATTCTCCTTCGAAGAATGGGATCTTGACCGAATTTACTTAATTTGAATTAATATGAAACAAAATGGGATTTAAAAATTGCATCATTTCTTAAACGGTGAGAATGCAACCACTAACAGAATATTATGACAAATATGAAGGTTTGTATGTATGGATCGTGCGTTTTACATGCTTAAGGTTTGTTCGTTTAATATTTGAGAAGCGAGCCTTCACACATTAAATATTTAAATAAATACATTAAATTCTGCATAATTCGAACTAAAATCTATCATAATTTGTTAGATGTACGAGTGAAGCGAGCCTTACTGGGTTCAAATAAAAGAATAACTGGTAAATAATACAATTGTTTCAATTGAAATTTTGTAAATTCCCTAGCAATGTTTATATTGCCTGTATTTTATACTATATCGGTAACATAAACACCTCATTTTCTTTGGATTATCGAGAAATATGTTTTTGTAAATTAATATTTGGTAATTATTAAAAGTGATACTGTCCAAAAAGCTACTGAATTAGTCCGTACTTTATTTTTGTCTAATCATATCAAAGGATGCGTGTGCATATGTATCTACTAGGACAGTTTATATCATTTCTAACCTAAAAAAATATTCTATTATTATGTCATTATCAACTGATATTAGTAAATATTACAAGCTAGAAAATATAAATATCTCTATTGATTAGAAAAACGTATATGTCAAAATTTGGATAAAATAGTTCAAATAAAATGAACAATAAGTATAAATACGTATAGGTATATATTTCAGTGGTTGGTAAAATAGTAATTTATTTGGGTAATAAAACTTGTTATGGTTCTAAATGATCGAGGGCAATACCACAAAAGATTTAGTTTTTATCGGACAAATATTATTTATGTGAATGTTGTAGTTTGGTAATAATTGACGAGAGCAATTAACATGAAAAACATCTCACCATCGACGGAAAGGATTTTATCTAATATCAAAATGTTTGAGTTGCAAACAAGTTCGCATGAACAAAATAAAAATTTGACCGGAGCCTAAGAAAAACTAAATTTCGAGTAATATTTAATGTGATAAATTACAGAATGAAATAAATTATTAAAATTATCACATTTATCTTCTCCGGTTGGAAAAGACATTAAATATAAGTTCTATTCCCTGCTTATCCGATGTCAAACTGGCAAAAGTAACGTTTACATATATCATTAATTTTAGGTATATGTTATTGCGGATTAGGTTTTAAACATATTTATAGTTCAATCCAGTTAAGAATGGATCATAGAGTTAGATAGGACCAGTCTTTTTTGTCCTTTGATTGGTCAAAATTCAAAAGAAGTTTACAAAGAACAAAAAAAAAATGACACGATGTACAGTTGTGATAGATGTCTAACATTAGCCTCCAATTAGTCAAGTATTTCAATTCAGGTGTAATACATTAATACATATAATGTCTAATTTGTCAATTTGTGTAGTAAATTAATTATTATTTATTTATTTATTTATTTATTTATTTATGATTATTATTCTACAATATATATATCCCAATTACAGAATAATATTACATATAATTTATACAAAGAAATGACAAATTAAAAAAAAAATATATATATATATATATATATATATATATATATATAAACTCAGATAGGAAACTACATATTAAAGACACATCAAAAATGATTTAATTAACTTAAGCTACTATAACTTATCATAATATCATCAAGCTTATTCATAAATACAGTAGAACTATCGGCAAAATCAAGTTTATCGCAAATAGTGTTAAATACCCGACACATTGAATAGGCGAATTGTAGTGAAAATTTGTTCGTGAAAAGTTACACTGAAATGCAGTTGTACTTCGTGTATTACAAGGTCTTACATAGAAGTTTAAACATTGTACAAGAGATATATCATCAATCAAATTATTTACAATCTTATATAATAAAGTAACTTGTTGCCTTATGCGACGTGTTTGTAATGAGACAAGTTGAAATTGAAGTAACAGATCTTTATATTCAATGTTACTAGGCCATTGGTGATTTATTCTAAAGTGGCACACTTTACAGAATTTTTTTTGTACATTCTCAATTAAATTTATTTGATACAAATAGTAGGGATTCCAAATAATGCAACCATATTCAAGTTTGCTTCGTACAAACGATATGAACAAAGACTGCAAACTACTTACGTTACGGAAGTTATGAGTTATGCGAAATATAAATCCCATGGTTTTACAAGCATCAGCTAATATTCGCTCAATATGATAATTAAATAAAAACTTACTTTCAAAATAATTATAGTTCATCGTTTAACAAATTACTTTATTATGGATGCTAAACCTGAACATGTAAAACCGATTACGTACGCTGTATTATCTACTCCATTCTTAACTGGACTGGATTATAGTTCAGGAATATTTATCTTTATTTTATATTGCACTACGTTTCTTCTTTATATTTAAACTGTTGTTTATATATTGTTTGATAATATGATACAAGTATTTTCGTAAAAATTTGCAAACTATTATTATCGAACTATTTTCCAAAACATCCCACTAGTGGAAAATTAATTAATATCGAAACCATGAAATCAGCAGGGTGCAAAACAAGCTGTTCAGAATGATCTAGTGGCTGTGAACATAAATAGCAATAACAAATAGGCACAACACAACTAATTACTAGTGATTTGCATTGCGTTTGAGTTATTTTATATTCTAAATTGGAAGAATCAATACAGTTCTGGTTTTCACTCATTAAATGCTCTGCTCCAGCATTTTTATCTTTAATTGGGAACGTGCATCAACAAATAATGTCCGTAATAATGTGAAAACGTTTATAACTGATTGAATTTCTGGTTGATTAAAACTGAGCTTGAACAATAGTTTCCAATCGTCTTTATCGCTTGCTCAAACTCAAGTTTAAACTTTTAATTAATAACCTTTCATTAGTTTTCGTTTTAAATTAGTTTAATATTACTAATTATTAATTAAACTGACGTTCTAATTAAGTACATGTTCATATAACTGCAAACAGGAAATTATCGGATTAATGTTTGAACTGAGTGAATTGTGAATGAAAATAATTTTTTTTATTTTGATATTTCCAATTAATATTGAGAAATTAATAATTTTTAGTGCTTATAAATATTTTTCTACAACTACTACTCAATAACCCTTGTTGCTATTACTAAAAATGTAAATTAATTTTTATTCAACTTGTTTTTCTAATTAAAAAATGTTGACAGTGATTATTAGCTTTTCACACAGTTTTTATAATTACTGATACTTTGTTGAGAATTGAAATATCCGGAAAACCGAGAAAAACTTCAAAACAACTAATGTTATGCTGGTTAAAGATTTTAACACACCATTATTTCTCAACCTTTTTTCATGTGCGCTCCATTTTTTACTTTTTTATTCACAATATAGGAAGAATTGGAAACGTGAAAAAAATCGTTGACGAGATTTTCGCGAAAATACGTGTTTGGAGGTCCACTGAATCCGTTTCCTCAATGATGTCTGTGTGTGTATGTGGATGGATGTGTGTCCGAGTGTGCAATATCTCATGAACGAGATAAGATTTGTTAACGAAACTTGATAATTATAAGTTTAACAAAAATTCGAAGAGCTGAGATGATTTTGAATGAAATTGAAAAACCGGAAAAGGAAGTTTACTGGACACACAAAACAATAAATTCCATTTATTTTAAAAATTAAATCAGTTACGAAAATAAAAGTTTCGAATAAAAGATGTTAGCAAAAATATTTGGAACATAAAATGTTAATTGTAATTTTCCTGTATATGCGTCTAATTTTGATAAAAACTAATTTTTTTATTTAATAATATATTTCAATTACCATAGTAGTATTAGAAACAAAAAACATAAATTTTAATTTTCGCTTTATCTAGTTATCTATGTTTTTTTCCGAAAAACAAATACATCATTAAAATGGTCAACTAATTTGGCAATTTTGTCTCAATTTAATCGACTTCGTATCCCACGATTCTTGAGATACTAAGGGTTAGGCTCGAAAAACGAACATCCTGTATATGCCTCATCAGTAAATTTAGACATAAAGTAGTCAACATTACTAAAAAATTATACGTAAACAAATTTGATATTTTATATGTTTCAAACAGATAAATGCTGAATTAGTGAAAAACTAAATTACATGTTTAATAATATTATATAACATTCATATATTCTAAATATTAAATATGCTGTGTATAAGAAAGTCGTGTGGTGACCACACCAGATTTTTTATATCAGTACTTTGTCTTCCTCCTTTCCTTATATTCTTGTATATTTGATATATTTGAATTTTGGGTCGATGTTGACAATGAATTTTCTTTTTCGAAGTCAAGAACTTTTCGAGCACTTTTGCCATTTCCAACATCTGATCTTTGTGAAATCAGGTTTTCTACAATGGTTGATTTAAAAATAAAATATAGGAAGAGAAAGAGAAAAGTTTTATTCCACAAGACAGGTCCAAGGCCAAGAAAGCTATAAATTTTTAGATTCACGGTTTTTTAGGCTTAATTCGAATTAAATTATTTGTTTAAATTTTATTATTTTATTATCAGAACGGATTTTTTTGTTTGTGTTATATTTTGTTGCATTGTATAATTACAATAAATTCTTTTGAAAGCTTTTGAAGATTTTTTCTTTTCCACTTTTCTTTGCGCCCCATTTTTGTATTTCGTGCCCTTTCAGAGATGCGTGCTCCACAGGTTGAGAAACACTGTAATAAACGCTATAAAAATGTATTAGGTTTCAATATTTAGTATTACTGCTTTAAAAATTTATTCATGTAAGTGGCTGATTCGTATAACCTTTAATTACTAAAACTGATGTGGAGTGAATTTACTAAATTTGGGATATTAAAATTATTTTTTTTGCAGAATATCTACACGTAGACCGTGTCAATTCGGAATTCAATAATCATTACAATCGCACAACAGCGACCAATTACATTACTATGACTCTTTTTTACCGTACAGTAAAAGCCAATCATATTATATAATAATTATTAAATTAACCAATAAGATGCTGATTACGAAAAGCATGCATGTATCATAATTTTCACCAAGTTACTAAAGTAACGATAAAGAAATTAATGTGTTAAATAAAAACGTAAGTAAGGTGGCTCTGTATCGAGTTGAACTATGGATTTGGGAACCTAGGTACGCCTAGCAATGGGTAAAAGGCGTGATGATATATTTATATTTTTATTTTAAAACATCAACTAAAAATAATCTCCCTAAATATCATATTTTGTTAGAGAATCATTTGTCTTTTCCACGGCAACTTAATATGCAATTTGGGTGCCGGAAAGTTCACCGAATACAATTCACCGAAAAACAATTCACCGAAGTAACAATTCACCGAACAAACAATTCACCGAAATACAATTAATCTAAAAACATATTCATCGAAATGATAATTAAACTGTAGTATTTTTAATGTTCCTAGAACTGGAAGAAAAATGCAGGCATTTAGAAAAGGATACTTACCGTAAATTCCGAATCTTTTGAATATTATCCATTACGTTAAATATCGTTAATTATTGCAGGGTTAATGTAATTATTATTGAATCGGCTAAAATTTGTTTAAGTTGTTTAAGTAGGTGGCTCAGTGTTATCGAGTCGGCCTGTGGATCCAGAGAACCCTGGATTGATTCCCACAGCTTACAAACATTTTCACCACAGTAAAATTACTCCTGTGGCTTTCCCACCACTAACATCTTTGCGAGCCGTGATTTGACGACTGGTAACCGCACTGCACGCGCATAAATATATTACTTATCGAGACCTGCTTTGGCAGAGTGCCACACCCAGTAATGGATAAAAGGCGTGATGGTATATTTATTATGTATTTATTTTAATACAACTCGAGAGTTTGTTTTTCGCATGCCAAATTTTATACAATGGTTTAAAATCAAATATCCCCTCCTTTCAACTTCCTTGACGGTAGATCATGAAGTGGTTGCTAAGTAACAAGTTGTATACAGTGTTTTATGGAATATAAAACACTAGTGTTTTATGAGCCATATAATTCACCTGAAATCAGTGTACTTATGTCCTTATAAAATATGAGTTGTGGATAAAATATGTAATCTGTTTAACAATGTCAACCATTTAAATATTACCTACTATGATTCCCGTTATTAATTTTAAATTGATTTAGTTTATTTGGAGCAGCAAGAGATGGCATTAAAAATCGCGTAACAAGGTAACTAATGCAGCTGTCGGAGAGCCCTGGTTGTGATGTTAGAATCCGAATATCCCGAATTCGAATTTTAAATCAAGCTAAACTTAAAAAGAGTGTATTAAATAATTATCCAATTAAATTCGTTCATTTCTTATCATGTGTGCAAAATCAACCAAGCAAAACATAATTGGACTGATAATTTCCCTAGGACAATTATCACGTATATTATTAATTTGCTAAGTAACAAACAGCGTTTGGGCATTAAATAATAATAATTGTTTTTAAATGTCACTTTCAATATTTAGTTATGAAAATAATTATTGTGTTGACAGAATTACTACAAAAAATCTTTTCGAATATCTCTCGAGCATTACTAAATTACTTATAACTGTATCTCATTTACATATCAATATGCTTTCTAAGCAATGGCGTCCGTATGTGTTTATTTAGGTAATCATAAATATGAGCAGGTCACGCGTGTATTGCACTATTGTCTGTGTCAGGTAACAAACAGTTTTTACATATGAAAATAATGACTCAATCTACGGAATTATATAAAAAATGTCGTATCCGTCGAGCATTGTTAAATAAATAATAATTTTATCATAATATCTTCAAGTACGGATTCCTAAAGGTTACCAAATAATGTGCTTTATAACTGTGATAAAATATTTCGTATTATCAATCGCCTTAAAACACTGTAACTGAAAATAATATGTCGATTATAATATTAAATAAATATTCAAATTAATCTTTTATACAATATTTTATAATAAAACCTATCAATATTAAATGCATTTTATTGGCCTGTAATATGATCAAGAAGAATCATGTATCCTCGTGCGCTATTCGTTATTTCCACTCATTTTGTGATCATAAAACGACAATCTCCTTTCCCTTTTGAATCATATTTTTTATGATTCCTGGTTACTGATTCGTATCAAAGGTTTTAAAAATAGCTTCTACAAATAAATGTAAGTAGTCCAAATGTGGAATAAAAGTAAATTGGCAGTTTTCCGAAGAAGATATGCAGAAATACCACATATTTAATAACAATACAACATTTTTTCTTTTGTACAATCACAATCCAATTAATAATAATAGCTCAGTGGTATCAAGTCGGCCTGTGGATCCTAAGAACTCTGGTTCGATCCCCACAGTCGGAAAAACATTTTCACCAATTTAAAATTACTCTTGTGGCTCCCCCACTACTAACATCTTTGGGGGTCGTGATTTGACGACTGGTAACCGCACTTCGCGCGCATAAATATATCACTTATCGAGATCTGCTTCTGCAGAGTGCCACACCCAGTAATGGGTAAAAGGCGTAATGATATATTTATATTTATTTATATTTCAGAAAAGCGCAGGGTTTTAAATTTTAGTTTCGTTGTTTAGTAATTTCATTAGAGTGTTTAATTGTGTGAAATTCACTTTCAAAAACAAGCGCAGGGATGACACTCCCTTCGTTTCTTATCTTTTTTATTCTTTTCTGATCTTACATTGAGTGTTTAACTGCAATTGTGTGGAATTCACTTCCAAAAACAAGCGTAGAGCGACACTCCCTTCCTTTCTTATCTTTTAATTCGTTTTCAGTTATTACGTAGTGTTTAACTGCAATTGTGTGAAATTCACTTTCAAAAACAAGCGCAGGGCGACGCTCCCTCCCTTTCTTATCTTTTTGTTTCATTTTCAGTTACTGCATTGTGTGGTCTTTTCTTTCATATATAAGTGCAGACTATCGCTTTCATCTTTTCTAATCTTGTAGATTCGTTGTTAGTTTCGTTATTAGATTCGTTGTTGGGAGTAAACGTGAGTAATTTGAGATTTTTTATGCATACGTTATGTACGTTGAAGAAAGAAAATGAATGGTAAGTGAAAAGGAATGATGTGATTGAAGGTTTGTTGTGTGATAATAATTTCGAGTGTATAAATGAATGAGTTTATATGGAGTGATCTTTGAAAGTGGTTGAAGTGAGGGTGGTATGTTTGGATGAAAATGTTTGACTATGACTGGTTGTTTGATGGGTGTGATGAGTGAATGTTTTATGAGTGATTTTAGGGTTCGTACTACCCCATTTGTTGGGATATAGCGGGAAGATATGTATGTATGTATGTATGTATGTATATTTATTTTATTTAACAATCCAATTTTTAAACGAAATTTATAATATTTTCAAATAGGTTTGTTTGTATATTTGATATTTTAAGATTTTAACGGACATATTTTATGTTAGTTTGTATAAAATTAGTATATTCAGTAGTAGGTGCACGTGATGAAATATTATAAATACCAATCGAAAGGAAAATTTATTTAAGATTCTTTATAGATTTCGTCTTCTTTGGCCATTTTCAGAATTTTTCTGAAGATGGCCTAAGAAGCCGAAATCGATAAAGAATTTTAATTAAAATTGTGAAACTTACATCAAGTGCTTTTTCTTTCGATTGTTAGTTTGTATATCTGATTTGAAGATTTTAATGGTTATACTTTAGGATCGCATCAGGTTGAATTTTAATCACTATACATGTTAGTTGTTTTCTTTAACATTGTATTTAATCATGTTCCAATGCACTCACGATTAAACGAATCATGATTTTAAAAATCATAATCACAATTCACAAAGAAAAACACACATCATCTAAAGCTCTTTATTTAAAATTCTAAACATGGTTTCGTGTGATCAGTGGCAGGATGGAGCAGACTGATTTAATCTGTAGCGGAGTGAAGCTATGAACAATGGATGTAGTATGATTTTGTTTGTCGTGTAATGAACCTTGCTTGAGGAGTTTGTTGGTGTGCTCGTAACGTATAACGCTCTCTAGCGCTCGCTAAGACGTGCCATTGCTGCTTGAGTTCAGTCTACAGCAGAACAATGCATTTGCCTGCTGCTGTCGCAATCTGCATTCGCTCAAATTTGTCAAGCAAATTACTCTTCTGCCGTCGTTTCATTATAACTTACATGTATATTTATCTGACAGTTTTTGTCATTTGTTTGTAGGAACATTTCAAGAATACTAAGCACTGACGGTCCATTTTGGAAACACTACTACATAAATACTTTTCGTATTATTGTGACTAAAAGTGTAATGTTTAGATATTGAAATCTAGATTAAATTGAACTACCATTCAATATATGAATGTAATTACAATTGACTATAAATAGTATTTTGCACACTGTAGTCTTGTAAATGTAAAATTTAAATACTTTCAGACCATTTATGGTCATTTATATACAATAAAAATTAAATTATTTGTAAAAGAATATTTATAAAAATAAAAAAATAGCCAAAACAAAAAAAAAATTCTACGCTTGAAGACAGAATGCTTTTTATTCAATTATTCACTATCTATTCAGTCTAAAATTGGGTGGCCGAGCGTATTAATGCACCTATTAAGGGTTTATACTACCCAGCAATTTTTTTCCATTTTTTTTATTTCCCTAAATGATGCATAAACTATTTGAAAATGATATTCAAAAACTATTTTGGGAGGCAAGCTATGAAAAACAATATTTATAGCTTATTTTTTGAGACGCCTTTAAGCGCTCTGAAACGTTTGAAAGAGTCGCTCAGCATCGAATCATCAGAAAAGCGATCGGAAAGACATTAATTAAGTCGCTTAGAAAAGAGGCTAAAGAGCGAAATGCATGCTTGGAAGGGCAGTATGGTGCTGGGATAGCAGAGTAAAGGTAAAAAAATAGCATGCTTATATTTTGAATATTTTATATAATAACGTGTTTTTCTAGAAACTATGTTTTTCTAAGTGGCGTGCATCGTAGTTCACTCAATTCTTATCGAATTTACTTGAAATTTTAACGTTAGCTTCTTAGCTAGAGTATCTTTCGAAATACACACGATTTTTAAGAATGATAAATAATTACATTTGCAATAAACGATTTAAATTCGATTTTTTGTCAAAAAATTAGAAAAAAAATGAAAATTCATGTCAATTTGTGAATTAAAAAAAAATTATAATCTTGGATACTTCCAAGGAAAAACTAATGTAGATTAAGGAAAAAAATATTTTTTTGCTCTAAGTGGTGTACGGAGACTGATACAGTGCACGCGGATTTCCTCCTAAAAACAACATTTGTTCAAGTTACCTAGTGACATTGCGCCATTTTGTATCGTAAATTTAAATAAAACATATTTTTGTATACCTTAATACATGTATAATAAAGCCTCAACATTTCATTTTAATCCATTGATTAGTAATCGAGAAAAAAATTCCCAAAAAAGGTTCGCTTTTGAGGGCGCCCGGGTCCCGGGTAGTATAACCCCTTAATATACTGTAATATGACACGAACCAAGGTTCGTCGGTTCGAATCTGCGTGACGACGAACTGTTATTTGTTATAAAATAAAAAAATACAGTTACATGGTACTTATGATACGCCTTAAATAATATAGCATTTTGACTATGATAACCGGGTATACGGCAGTGCATAAATTGTGGCTTGGCGTGCTCTGTAGGACCAAATCCACAATGGATTGTAGTGTCACAGGAAGAAGAAGAAGAAGAATAAGAACATTGGGTTGTAAACTAACTTTAAGGGTTAATACAGAGTAAGTTTAAATTGTAATATTTAAATGTATATAGCCATCTATATACATTTAAATATTATCAGTATACAATTAAGAGTAATTGGAGCATATATATTGAATACAGTGGTTTTCAAACATTTCGGAGCCATGACCCTATTGAAGGCAAAAATTACAAATAATTTTTTCGCGATCCCCTTACTCTTGTGTGATCAAAATTGTAGTTTGCAATAGGCTGATTTAATAATGTGTGTTACAAAAATAGAACCACAATATCAGAAATTAATCAAGGAAAAACTTTGCTATAGTTTCTTAGGAACTTTGTTGGTATAATAGTTTGTAGAATAAATTGTATTTTGTTTTCAAATCAAGCTTATAATAAATTCTTTGAATCTTTGAAAACACGTTTTATTAAATTTCTAAGAAGCATCTTCACGATCCACTGGAGGTTCGTGACACACACTTTTAAAACCACTGGACTAGAAAAAGAAGTCCCACATATAAATAAGGTTTTAAAAACAGAGCAACAAAAATATAAAATTATGATTATTAATTTTAAAACAAAAAATATAAATCACATAAAAATAATATCTAGTTCTTTTTGCAACTTACACAATTTTGAGTACACTTTTGATACATATTTTTATCTTTGTCCCATTTAAATCATATATATATATATATATATATATATATATATATATATATATATATATATATATATATATATATATATAGAAATTTATGTATATATATATATATATATATATATATATATATATATATATATATATATATATATATATATATATGGGGTGGCTAGCTCAGTGGTATGAAGTCGGCCTGTAGATCCTGAGAACCCTGGTTTGATTGCCACAGGCGACAAACAATTTTCATAACTTCAAAAGTTACTCGCTGTGACTCCTCCACCACTAACATCTTTGGGGGCCGTGTTTTGACGACTGGTAACCGCACTTCACGCGCAAAAATATATCACTTACCTAGATCTGCTTCGGCAGAGTGCCACACCCAGTAATAGGTAGAAGGCGTGATGATATATTTATTTATTTTTATTTATATATATATCCAATCCGATCCGCAGTTGGATTTCAGATTATATCGAAATTAGAACTATCTTTAAATTTTCGATGATATATTCAATCCAATGTTTTCTAACACAGCTTTTAAGTTGTTATACAATTTGAGTAAAGACAATTATTATATAGGGAATACAATGATAAAATATTAAATTGGCGATAGATTTCAGAAAAACAAATGCAAATACAATAAATATATATATATATATATATATATATATATATATATATATATATATATATATATATATATATATATATATAGATTCTCAAAACAGTTTTAGCCAATCTTGAATTCTGGATAGATATATATATATATATATATATATATATATATATATATATATATATATATATATATATATATATATATATAGATTCTCAAAACAGTTTTAGCCAATCTTGAATTCTGGATTAGCTAATCGTATTCTAGTTCGATTCTAAAAAGTTAATCAAAATTATTCTCCGAAAACTTACTGGTAGTTAGAATATATTAGAGTTTATCTAAACTTTTTTGAAAATATTGTTTTATCTTAATTTGAATAATCTAAAATTCAAGATAAGTAAAACTATTTTGAGAATTGAACTGATAGTGTCACAAATAAATAAAGGGAAATCATATTATTTTCTCGTTTGGTTTTTGTTTTTTAAGAGTTGTTCCAAATTAGAATTTATCATGATTAACAAATAGTTCAATTAACTGAAATCAACTGTATTTTATATACAAATTTATTTTCTTCTGAAATGTCATTTGGTTTATCTCTGTTCCCTATTTACCTGTAATTTTCAGCTGCGTTCCATTTAATTAGGTTAATTAACTGTATACAAAAGATAAACCACTCGTTATGAAATTAAATGTAAAGTTTTCCTTGTATGCATTTATTTATGCACTTAAAACTAATATTTTAACGCAGATGTAAACTAAATTTAAAAGTAAAAGCAGAAAGTAATTAACTTTCATAGAAACCTAAATTGGAAATTCGTTGAAACATTAAATTGAATTTACAGCTACGTAAATAAATATTGATGACAATATTGCAATAATGTTTGCGATATAGGCAAGTAATTGGTTATTTCTGAAATATAACATTTAATATGCGGTCTATCTAAATTAATTTTAGTCCGAACATAGATTACTAAGGTAAAATACAAAAACACGAAAATAGAATTTAAAAATAGTATTACATTATTTTTATCAAGACCTACTTATTTGCCACTAACTAGTTTCTAATCTCTAAGAAATACACTTGTGTAGAAAAAAATTGAGAGGACCATTATTATATAAACAAACCAAAAAATTATCAAGGCATACATTAATTTATGTTAAGATATAACAAAATAATTACTGTACAAAAGATATGGTTAAATTATTGCATTTTTTTTATTGACATGTTAGACTTATTTGACAATTACTAAGTATAGTTTTCGGATACAGTGTAGTATATAATAGGAAATTATTTTTATAAATTGTTAGTAACACAAGTTACATATATACAAAAAAATGGAAAAAGCACCACTATTTTCTCTTTTTATTCTAATGGTAGGCCTAATTAGCGTACATACTAAGGTCTACTCAAAGTGTGCTTTAGCTAAGGCTCTTCTGGTTTATGGTATGCCCAAAGATCAACTACAAAATTGTAAGTATATCAAACATTTATGCAACTTCTAGAACTGTTTTTTTTTTGTTAATCTTGTATTAAATTAAATATCTAAATTTTTTACAATTTTAGTTAAGCAGTATTTCAATTTTGTTTATCTTGCGAATGTAGCGGGTGACTATAAATGATAGACATTGATTTTTTAATGATACCTACATATATTTTATGTTTTATGTTGCTATACCTGTCAAATTCAAATATGTCAAATAAAATATAATTTTAATTTGATTGCCTGTTATTGTTAACCTTTATTTCCTCTTTATTTATGTCAAATTCAAATATATATATACATATACAGGCTGGTGAACTCTCGAACATAGGGATTTAACATGTAAAATTACAATTTTGTAATTTCCTGCTTCCCTAAGTATTTTAAGCAAAAAAACGTCGAATAAAAGTTTTAGGGCATAAAATTCTGCATCTAAGCCAATAAACAAAATTCACTTTGCATGCTTCGTAACGGCACAAATTAGATCTGAAAATAACAAAACTAGCCTCAAAACTATCGATAGTCATGGAATTGAGACAAAATAAAACAAATGTTTGACGTATAATCTGTCAAAATAATTTCTTTATTTATTATGTCATATATATATATATATATATATATATATATATATATATATATATATATATATATATATATATATATATATATATACACTCTTGAACATGAGATTTAACATGTAAAATCATAGCTTTGTAATTTACTGCTTCTCTAATTATTTTAAGCTAAAAAGCTTCAAATAAAAGTTTTAAGGCATAAAATTCAGCATCTAAGCCTATAAACAAAATTAATTTTGCATGCTTGGTAACGGCACAAATTATAGCTGAAAATAACGAAAATAACCTCAAAACTATCGATAGCCATGGAATTGAAACAAAAATAAATAAATGTTGAACGTTTTATCTGACAAAATAAATGACATACGGCTGTATCATGTAACACATCGTTAATAATAAGCGACGTCGATAATTTTTTTTAGCTTTGACATCAGTTTTGTTGTGACGTTTGTAAAATTTTTATTCATATAAATACAAATTTGACGAACGTCAAGACAAAACCGGTGTTGCCAAGGCAAGTTAAATTTATCGACATCGCTTATTATTAAAGACGTGTTACATGATACAGCCGATAATAAGTAAAGAAATTATTTTGACAGATTAAACGTCAAACATTTGTTTAATTTTGTTTCAATTCCATAGCTATCGATAGTTTTGAGGCTACTTTTGTTATTTTCAGATCTTAATTTGTGCTGTTACGAAGCATACAAAATTAATTTTGTTTATTGGTTTAGATGCAGAATTTTATGCTCTAAAACTTTTATTCCAATCTTTTTTAAAATAATAAGGGAAGCACGTAATTAAAAAATTATGATTTTACATTTTAAATTCGAGAATCATGGTAACCACTCTGTTATATATATATATATATATATATAAAATTGTTATTTACAGTAATACTAAATTGGGAAACCCTTTAACTTTAAAAAATAATGAAATGTTATATTGATAGTGACGAGGCTTGCCAACTAAAAAACAGGGTAGCGAACTCAAAACTTTATAGTCACCTGGTATATTAAATATGGTACAATATTAACTTCTAAAATACTAAATAAACAAAAATGTTTTTGATGATAAATTGCCATTTTGGTATGGTATTATTTCTTTAGATTTTTTACTGCATGTAAATAAACTAACGGTTAAGGTCTCGTATAGGGGTATGTCTGGTTGAATCCGAAAGTGGTGGTAACACAGCAGCTAAGGGAGGCCCAAACAGCGACGGATCTTATGATTACGGGCTTTTCCAAATCAACAACCGCTACTGGTGCAATGAAGGACACGCCGGTGGTGGCTGCCATATTAAATGCAAGAGTACGTATATACTAAAATCTGTCATAACGGATCTCTCTATTGAGATCATATATTTCTTGTCACCATTCAAAATCACGATACTTCAAAAAGTCTGTTCGTTACGCAGAATTTCTGTTAAATGGATGCAAACATGGAAATCAAATCAATTTTGAATAATTTCCCTGCTTTCAGCGTACAGAGACTGTTATAAATTTTGCACTATTCAAGAAGTCTTACTTTTGTTCATATGCAGATACAAATTCTAACCTAAAGTAAATTAAAATAAATGTATCATCACGCCTTCTACCCATTACTGGGTGTGGCACTCTGCCGTGAGAGATCTCGGTAAGTGATATGCATTTGCGCGTGAAGTGCGGTTACCAGCCATCAAATCACAGCCCTCGAAAATGTTAGTGGAGGGCGAGCCACAGGGATAGTTTTAATGTGGTGAAAATTGTTTGTCGGCTGTGGGAATCGAACCCGGGTTCTCAAATCCACAGGCCGACTTGACCACATTGAGCCAACCCATAATGGAAAAAATAATTTATATTTCCAGTAAAGTTGATTCAATACTCGAGCACAGTATTTACAGCGCGAGCCGAAAGCGAGAGATAAGAATATTGTAAGAGGAAAAAGACACTTCACGCTCGTGATACACACATAATTTTTGCTACGATTGTATAATAAATTATTAAAAAACGTACACGTACAGAAATTAAGTTCATTCTGTCAATATGAGCTGTATTCCATTTGCCACTTGGTTTACTTAATCAGTTCAAATAAATTAAACATGATTAAATGAACTGAATTAAGCAAACTCATACACTTATTGCTGTGAATTACTTGAAAGTAAATTAGAATCAGTAATTCTAATACTGAAAAATGTAAATTAAATCTGATCCAAATGGCAAATGGAATACACCTATGATAAATTCCTGATATGTTTGTATCCATGGTAAATATTGAAGCAAGTTCGCATTTAATATCTTGGCAACGCGCTACTAAGTTATTTTTCTACGACCGAGCAGAAAATAGACTTTTCCAAGTGTCAGTTGAAAGTAGAAAGTTGATATCTGCTGCTTGCTGAATGGCAATAGGCGTATTCCATTTGCCATTTGAATCAGATCTAACTTACATTTACTGAACCAGATTACTTATATATTTCACCGGTTAGTTCGCTGACTTTATTTCCAAAACTAGAAGTAAAGATTCTAATTTACTTTGAAGTAATTCACCCCAATAAGTGTATCAGTTTGCTTAATTCAGTTCATTTAATCATATTGTTTAATTTATCTGAACTGATTTAAATCAACCAAGTGGCAAATGGAATACAGCTATTGTAAAGCTACATTCACAAATCGAAATTAGTTTTTGTTTTATGTTTTCCATTTTTGTTTTAATAACCTTGTAGACATGTTATCCTATGCTGCCATTCACAAATCAGTATTTAGTTTTGGTTTTAACACAAAAGTTTGCAAACTCCAAACTTATGTTTTAGTTTTACGTTTTATACTTAGGAATAGACCAATAGGACGAAGCGTAGAATGATGTAGTGATATATACTTGTTTCTTTCTATCGTCGTTCGCATTGACGATAACCTAAGTTTGTTTTCATTAGAGTGTCAAAATTAATAAAAATAAATTAATACCTACTTTCTTATTATGATAATATTTACCTTGCTCTTCCAAAAAATACGAAAGTAAACAAATAATGTATGACAGCATGTGATCTTCTAAAATTTATGATAGATGTCACTACTAACTAAAATCGACAAAAGCAAAACTATTTGTGAATGGCACCTAAAAACACACTAAAACATAAAGCATAAAACAAAAACTAATTTCGATTTGTGAATGTAGCTTAAGAGTGTATTATCGTATCGATGGATACATGAATACTGTCGCCCGAATTTCCAAACTAACTGTCAAAAATATTTTTAAATTTTTTTTAAGCGTGTCTAATTGATCATTGAAAAAATATTACGTGCCCCTCGAGAAGAAAGTGTCCTTGTCGTTCTTTCAGGGTAATTGTTCCTGGATACGCCTCGATCAACAATCTCCTTGAGCAAGCGGCAATAGATTACTTTTTGCTCTAGGTACACAAATAACTATTCCGATTGCTTCTCAAAAATCGTCAATTTTACGATGACAAATGAGAGTGTAATCGTTAACTTTTCATAGCAATCGTAGACAAAAACAATTTTAGCAGTGAATAAAAATTTAATCATAACTTGTTGCAGATTTGCTGAATGATAACATTGCCGATGATACCAAATGCGCCCAGCTCATTTATAAGCAGTATGGATTTGATGCCTGGAATGGATGGAAAGAAAAGTGTCAAGGTGCTTTACCTGATATTAGTAATTGTCGATTATAAACAAGATTTAAAAGGGTTAATTTTATTTTAATTATGATGTTTTGGGAAATAGATAATAAATACCGTTTAACACGAGCAATATTTTATCGAACGATTTTTTTAACCGCAAAAATCGTGTGATAAGCTTATATGCATTGAATGTAATGGCAGGTTTCACATAGAGACCGTGCGGTAAAATTATCGTACGATAAAATATCGCTTATGTGAAACGACCCCTATAAATATATTGTTAACAAAATATGTACCTAACTACTAATAATAAATAAATCAATGTCAGCACTAATTCCTGTACTATGTGTTTTACTGCTAATTTCAGTTATAGCATGTTTTAAATTCGAAATTATTACAAAATACTCCACAAATATATCTCATCAAACGGGGTAGCACTAACTCCAGAATCATTTAAAAAAAACATTTACTCATATCAGACTTATCAAATAATCAGTCCTCGTCAAACATTCTCATCCTAACACACCATTCTTGCTTCAACCACATTCATAGTTCTCTCGAAACAAATTTATTAATCGCACAACAAACTTTCATTCACATTCATCTAATCACTTCTATACACTTTTCATTCATCTTTCTTTGACTTACGTTTCATATACTCAATTCATCTCAAATTACTCACTTTCACTCCTGTGACAACAAATTCACAAAGATTAGAAAAGAAACGAGCCAAATAAATTCATGAAAATTCTACATAATTTTGCAGAAATTAATGTTTTATATTTTATATTTTGGACGAAATACGATATATTCACAATTTGTTTTACCAAAATTTCATTCAAAATAGATGTTCAGAAGCTAATATTTGGAAAATTTTTGATACTGTTTAAAAATTCATGTTGGGCAGTAACCGAAATTCCTCGTCCTAGGGACAAAGAAAATGCTGAATTTAAGGAAAGTGGCAGAAGAGTGGACAGTAGTTAAAAAAATTCAAAGTTTAATACGCGATAACAAGCTTTAGGAGAAAGCAGATAAAATAAAAAGTAGAGAAAATCGAAGCATATGTACTAACTGGTGAGTATATATGTACATGCAAGGGCTTTTTGTTAAGTCTGAGCAAAAAGTGTTAAAATGTCGTTTTTCGATTCAAAATTATTTTCATTTTTCAACATAATCTCCTTCCAGGTTGATACACTTAATTCAACAATTTCCAAGTTTCATGAGGTCACAAGGTGTGGCTATTAAATAATGAGACTGATGCTGTTTTATCATTTTATTTTGATTCCATACCTATTTACTTATTATCACTTTCAATATATACGCCTCCTCTATCCCTACAATGCTCCATGCGAATCTTCCATTGTTCGAAACAGTGCTGGAAATCTTCTTCCGTCAGCTCCTTCAGAATGCGTACAGATTTCTCTTTCAAAGCTCAAATCTTGTTGCTATTAAAGCAAATTTTACGTTAGAAATCAGATAGAAGTCGCACGGTGCAAGATCTGGCGAATAAGGCGGATGGTCCAACACTAGGACGCTGTACTTGCCTAGAAATCTCTTGACAGACATTGCAGAATATGCCAATGCAATGTTTTTATGGACAAACCATGATTTGTCCTTCCACAATTCGAGTACTTTTTTCAATAAATTATAAGTTTCAGAAGCAGTTTTGCCGAGTTTCATGTGAAATTTCATAACAATTCGTTGCTCTAATGTTGCACTTAACATTTTTTCGGCGAAACAAAAAAACAACTCTAATTAGAACGAATGCTACGGCTATACGCATTTGTTTACAGAAACGAGAGGTACTGCATTCGAAAGAGAAAGCTTCACGCTAAAAAGCTGACTGTTGCTGGTGTTTGGCGCATGCGTACTTCGTCTGTAACAGCGTCAGTCTCGTTATTTAATACACACCTGGTAGTATGATTGGTTGAGCTCGGCAAAATAGAATTATATTATATTTATCAGTTATTGTTCGACCGTTTTCCAAAAACAATCAATCAAAAATATACTGAAACCGTTTTTTCTTTCTTCGGGACACTTTCACCGGTTTTAATCCACTGTTTTGATTGTTGTTTCATCTCAGGTTGGTAGTGATGAATCCATGTTTCCTCAACTGTTATGAAACGATGCAAAAATTCTTTTAGATTTGGTTGAATTAATTCCATAACATGCATAGAAGAATTTACTCGTTCCTTTTTTTGGTTGATTGTGAGTAAACTCGCCACCGATCTTGCGGACAGTTTTTTCATTTGCATATTTTGATCAACATTCTCACGTACCTTTAATCTTGTATCGTTCATTATCATATCGTGGATTTTTCAATATTTTCTAGAAAAATGTCCTCAATAGGGCGTCCATGATGTTCAGCGTCACTAACAGTCAATCGGCCTCATCGAAAATCACTAATAAGTTATTCTAATTGAGGGTACAGACTCGCCATAATATTTATCCAGTTTGGCTTTGCTATCCGTTACCGCTTTATCTCTCAAAAATTAATGTTTCATTAACAAACGAATCTCATTCTTCTCCATGTTTTCAAATCTCTTTAATCGATTACTTCAAACAGTTGTCAATTTTAGAATAGTTGAGTCATTGGCCGAAAAATTGAAATGAGTTAATCCAAGAGTTGTTACATGTTAAATCAAAGACCATTTTAATTTAGTGGAATTACCTCTCTGATTTACCTCTTTGATTTTGCAAGGACTTATCGAACAATCCTCGTATACATATACAAGAGAAATTATCACTGTGTGTGAGTATGATGTAAAAATATTGGTAAAAGTAACAGGGAAATGATCATAAGTTATTGTGTAGGTTTAAATTCCTAGGCACTTTATTAGAAAATTTAATTTCTCTTCAAATATAAATTGGTAACTCCTATTCTCCAGTTTGTTGTAATTTTCAGTTTACGTTCCAAATATGTTCCTCAGAGTTAAGTTAATTTACTTTATACAATACAAATGAAATTAAACTTTCAGTTATATTCGTATCCAATTACGCAAACACTTTAAATTAATATTTTGATGTAGATGTAGACCAAGTTTAAATGTGAATGCAAAAACTATTTAACTTTAATAGATAGCATGTAGCAAAATTAACCAAAATGTAAACAATGAAAACTATTAACCACAAATGTGCAATAAAATTTGTAAGGTAGATAAGTTATTTAAAACAACAGATAATACAGTAAATAAACCTCAACGTCATAAAATTTTATTAGTAGCATATCTAAATTAAATTATTAATCTCAAATACACTTATATCAATAATGGCACCATATACACTTCTATTTTAGCGTAAAAAAAATTGAGGATAATTAAAAATAATAAAATATATCATCACGCCTTTTATTCATTACTGGGTGTGGCACTCTGCCGAAACAGATCTCGGTAAGTGATATATTTATGCGCGTGAAGTGTGGTTACCAGCCGTCAAATCACGGTCCCAAAGATGTTAGTGGTGGGGGAGCCACAGGGGTAATTTTTTAAATAGGTGAAAATGTTTAGTCGGCTGTGAGGATCGAACCAGGATTCTTAAGATCCACAGGCCGACTTAAAACCACTGAGCCATTACCCCAAAGGAGAATTAATATATTTATATAAATCAACGAAAAATTATAAATGTATACCTAAAATAATTTATGTCAAGATTGATTAAAATAATTACAGCATAGAAGACCGTTAATTGTAGTAAAATCTTTTGTAATTTTAATAAAATACTGTAATAATAAAATGAAACAAGTCGTTATATTTTAGATCCAGTTAGCGTAAACACTATGGTTTTTTGCTGATATAGCTTAACTTAGTCTCTTCTGGCTAACGGTATACCCAGAAACTATCTGCAAAACTCTATGTATATCAAACATGTATTAAAATACAAAAACTATTTTTTCTTATACTATTTCCTGTTTTGTTATGTCAAACCAACTACGGTTTTACAAGTAAGGACGAGATAACAAAATAGTTGTACAAAAATTATACTCCTCTCTCTTGAAATATGTACATTCAAAATAAAACTTTCTTATTGCCAGTATCGCACAACATTACATAAATGTGCACCAAATTGCTTTATATTTCTGTAACTAAGTATAAATGGGTGAAACCCATTACGCAGCATGTACTATTTGTGTAAAACATGAGCTTTATTTTCCTATTGAAATTGCAATAAACATTGGAATAATTGTTAATTCATGTTCTAAAGGCACTTTTTATTTTATTTTTGTATTATATTTGAGTTATACTAACACATATAATTTAGGTACAATTTAGATAAAATTATACAAGTAACATTAGAGCTAGTTGTAGGTAAATGAAACTATTGAACAATACTTAGATTGGTTCGAAAATCATATTAAAAGTTAACTTGAATAGGAAAGCTAAACACTATCTGTAATTATGTAATTAAATGCAATATAACAATGTTAAAATATTAATTTAAACAAAGGCTGGTATATGAAATTATCCCTCCATTAGTATGGTAAACGAGATGTCCAATACAATCCTCTATGATAATTTTATAGGAAAATGCTTCAAATAAAAGTTGTAGTACGCACATTTAATATAACTTAATTAGTTTCTTTGATTTTTTTAAAAATAACTCGAGCAATATACTTTTTAACTATTAGGATTGGATTTCGGGCTTTAAAGAATTGTAACAAATGGTCAAAATGAGAATTTATCTTGACCACTGATTGTCGACGTGCTGAAGTTGTATAATAAGTAATGAAACGCTGCATATGCGAGTGGTAAATATTTTATTAAAACAACATAATAACAATCAACATAAAATAAAGATAATGAATTAATTAAACAAATAACAAATTAATAACATTATATTCTCGGGATAGACACCCTCGAATATTTTTCTACTCGCGAATCATAACTACTATCTACGTACTAACAACATCTACTACTTTCGAACTGTGTGCTACATACTTCTACATTGTATACTATCATACTATCATCTACTATCATCTACGAACTACCTTAAACTACGACATTTATACTAAATAAATGTTAGATCGCAATAATTTCTCTGAATGTGACAAATACCTCAGACGATCGCGCGTGTTCCAAAAGGTGAATAACATGACATGTGTCTTAAAGACGCAATCTAATCAACAATTTTGCAAACGATTATTTCTTGTACATCCTGTCTGTTAAAGAATAAGTTGTAAAAGTTTAAAAACACATTTTACAGTTTATTTTGCGAAGTTTCAACCAAGGTTGTGACCATTATCAAGCGATAATTAAAAACAAAATATTTATAATACGTTTGTTAAAAATTAATTTTTTAAAGTCATCAATTATTTAAAATATACCTCAACAAACTCTATTGAAGAAGCTGTTGGCACTCGCTGATGGTGAAACATTGTAGAATAATTCAAGAAAACACTCGGTTTGTTTTACAAAATAAAAGAAAATTCTTTATTGTACAATTTCGGTTGTTAGACCATCATTAGAAGAATAATACAGAAAATTACAACGATGGTGTATTTATACATAAATTGATGGGAGAGGATTTGGGTGGAAATTTGGGGATAATGGTATCCAGAAACGGAGAGTGAAAGACATCTAATTGTTCATTCATAAGGGGTATATCATAAAACTGGGACTTTCCTAACCGCGTAGGTTTCTAGGAGAAGCAATTTAAGAAAGTTACTTTCAACATGTAAAATTGATAAATTATTCTTGTTACAAGTATGGCTCAAATCTAACATATGTTTTGCGACATTGGAATTAAATTTTCCATTTTCGAAACTTTTAATGTGCTCTTTAAAACGTGTATGAAAATTCCTTCTAGTTTGACCTATGTATATAAAATTACAGTTATTACAGTTAATTTTGTAAACATCAGAACAGTTGTAAGGATCCTTTGAAACAACATTATTATTTACCAGTAGATTTTTCAAATTATTTTATTATAAAAACCAGAATTAATATTTAGTTTTTTGAGTTCGTAAGCAATCTTTTCACTAGCATGGTTGAAGTAAATAAGTTTACTGTAAACTGTGGTAGTATCCTTGATACAACTTGAAGCATAAAATTGTTTCAAGAGAATTCTTTTAAATTTTTTATAAATTAACTTGTCGATAATCTCAGCACTGTAAACGTTATTCGGAGCTATAGTATAAATTATATATTATATATTATATATTATATATATATATATATATATATATATATATATATATATATATATATATATATATATATATATATATATATATATATATATATATATATATATACAGGCTGTTAAAAAAGTTCCGGGACGGTGAATATCTCGAGAAAAACACATCGAACCAAGAAACCAAAAAACACGTGTTTCATATTTTGCAAAAAAAAAGGCTTGTGGCTACTTGTGATTATGTTAATTTTTTTATTTGATTCAATGTTTATTTCTTGTGATATTAGACCGTTTTTTACTTTTCTTTCAGAATCATGTCAAAACTTATTTTTGCGTTTAGAGCGCCATCTATTCCGAATTGGAAAAAAGTTTAAGATAAAATTAACTTATTTTTTTCGCAGAATACGAATCTGTAATAAAAAATTGGGGTTCCCATTTAAGGTTTCAACGTTGCCCCCCGCCCCGCCCCTGGGAGTGGGGGTTGGGGTTTGTGTTTGGTGTGTTTAGATAGGTTTTTGCAAAATACGAAACACGTGTTTTTTCGATGTATTTTTCTCGAGATATTTCACCGTTCCGGAACTTATTTAACAGCCTGTATATATGTATACAAACATAACAATTTTTTAGAGAAAAAATAAAACACTAAGTTTTGCAAAAAAAAAATGACCTAGTGAAATATAGAAGTTCAAAAGGAACTTCTTACATAATAAAAGTATTTTTCTTTGCTTGTGAGTAGTACGTGTTGAGCACAATAAATAAAAATAGAGCAATGTATGATTTTCAGTATACCGTAAACTATTGAATGATGTCTTTGTGCCCAGAATTCTACATTGAATGAGTTGATAACAGTGTTGCATGGCTTCTGGATTTCAATATTATAAAGGTCTATTTGAAATGAATTTGCAACCGGATATGATATAGTATCGGTTTTTCCATGAGGAAATCCTAAAGTTTCATGTTCATGCATCAAAGAAATTTAATGCAATTTTACTGCATATGTTCTGTGATCTCTAACGGCTTCAAAGAGAGACCAGCTTGTATGACAGAGAAGAGAGAGCTACACAAAAAGAGACGGATTATTTGCTCATTTTTTACGTTAGTTGCATCATAGGGCTTTTATGATACTCGCGCGAGAGAAAGAGGTGGTTGTTTGTTCTAGCAACAACAGATATTTCTGATTGTGTCACGGAGTCAAAGAAAGCGTTGTGGGTGTCCTTTTTTGTTTTACTTTTTAAACAAAATGTCACTTGCACAAGTTTTAATAAGAACTGAATTTTAGGTCAAAACTCAGCTTCAATTCCACGTTCTACATACATAGATAGAAAATAATGCACTGTTGCAATGCATGCGCGTCGAATGTAACGTATACTTACAGTACAGTTAAATATACTTTTTTAGAAAATTTGACGCCATGATATTACATCCATATTTTTGTCGAGCTCGTTTTATTTCCGCTTTGAATCGAAACATTAATTGATAGTTAGTATTAATAAATAATTCTAAATTATTTATATAAAATTAATAGACTATAATTGGATATCAAAATACATCATATTATTTTGTTTATTCTTGCACTTGCTAAAGTCAAGGAATTCATGCCCAAGACAAAAGATTGAAGATTAAAGACATTAGAGTATGCAATTTTCAACAATATATATGTACAGTGTCAAGACCAAAAAAGCGTAGGCGACAATTTTATATTTTCTTAAAATAAGTTCATTACAGTAAACTGGACGTAAGGCATGAGCCTTGCATCTAGCTTTAAGGTTGTATCCACAAAAAATACGAGATTCGTTAAAGTTGAGATTGAATTAATATAACTGATAATAAATAAATAAATATATATATATATATATATATATATATATCATCACGCCTTCTACCCATTACTGAGTGTGGCACTCTGCTGAAGCAGATCTCGGTAAGTGATATATTTTGCGCGTGAAGTGCGGTTACCAGTCGTCAAATCACGGCCCCCAAACATGTTAGTGGTGGAGGTAATAATATCAGTTCAGAATAAAGTGAGGTTATAAATGTGTAAGCGATTAAAATCCTAACAGTACGCTTGTTTGTACGCCCAGTTAGGTAAATTATTGTGAACTATTATTAATTTCATTAATAGTGATAGGGCTTAGTGTATAATATTTTTGTCATTCATTAATAAAATGGACAAAAATGTCCTATAACAGATTTTGTCATTTACACATATATCAACTTTCGTCGGGTTTAAATGCCATTTCACAATGGGTAATCTATACAACTTTAACTGTATTTTTTAAATAATAATCAATGGCATGATCATTACAAACTTTGAACAAATAGATCATACATTGAATGTAGATTGAAAAGGTAATGCCTAAAGATTGTGATATATCGTTTTGATATATTGCTCACGCATTTAGTTTTCTCGTTATTTTAGAATGTCTCGTGGTGGAAAAATATTGGATATTTTGGCAAAACAGTCACTAATTATTAGGGCTGTCGTACAAGTTGAGAACATAGAGATTGAAAGCAACTCCGAAAATAATAAAATTATTTTTTAATAGTACTACTATTGTCTTTTGTCTTTTTTATGTTCTTTTATTTAATGCCGTATACATTATAAAATTTAGCAAAAACATTAAAAGCGTATGTTCGATTTAAACGCCTCTTAGAAACTAAATAAGTTTAAAACGAAATACTTATGCTCCAACAAAAAGTCATAAACACCAACTGTTAAGTTAAATAGGCATAAGCGATAAAAATACTTATAAGAAATTTTAAAAAGCGGTTCGACGCAAATTATAATAATCAAATGCTGTTATTAATTTTATTTCTAGCTAATTAATGAGAAAATTATCTTAAATAGCATTTTTTTAAATTTTATCTTAATGTTTACTTCCCTGTATAATTTTGTTAAAGCCTCTTAAGCATTTTTATCGTGACGCCGTCGAATATAACATTTTCATTCTAACACACCATCTTCGCTTCAAGCACATTCATAGTTCCCTTGATATAGGCTCACACTAGGCATCTTTCATCACGCACGAAACCTTCAATCACAATCACATCTATCCATTCGCTCCTCTACATATGTATTATTAATCTTTCATTCTACGTATGTTCCACATGCTCAAATTATCTCAACTTAATCAAGCCTACTTCTCTAACAACGAATCTAAAAAGATAAAAAAGAAAGGAAGTGTCGTTCCGCGCTTGTTTATTTCACACAATTGCAATTAGACACTCTATTGTAAAAACAGAAAACGAATCAAAATGATAAGAAAAGGGGGGATTGTTGGTCTGCGATTGCATTTATATTATACTATATAACATATTTAAGTTTGTTATTATCAGAAAAAGAATTTAAAAATTGATTTATAAGGAGAAAAATTGGGATACCGCCAGGATTTGAACCTAGGACATATGAACTTTGGTTATAGGCTTTAAACTTACTAAGCTACGGTCGCCATTTAATTCAAATTTGATTTTATTTCAATTCTGCTCTCAATTTTGTTATGTCATAAGCAACCGTGATACTCGTACCATAGCCATATTTTCTCTCTATTATCCAATTTGATTTCATTAATTGTTTCAAATTAATTAAAAGTACTAATTAAATTTCAAACGGGATTTAAAACGCAAATAAGTTTTGTTTGTATCTACTTCAGAATAATTCTGATAGCGTACATGAATACGAGAGAGAATTAGTAATATATGAAATAATGAGAATATTCATATTAGAATACCGAGAAATTGCAAATAAAACAAATGATAATCAGCACGCTTTTCTTGTTATTCATTTCAGAGAATAATAGCTATGCATATGACTTATTGTATTTTTATATAATATGAAGTAGAAATATTGTATTACAGTTACTTATCTTGAAATAATATACGTAATAATTGGAATTAGAAAAATATTGGTGCCCAATGAGATGGAAAGAATAAAATAATATATTCCCACTTTTTTTGCTTTTATTTTGTCAAACACGCGGTTCTTGGAGTTGAAAGGCATTTGGGTGAAATGCGTTGTATTATAACAATATCTGTTAAATATTCAGATAAAAAATATTCTATGTTAAATATTTCTATATAGAAGTTATTTGAATTGACTATTAATAAATAAAAATGTATATTCTATGGTCATAAGATGAGGATTAAAAGCCAATGCCTATTATGCATCTTCGCAAATAAATAAATAAATAAATAAATAAATATATATATATATATATATATATATATATATATATATATATATATATATATATATATATATATAAATATACCATATATATATATATATATATATATATATATATATATATATATATATATATATATATATATATATATATATACATATATATACATATATATATAAATAAATAAATATATCATCACGCCTTCTACCCAATGCTGGGTGTGGCACTCTGCTAAAGCAGATCTCGGTAAGTGATATATTTTTGCGCGTGAAGTGCGGTTACCAGTCGTCAAATCACGGCCCCCAAACATGTTTTATATATATATATATATATATATATATATATATATATATATATATATATATATATATATATATATATGTGTATGTATACACATGATATTCTACGAAAAGCGGTCCATAGGCATTTAATATGGAAAATCAGGTTTTGCGCACACGTTGCCACCCAAATTATTATTTTTTCTTAAATTACAAATTTCAAGGAATAATTTTTTTTATTTAAATCAACTAACGTTTATTATTTTACTAGCTTAAATACTTGGTTCAGGGCAAAACTGAATTAAAAAATACAGGTAGTAACTGTTTTTATAAGCTAACATTGGAAGAAGAAAAAAATGTTCAACGAACTGTAAAATAAATTTTTTTCGCGTCAACGGTAATGTAAGTATAACTAACTTCCATTGCAACATGAGTCGTAAGTGACTTATAAAATTTATTATTTGTTTACCATTGTCAACGGAGTGTTATAGAAAATAATAGTCCTACTAGTAGGGTAATTATCAAATTTTCAGACAGATCGTTTATTTTTACATTTTAGTTAATTGGATGAAGCAACGAGCAAAATTAACTATAAAAAGTTGCAAATAAATAAATGTAAATTGTCAAGTGGTCCACATTTTTTAAAGATTTTAACATTATTTGAAGTTAATTGCTGCCAATAGCGAGAAATATATAATAAGCGACTCAGAATATAAGTACAATTATTTTCGTACGGTAACATAATCTTTGGCTACGCAGGCTCCGCCTCAGTAGTTATAATGTACTTACATTCCTTGTTAAGTAATTATTATTATTCCAAAAGTGTATACTATTAATTAAAGTATAAATTAAAAAATAGACTTTTTTTAAATATGTAGAATATTCCACAATAATTCAATAATTTTTCGAAATTTTAAAATAAAACATGTATAATTTTTTTGTTTGAATTTTTGGTATTTTTTTAACTCCTTTTAGCAGTTATTAAATGTGTAAAATCTTCAATTACATGTTAAATATCTATGATCCGCTTTTCGGGTATATCATTTACTAATAGGTTTCTATACACACATTTAGGATGGATAGATTTCTTTTCACTAAATCAATGGGTAACGTGTGTAAACAGACTTTGCTTCTTAGATGTCTCACTCGCGTTCTATGTCATTATCTTGCTCCGGTTAAACAACCAGACTCCTCTAATCAAAAGTGTTATGTAACATCACGTCAGCAGGAAGCTTTGACAACTTTTCAAGCGTAGTTGTGAAGAACCTGTTTCCGACGTTTTTTCTAACGATTTGTTTTTGTTCATAACTGTGAAAAATATTCGTATAATGATTCTAGAAATGATTTAAATCTAGATTGTTTTAGCTTTTCTAATTAAAATAGAAGCAAGGGTTATAGTCCAATATCAGTGAAATTTAAAGTGGGATTAAAAGCTAGTAATGTTAACGGAAGCGGAAGTGTAGGTGGGAACAATAGAAGCGAAGTGTCAGGCATTAGCATTAATATGAAATATCCGTTTTATTATTGTAGGCAACGTGTGTTGATACGGTCGTTATTGCAAATTAATCCCGAGGCTCCAATTGGTCCACAGCACTAGGGAGAGTCATGCCCCTCTGCCCTCACTCTGTCCCAGACCCTAGTCAAGCGAGGATTAACTTTAAGCAACGTTCAAGAGCAATTTTACACGAAATTAAAGCAGGCACACCCCGGCCTACCCCGATTACAGACACAAAGGTTTAAAAGTCGCCACCGTCCGCTCTGTGATTACACTCAAAACTAAAGCCTCATTTACACATGTTACATGTGCTAAAACCCAATTTACACTGCGCTTAATTTAGATTGTTTTTATAGCGACGCCGGAACTTCGCAGATAAGAGTTGCTTAGTAACACGTGCTACGTATTAAAAGTTACGTATGCGCTGTTGAAAGACTGTTTCGAAGCTTTTACGGTACCTGGATACCGATCTCAACTCGGCTTAATGGAGTATAAAAACGGACATTGGATGCTGCCCCTTATCTACAATTTATAAAATTCTAATGAACTCTATCAGATTTTACTTGGTACTAAACATAGAAAATGTTATTTATATCACTAGGCTGGAAACTGTACTTTTGCGAGTGTGAGCATATTTTGACAAACCGAGCCTTCGGTTCGGCTTGCAAATTAGGAGATTTTTCGTACCGATAAATGAAATTATTGATTTAAAATTGCTAAAAATCTCCAAACACCAAACGTATGAAATTGACAAAAATTCCAAGTTTTTACCGAACGGCGTTCAGTAAACATATAGTTTCCGAAAGGCGTTCGGTAAAAATATAGTCTCCCATCAACGTTCGAGAAAAACTTAGTTTGCAAACGACGTTCGGTAAACCCATAATTTCCGAACGATTATGAGGTGTATAAAACTCTCAATCTCATACAGGGGCGCGAAAAATATATTATTTATCTTTAGACACTTTTTTAATTAGCCTGATGTTTTAGATCCGTCCATTTCTTTTTCATGCAGCAAAGAGTTTTGGCAATTCCATGAGATTTCTTCAAACGAGTTGAATGTAACACTATTTTCTGAATCGGCTCAACAGCAATTTTTACGACTCTACCCAGTTTAAAATTATTTAAATATTTAACAAGTTATACGATTATTTACCGTTCTTGATAAAAATTATAAATACATAAACGAAAGCAAAAGTAAACAAAGCTGATATTATATCTAGAATAATAATAAGTACGAATTTAGATAACAATTGAGAAGTGAATTCACGTATAGAATTTAAACTTGTGTTGCAAAATATCAAAAGGAAAGATGAAGAATCAATAATTCTCTTCTGAAATCATATCTTTTTCACGTATTTTCTTACTTTCCTAAACTACTGACTTAACATCTATTCAAGATTTTATATACAATAAACTCAGCATAGTCGTACAATTTAGCTGAACTAAGTATTCCATTCACACTTACAGAAGGTTAATTCATTAATGATTTAAATAAATATTTATTTACTGTGAACAGAAATTTATTCCTAATTAGAATGTAGGATGCACAGGTTATATTGAAATCCGAATTATTCAAACAAAATCGTATTTTTTATAAAAGATGAAGTTAGAGTTATTCAGAATTAAAAATAAATAAATATATCATCACGCCTTCTACCCATTACTGGGTGTGGCTCTCTGCCGAAGCAGATCGCGGTAAGTGATATATTTTGCGCGTAAAGAGCGGTTACCAGTCGTCAAATCACGGCCACCAAGTTAGTGGTGGAGGAGCCACAGGGGTAGTTTTTGAAATTATGAAAATTGTTTGTCGTCTGTGGGAATCGAACCCGGATTGTCAGGATCCACAGGCCGACTTCATACCACTGAGCTAGCCACCCTATAGCGTTATATGAATGCACATCCTCTTATTTGAGATTTCCATTCGGATATGATTGTACAACTTAGCAAAAAATCTGGACTGAATGATTTATAATAGAGCTTGTTACAAATATTGAATCAAAATGGCTACAAACAAATTATCCTTTAATACAGTTTATTTTAACTTAGTCCAATGGATTTTTAGGTAAAACAAATATGAACTAGTTAGAATGAAAAAAATCCGTCGAGGATTTCGCAACCATCCCGTTATTTCGTAGCTCCCACATTGTTTTATTGGTTGTCATTAGTTAATATTGACTCAGACGGAAGCATATTATATTTCTGGAAAGCACGAAATAAACCTATCAAATTTATTCCTCAATCAGTAGAAACACAATATAATCCATAATAAAAACGATTCAGAAGACAGTTAACAACCCTTATCCACTGTTGGCAATAAATTTTTGAGGTTTCATAAAATAGCATAGAAACAAGTTTGTGTTTAGGGAAGTTTGAGCCCCACCCAAGAGCCATCAGACCGTCCCTGGCTTTGTTTCATTATGCATCAGGTGTGTTTAATGTCGTTGTGTGAGGACACGGCACACGGCTTAGGCCGCCGCCTGTCACTTCGCGATGAAGTTATGCGCACGTATTTGCGTAACGCAAATTACTCGCTCTCGAACACCTACACACACCGCCACATACGCACGCGTTATCTGTTTAACGATCACGCTGCTACCGCTGCGTTAGCGTACCGTTACGTTCAGTTTAGGTGCGGATATGTTCGCGTTACGGGTTATGTCGCCGTATTAGATCTTTTGCTTGTAACCCGCGCCCGCGATTCGGAGATTCTTGCTCGTCGCGGCGACGACGGTGGCGGTGGCGGTCGTGAGATTATGGCTGTGTAAATTTAGTTGTTAAATGGGAATTATGCGGGTTTAATGTGAGGAATTAAATGTGAATTTGAATGAATCAATTTGGTTTGTCGTTTAGAATCGTTTGAAATTCCATGTAATGGTGAATTAATTTTATGGCGTTCGCTCTAAGACGTTCCTTACTGACCTAGATATCAACAGTACAGTTGCGATAATCCGAACTAATTAATTCTAAAATATTCAGTTTGGCAAAAGCTGGAGATTCAAGCTACCAAGCTCTTCATCTTACAATAATATTACCTAGGCTTACCCGCGGACATCAGCGTCCGCAAAATTGGAAGGAGGAAATCGGAAGAAGCAATCGATCCTCCTTTGTTAATACTTTTTAATTATTATTAATAAGTAGCGCGAAATCTTCTATAACAAACTTTGTTTTAAATCGTATTTCACGAGGCGGTTTATTTAACCTGAAAAGTTCAACACGCATGCATTGCTGGCTTCAGCTAAATCATTATTACGATATAAATGCTTGGATTAGTTAGTCTGTAAAAAAGTCAAAGAATATGGAGCAGTATGTTAACAAATTGATTTCGAAATGACGACAAGATTTTGCATTTTCTTGATCTCGGAATTTTAATTAAAAGTTAATCAAATTTGTACTATTTATTATAATCAGGAGTGTAAAGTCGGTGTCGGAGTCGAAGTCGGGAGTTGGAGTCATGGAGTCGGTCATTTTTCGTGGAGTCGGATTTATGCCGACTCCAACACCGAATAAACCTTTTTACAAATTACATTGTATATGTTTGGTGCTGAAATGCTGGTGCAGCTATTTATGTTTAACATATATTTCACTGATAATTTAACAAGTTAAGATTAAACTTAAATTTTTATAAAGATCTCGAAGAAGTTGAGAAATTAATTGGAGTCTGAGTTGGAGTGGAGTCGGAGTCGGAGTCAGAGTTGGAGTGGAGTCGGAGTCGGAGTCGGAATCGGAGTCGGAGTCGGAATAATATGCACCCCTTTTTAGCGGGCTAAGAGTAAACATTATGCATATTATAGTAGAAAAGAACGATGAACATATTGTTACGATAGGTATACTAATTTAGTTTATAAAATAAATAAAAATTCTCCCCTTCTACCCGAGATCCGGCACAGTGTGTCAAGCACAACAAAATGTAAAAAATAAATTGAAGCGTGTTCTTAAAAAAATTGCGTTCATTTAAATCGGATTAAATAAATTTCATTTTCATTACTTAATTCTATGTAGATTTACAATAGTTTAGGCGGTTGACTTTGCCCAAATACCGAAAAACACTGTTTAATTTCCGAATTTATAATAACTTCAAACTTAAAATTTTCAAAGTAAACGAAATATATGTTCGAATACTATAGCCGGCGTACAACTTTATCTAATGCCACTTTTTCATTTTTGTTCACTTTTTTTCTTTATTGTGATACCCACTCACTAATATATACCACGATTTAGGTAAAACACTTCATGATACATTTATTTTAATCTTCCCTTCGTCCAAAATTTACCAAAATTGGTGTTCACATACGGCACAAAAAAAAACTATTATCAAACAAAAGAAATGTAATAAATATTCATACCGAAAATTACAACAATAATTATTATAAGATTTAGTGAAATTTTCATAAGAAAGCCAAACATGTTTTACACAAATTGTGCACGCTGCACAAGTCAGTCGTACCGGTAGATACATTCAAATACAGAAGTAAGGAACAAAATAGTGTACATTTATATATGTTGTGCAGTCGCCTACGAAATATAACAAAAAGAAGAGGGAACATTGAGTGCTAAACTTAGCCGCAAAAGGCGTTTTTTTTTCAGAAAATATTTTAAGCAATAGTTATTAATTGATTCGAGAGGCAATTCAATCCGATTCGACTCGCTCCGAGATCTGATTCGACTCGATCCGAGATCCGATCCGATATCCGATATGAAATCTGATCCAACCCTGCATATTAAAATATTTTAACAGTTTTGATCCCCACTTATATGTAACAAACTATATTGTAAATTGTATATTCGAAAGAAAGGTAAAATCCGCGATACGAAATATTTTTTTTCATTTCGATTGAAGTATATTTTTTTACCCACTTTATTTAGGGCCGAGATATCCACCTCCTAATAAAGTTCCTAATAAATTTATTTAGCTAATAAATATATTTTGGAGATATCCACTACCTTATAAATTTTATTTACCTAATAAATACATTTATTAGCTACATATTTTATTAGCTACTCAAACCTCCTAATAAAAAACAAAAGATTCAATTGTCATGTCAATTTATACATAAAATAAAAATATATTTTTTAATACTGTATTAATTTCTTATTAAAAAGGTATGCTTGCAAATAATATATTTATATAGGGTTATCATTGATATTTTAGATAATTCTTGATCAATTGGATGAAATTATAGAGAGACAAGAAATGGTGTGGCCTGTGAATTTGAGAATCTCGATTCGATTTCCGCAGTCAAAAAACAATTCTCACCACATTAAAATTATCCCTGTGGCTCCTCCACCACTATCATATTTGGAGACCGAGTTTAACAGGTTGGAAACCTCACTTCACATGCATAGATATATAACTTACCGAGATCTGCTACGGCAAGGTGCTACACCCAGTAATGGATAAAATTCGTGATGATATATTTGATTCTTTTTATGAAATGGAGAATTTGGAAATAATTAATATTAGATACCGTCACAATGTTACATGTTGAAAATAAAATTGACAATTTTGATAAATGACATAATATCTAATTTATTAATACATTTTGAATGTGGAAAGATACAGAATACAGATATTTCCAATTTATTCGCAGAATTCTTCATTTTTAATATAGTGTTTAACACAATCATATTTCAGAGGATATTGAATCTCGATGAATTGTAACAAGAACACGAATTATATCTTGTCGCTATTATTTCCCACTTTTCGCTTTTTTGCTTCTAATTCACTGCGTCTGTTTGTTTATTTTCTATTATATTTTTATATTCTATAGGTACTTCAACTAATAATCTGACTTCATTTATAGAAAAAAATAAAAATCTTGCACGTTCTCCTGACATTTTGACAGTTATAACAAAATCAAGTAGGTAGAAACAAAATTACAATCATATATTTATTAAACGTCATAAACAAATTTTGTATTTCTTTCTAACTAATGCTTTTCATAATATTCTCTCTCTCTAAAAGATGAACAGTGTTGCAATTTTGACTTATTTATTTATTAGGTACCTAATAACAAGTAGACGAATAAATTGAACTGGATATCTAAACAATAATATCTTCCTAATAAATAATTTATTTTGCTAATAACTATTAGCAACTTTATTAGGAGGTGGATATCTCGGCCCTTATTCAAATTAAAATGAAATAAATTGACAAAATTATTTACGTTACCATAGATACGTCATCGTTTTTTGGTCTTAGGACCAAAAATAGCATTTTTACTACAGTTGTCATGGTGATAAAAAACATTCATGAAATAACGTTCTTTTACTATTATTTCAATTTTTTCAATAGTAAAAGAACGCTATTTTAAGAATCTTTATCTTAGTACGTTATCATGGGTAATACGTAATATAGGCAACACAATAGTAAAATTTCAAAAAAAAGTGCACATACAAATATTTCCAAAATTAAGATATGCACCCAATGAATTCAAATTTATTAATATAGTACGTTCCTATCACGAGATAGACATAAATTAAAATTACCATTTTAAGCTGTTTGCAGAGTGTCATGCAAAATAAAATAAAATGATTTGACAGATCTGTCAATATGAAAATTTTTAAAATATTTTCTTTTTATCCATTCGAGACAATTATTTTTATAATTATTTTTAATGGTAAAAATACGCTATTTCAGGAATATTTACGTTACCATGAATACGTCATCTTTTTTTTGTCTTAGGACTAAAAGTACCATTTTTACTACAGTTGTCATGGTGATCAAACAAATTTTGACAATTTGTGTCATTTTAGTTTGAATAAATCTGAGATTGGTAAAATAAAAATTGCATATATACCGGGTGTCTATTTTTACATGGGAAATCAGTTTGTTGCATGCTGTTGTTCGTGTTCTATCCGACAACAAAGATTATAACTATTACTCAAAAGATAGAATGTATTTAAATCCAAAGATCCAATCCAATTTAGTAGTAATTTCACACAGTAAATAATTTTTTTAATTTTAAAAATCACCGATTTATTACATTTTTATCGAAAATAAATGTCGTTAATCGCTTGAATTTTATTTTACCTTTATTTTGAAACAGGAATGTATTGTGTCAATAAATTTCTGCTCATTTAATTTAGTTTTTAATTCTGAATACATCGTATTGTATTGAATTTTTTTTTCTAAAATCTGTCGCCAATTGAATATTTTACCAATCTATTCCCTATATAAGAAAATAATAGACATCCGGGATGGTTTTTAGTCAAAGTCTATACCTACTTAAAAGCTGTATTAGAAAATTTTGAATTGGACACCATTCAGAGAAGTTTTAATTCAATCTAATATAAAATCCAACTGCGGATCGGATTGGATTTGGAACGGAGATATTCTCACAAATCATTATAGAACAGAATATTATATTTTTCATATTTGTTTAATAAACGATATTAGTAAAACATTTTTGTTTGAATGTTTCAAAATGAAACATATTTTCGAATTCGATGAGTACCAGATTGAAAATGCAATTTTAATTAAAATAGCTTTTCAAATATTGGAATCTATCAAAACGAGAATTTATCTACAGGTACCAAAATAAAAACTATTACTACTCAAAATATTAATTTCCAATTCTATTTTTTTAATCATTCATCAAACGAATACACAAAAACAATAATTTTTCCTATCGATGTCAACATCCTACATGAAACATTTCAAATATTCAAAAAATCACTGAACTTCAAAATTTCATTAGTTTGGTATGACGAATTTGGATTAATTTCTACAGGGCAAAGCACTTTGCCAAAGCTTTCATCGATTCAATTTACGTTTTCATGTGTGCAGAAAGTGTGTAGGAATTATAATTTCAACGCCGTAGGTAACTTTAGGATAATCAAAAGACTATGTTGCGTCATTCATATACTTCATTAATAATGCTATCTATGTCTAAAATCTAAATATAAACTGTGCTTTACAGACTTAATTGTTTACGTTATAAGCTTGGTAAATAAGTTTTTACTGTACGAATAAGATGTTTTCGGAGGACACGAATGAGCCAAGTCTGGAATTTCGAAATGAGTATCGCAATAGTATATTACATAATAAGTCAGAAAAGTGATGATTTATTTGCCGAAGTGGTTGTTTGTAATACGAGGCCACAAGCCAAGTATTTTAATTCGCTGTTTCAACTAAGAACACTTTCCTGACTTAATATCTATTACTATTTTTTTCTGAAACCGTTTACTTTAATCAATAATTAATCATAAATAATTCAAATTTTTGTAATATATATTGACAGCAGAATACGTATCCAAAATTACAAACAAAGCTGGGTAAAATCATGAACAAAAGGAATTGAATCACAATTCACAAATCAAACAATTATTTTTTGTGACAATTCATAATTTCACTTCATTTTCAAAGTGAATTAATTTACAAATCAAAATGATTTGTGCTTTATTTAAGGGAATTCTATTTTACAAGCCTTTTTGTGAATTGCGGCTTGAGGCTTCGGGCTTGGGGCTTAAATCACATTTACAAGAAATAAATATTATTAATTTATTTAGTATTTATTTTAGAAAAATACTAGGTGCATTGCAATATGCCAAAGATACGTACACAACCGAATGAAAATAGATTTAAGTAGATTTATTCAAAGGATTGAATTACATCATCAAAAAATGTAATTAAATGAATGACATGTTTACATTAAATCTGTACCCGGTTTTACGTTGTATTGCATTGTAACAGTTTAGTTTTTAAAACTACTATAGACTAACACTGGTATGCATAGTCGTTCGCCCAGCGACGCGCTGAGGAAGCGCCCATAAGCGATACACTTGGCGAAACGCTGGCGAACCGCTGGCGAACGACTATGAATACTAGTGTAAGAGTCTTAAAAAATACGAATTTTCTTTGTAAAAATATACAAAATGGCTAGTAATTTGAAACAAATGTTTAATGTAACACAATTACGACTCAATTCACGGATCATTTATGGGATGGCTAGCTCAGTGGTATGAAGTCGGCCTGTGGATCCTGAGAACCCTGGTTCAATTCCCACAGACGACAAACAATTTTCATAATTTCAAAAACTACTCCTGTGGCTCCTCCACCACTAACATCTTTGGGGGCCGTGATTTGACGACTGGTAATCGTACTTCACGCGCAAAATATATCACTTACCGAGATCTGCTTCGGCAGAGTGCCACACTCAGTAATGGGTAGAAGGCGTGATGATATATTTATTTATTTATATTTATTGACAGCTACAGCCAGAAATGTAACATTTAAACGTGCACCAGCATTGCCAATCTCTATAACAAAAATAATCTACTGTTATATAACCCAAAAAATAAAGAAACCGTTAAAAATGAAAAATTGTTATATATAACCCACGATAACAAATTTTGGTGTCCTTTTAATTGAATTAAGTCATTTCAATTGAATTAAGTCATTTCTATTGAATTAAGCCCTTTCAATTGAATTAAGCTCTTTCAAATGAATTAAGCCCAGAAAAATGATTTAAGCCTTTTTTCAGCTCTAGAACAATTCGCAAGCCCAAATCAATTTCTTTAAAGGTCTTACATCGCAAGCCTGATTTGCGAATTAAAAAAAAAGGCTTAATTCACTTGATTTAAATCAAGAAATATGATTTAAATCAATTTATAATTCCTTTTGATTTAAATCATCCCCAGCTCTGGTTACAAATAAAAAAAAACAGTCAAGTAAAATCTTTACCATACTGTTTTGTAATTTACTTGACTTTATTGTTGTTGTAACATTGGATATGTACTTTATCTGATTGTTTTGGTAAAAATCTACTTTCCATACTAAAATTGGTCAGGAAAGTAGACACTTTCTTGAAGGTTTTAATATCTGATTTCGTAGGTTGCCATAGAGAACGTGCACAAAAAAATTCCACAAACGACAAATTTTTTTTCACGTTTGCTTCACAGAAACCGTCAACTTTACTTTGACAAAAGAAAGCGTAATTGTCAACTGCAGTCGTAGAAAGAAAAATTCTAATTAAATGTCAAAAACTTCACGATACAATACCGTAATATTCCATTACAGTATTTAATACTGTAAAGTCTCACTTTACAGACTTCACTACAAACATGGAAATATGACAAAGATAGATAACTAACGATGCAAAATTTGGTTGCTCTTAGATTATTTTTGGTTGTTATTATTACACTAAATAAAACTTCATACCTTTTTTCAACTTGTCTAAAGTACTGCTAATGTATAAGAACATTTAAACTGTTGTAAATGTTATGTTATGTTTGTGTCATAATTAAATTTCGAGGTGACAGAGATATTACTACAATTCCGTTGTATTAATGCCAGTTTTTTAATTCACAAAATACGTATAGTTTCTAAATTACACAACCTCCTCTTTGTACAATCGTGAAAGTAACCCACACATTTCATATTCACTAAATAATGGAAATAATATAATATAAATTCTCAACGCATGTAATTATTTACCAAGTTTGAACATGATATTATTTATTTATTCGCATATAACAATAAGTCTCAAATACAGTGAAACAAAGATCGAGTTATTTATTTGCATAGAGGTGACGTGGGTTGTCACCATTAATGTTAATCAGTTCTTAGCAAATAAGAGATTGTAATTCAGAGGCAGAAATGAGTAAAGAGTGGCTGTGGCTGTAGCCATTTATGGCAACGCAAAAGTATATGCTAGAGAATGTAATACAAAATACATTAAAGAGCCTTCATTTCTAAACTAATTCAATTCCCATTACATAGTTCTAAGAGCATTGTTGCTTTGCTTGTTTAGCTCGCATTTAAGCCTGTATGACACGTTGTTGTTTTCATACATTTTTAACACTTTGACTAGAAACTGCAAAATGTTAAACTACTATTACGAGGGCAGGGTGAAAAGTCCCTGAAAAATGAAACAAGAAATGATTTATTTGGTCAAAACATATTTTATTTCTCAACATAATCTCTTTCCAAATAATACGATTTTGGCAATCCTTCAAAATAGGCATTTGTCTCAGCGATGACCTCATCGTTGGAGCCAAAATCTCGTTCCGCCGAGCCATTTCTTCAAGTTTGGAAATAGATCAAAATCGCAGGGCGCAAAAAAGTCCTTCTTATTGCGCTTGAACATTGCCAAACACTCCTTTGAACTTGTCACACGGTCGCGCTTGTTGTCAACAGAGAGCAAATGCGGTACCCATCTGGCAGATAGCTTTCTCATATCCAAAAATTTATGCAAAATGTTCCTACCCGTTCGGTTGAGATGCTCATAGCCTCAGAAATCTCGTGCACTTTAATTCGCCGATCGTTCAATATTATACCATGGATTTTATCGACGATTTCTGGCATTGTAACCTCAATTGGACGACCAGAACGTTCGGTGTCCTTTGTGGTCATACTACCACAATGAAAATCAGTAAACCACTTGTGAATCGTTCCAATCGATGGTGAGGAGTCCCCTTAAAGTTTAACAAGCGATACTTTGGTTTGCGTAATGTTTTTTCCACTTAAGAATCTTCAAGGTTGCTTGCTTTCGATGGGTGTCAAAACAGAACTGAATGACATATCAGTCTGAAAATTTTAATGCGTTCTAGTTAATAATGGTACATCACAAATGTCACATGAGATTTGCGATTGTGGCGCCATCTGTTTTATTTTTCAGGAACTTTTCACCCTGCCCTCGTAAGAGCTTGGTATCATATTAATGACCCTAACATCAAGTATCAATTCCGGCTTAACAACTACACTAAGAAATTAATTATCAGTGAACTGCTAAACAACATAATATGAACTGGTCCTGAAGATGATAATCAGCTCGAAACTGTCGTAAAAGTAATAAGCGTTAATTGTGAAACTTACTTATATATTTGCCCTAATTATTGCAATAAACCTAACAGTACATTATTCGACTGGCGTGTATTGATAGCTATTACTCATGAAAATGAAGTTTCGACGTAGCTGTAGGCGAGTGGCATCATTTATCTGAAAGAATAATAGCTATTATATGCGAGTTTGATGAAAATAATAATTATTACGGATTTTATCGACGACATGGACATCAAACTTTAGTTGCGTTGTTATACCTAGCAAATTCAATATGTTTGTGAATAATTATTTATTATTCATGACCAATACAATGTTGGCATAGTAATCGTGATGTTATTAGCTTCAACCCATGAATAATATATTATTTCTCATGATTGTGAGTAACGAACTGCATTATCTGCCATTAAACGCACGTAAATGTATGTATTAATTAATAGTCATAGCAAAATAATACTTTTATTATTTATCACAAGTGTCACGATGATAAAAATTAGACGGGCAATTCTTGCCATTAGCAATAATCAATCATTCGTATTGTTATACAATGAATGTGTAGCATAATTAATCCAGACTACATTTGCTCCCACAAATGCCTTAACCACAAATATAAACGAGACTCACCTCAAATAGACACGTAAAGCAAATGCGCTCGCAAAACTAAGAAAACCTGAACGGAACAATCCGAGTATCACCTAACGCGAGCGTAAACCAAATAGTGCCTGTAAGAACCAAACCGTGAGTAACAAACCCAATGAGGAATTAATCTACCAAAACCTAAGCATCATTCATACATGAGGGTGACCCCATACCCGTAGGTCGCCAGGTCACTACAGCCTTCAGCGCTGCTACCGTGGGCAACCACAGAACCATCTGTGGTTACTACAGCACCCAGCTGCTGCCGTTGGCGGCTACAGAACTATCTGTAGCCACTACAGTTCACGGGACTGCTCCGTTGGTGACCCCGTACGTCCGTAGGCCACCCGAAGGCCGCCAGGTCACTACAGCCTTCAGCGCTGCTACCGTGGGCAACCACAGAACCCTCTGTGATCACTACAGCACCCAGCTGCTGTCGTTGGCAGCTTACAGACCTATCTGTAGCCACTACAGTCCGCTATTCAAAACATCATCCCAGTGATGGACAGACTGCTAGCAGTGCTATGCACTCCAACTCAATCATACTCTCTCATACGTGCTCTAGATTAACTGACTCACCTCGCTCATGTAACAGCTCAACACTAACCAAACACTATCCACCGCGACTTGATCACTACCAACTTAACTGTCGCGCTACAACTTTACTCCTCAACCGATGAACAGTGAAACGTGAGAAATCTGTTTACTGGTTAAGATCGGTCTAACTCCTTACATAAATTAATATAATACGAACCGATAGCGTAACATCGAATTAATTACTAACTTATGTAAATATTATTCAATTAAATCTAACGTTTTGTGACACAAGTAATACGTAAAAAATTCTTACTTATATCGTTGATAAAAATTTTCATTAAATAACTATGCTTATAGGTAGAATTTTCAAGTTTTTTCATGATTGGCTGAAAGCAGGTCAAAAGAAATTAATTCATCATACTCAATTCAGTTTCAGACAATTTAAAACGTTTATTAATTTTTAGTCAGCGAGTTTTGCTTCGGTGTCAAGGTTATCACGTTTCTGTTTAACCAGAAAATATTTTAATTAAAACAAAGAAGAACCTCAGACACTACTGAGTTCTTAAACTGTAGGTATTCGTAAGATTAATTAAGTTCAAAGGTAAATGAGAGAGAGAAATGATTTACGCAGCAACGCGAAAATTCTGGAAATCGAAAGTAGAGCAAGGAGTCGCTCTGGCCAAGAAGTGACCTGCTTTACCGACACTCGACACGACTTCGGTTTGATGGATTTCCATTTTTCCTCGAAACTCCTTCAGTAATGTAGGATGGTCAACATAACAGCGGCAATAAAAACTAACAACGTTGAAAGGTTCTAAAATATTATCTACGATTAGAATATATAGCTGTTGTATTGATAAATATAGAAAGGCGATACATTTAATGCGCTCCATAACAATTTAACAGCATCATATATAACTAAAAAGAGAAGATTGTCATCATAACATTATATAAATCAAATAAAGATATGCGCATAATACTGACATCTATTAGGAATCATGTCAATTAGCTTGGTAATTATTCTGAGATATACATTTCTTATTTATACCTGTATTTTTAATATTTTCAAGAAAACACAGAATGTGTTTCCTATTAGTTGTTAAGATAGTCTGACTAAAAGAAATGACGTAATTATCAATCAATTTTACAGTCTTGCAGTATATAAAAATTAAATTCATGGCTGTTGAAAACCAAAGAAAAGTAGTGTTTGCTTGTATATTAATTTAATTAATTAATTGTATATTCTAATAATGTATATTTCCAAAAACAATTGCTTGCACATCTGGTCTACAATCAGCAAATGCTATCGATCAAATCAAGTATGTTACAAAATTAAACTCATCTATACCATTTGTTCACTGAATATTAACAGAGAAAGAACATGTGATTGTTTGCCGTAGAGATTGAGTAGAAATCAATTCTGGAGTTTCTAGGGCTAAAAGTCATCGTTTTAACATACTTGATCTTTCAAGCCCTGTTTCCACCTCTTAACATAGTATTAGTTTTAGTTTTTCGACATAACCTTGAGAGTTTGTCATATGTGAATACAGCTGAGCGTTTCCAGTTACTGTTTTAGTCTCAGTCTTTGTGTTTGTCGCTGCGCATAAACACAAAGTTTGCAGACTTCATACTTTCGACATAATCTTTCGTCGCTGTTCTGTAAGAGAGAGTTAGCTGCGGTAATGCTATCTCTTGTTATGTTGTCAATTCTATGCCGTATTATCAAATGTCATTAGGTTTGTGTTGGAAATACGATAAATATAGACAATAGAATAAAAATAGTAACAATTTCAACTGTGAAAAAAATAAAAATTACTAGATTAATAGCAACAACAAAACTAACATGTTAAAAAGAAATTATTTGGTCGCTGCCATCTTAAAATTTATTTCTCTTCTTTGATTTTATAAGTATAATTGCAATTTAATCATATTTTAATAATATAAAAATCAATTTTGAAATTTAAATTACGATACTTGAAATATTTTGGTTTGTTCACTAGAAAAATATCTCAATTTTTGTAAATTGTTTTGGAATTGTATAATTTAATTAAACTAGTGCTTCATTTTAATAGTAATTACTATTCCTTATTAATAATTTTATATAATTTTTAAAGGATTTAAAATAGTTTTATACAATTATTTTCTAATCTAAGTGAACAAACCTTTACTAGATTAATGAATTAAGGTTATGTATATGTTAAGAGCTGGAAACGGCTGGAAATTTTCAGACATAAACAGAAACAAAAAACCAAAAACAAAGACTAAAACAGAAACTATGTTAAGAGTTCAAAATGTAGCTTCACGGTACTTCTATTGTTATGTATAAGCAGAGGCAAATATTCGCAGCAATTGTTTAAAAGAAAAAAAAAACATTTTCTACTAATTAAAAATAATGAATATAATTCGTCGAGAACGAATTTCGAAATTAATTAAAAAGAATATTATTTTGAAGTATTAATAAACTTGTTACAGGCAGCAACAATAAATAAAAATAATAGAGAGTTCTGTGCTTTCACATTAATTAAAAATTTAAATTAACTCGAATTTCTTTTCGTAAATTTTTATAATATTCTTCTACTATTGAGAACAAAACTCTTGATTAAATAATGCTCTCTTAACCCAATCAATTTTAAAACAACAAAATTAAATATAGAAACAGATTAAGTGGGCCTTGTAAATTAGGAAAATGATTGTTATAATCGCCTTTCAGTTGTTATCAAAACACTTGAACGAAGGTACTTAAACGTCAGACGATTTAAGTAAATTCGTTGGAAGGGGGATATTTTTTTCAATCGATAATTAAAAGCTTTGGAGGGTGACAGGCAAACTGAAGCAACCATCAATTAAAAGAATCTTGAACCGCCCCAGTTTCAGCGCTGAAATTGAAAGTTCATTTAAATGTATTTTTCATGTAACCTCCGTGATTTATGAGGCCACAAAAATGTTTGTAACGCATTTCAGCCCACGCGCTCACGCATCAGAGGCGGGGAAGAAGTTTTTACCCCTGGGAACATTAGAATAAAAATAAAATTATTTTCGTTCGCCGAAAATATGTTTTTATAACTGAAAAAGTTTTAGTTTGACTTTCGACTCAAATTTATTGTAAAAAATATTTGTGTAATGTAAAAATAATTCATTCAGGATTATAGAAAAAGCAAAATTTATTATTGTGCATAACAGAAAAGCTAAAATTTTGAAATCATATCAATTCCATAAGATTAAGTATAAAAAGTAATATCAATCGATATTTTAAATAAACATTTGTTATTTATATTCCGGAATGGATCCCCAAAAATTACACTTTTCAAAACCAAATAAAAAAACAAAATTCGGTATCCTGATTACTTCATGCGACATGATTCCTGGATATTTTGTTCGTTTTTGTGACCATGACAACCAAAAATAGTGGAGTGTGAGAAGTATAGGAGGCGTATTCCATTTGTCATTTGTATCAGATCTAACTTACATTTACTGAACCAGATCACTTATTTATTTCGCTGGATTACTTCGCAGACTTTATTTCTAGTACTAGAATTATAGATTTTAATTTACTTTGAAATAATTCACCCCAATAAACGCATCAGTTTGGTTAATTTAGTTCCTTTAGTCATGTGTCGAATTTATCTGAACTGATTTAAGTGAACCAAGTGGCAAATGGAATACAGCTAGGGTTGTATACATTTTTGTTTCGAAATAATGTTTCCAAACATATTCTATGGTATGGAATAAAACAAAAATTAAATGTTCACATATGTGTCTAGATTTATTAGCGAATTGTGATGATATTTTACTGTTATGTTTTTCTAAATATTGGAAATCATGTATAAAACTGGAAATATTAGTAATTTTACAGTAAACAAAAAAAAAACAAAAAAAACATAATCACTGTTACAAATACGGTTCAAAAGAAATGAGGATAATAACACAAATGTACTTATGTTTTTATCTAAAGTAGCTATTTACTGTAGTTTTAAATTAACATTATTGTAACAAAATTTAATTCAGCTATAAAACACTGATTTATTTCAATAAATTATAGATGGGATGGTATGAAGTCGGCCTGTGGATCCTGAGGTCCCTGGTCCGATTCCCACAGGCGACAAATTTTCATAATTTGAAAAAGCTATCCCTGTGGCTCCTCCACCACTAACATGTTTGGGGGCCGTGATTTGACGACTGGTAACGGCACTTCACGCGCAAAATATATCACTTACCGAGATCTGCATTAGCGGAGTGCCACACCCAGTAATGGGTAGAAGGCGTGATGATATATTTATATTTTAATTATAGATATGATAGGCCTTTTAGGTTTTTATTGTAATTATTCTTGTTTATAATACCTTAATTGAATGAAATTAATCAGAGTAATTTACTGTGAATAGAATTATCCTCAACATTAAAATTAGGTTGAACAGTATCTTAATTATACTGTTTATAAAGTAATTATCGAATAAAAAAAATATAAATAAATTATTCGCTTATTATCAGAAGCTGCGTACTTATATATTAAGAAAAAATTATTTACATCACCAAACAGCATCAAAGAATATGAATCAAAACATCATTAAATTTAAAATTATCTAAGAAACAAGTGTTAAAAATTAACAAACCAAAAATAAATAAATATATCATCACGCCTTCTACCCATTACTAGGTGTGGCACTATGCCGAAGCAGATCTCGGTGATATATTTTGCGCGTGAAGTGCGGTTACTAGTCGTCAAATCACGGCCTCCAAAGATGTTAGTGGTGGAGGAGCCACAGGGGTAGCTTTTGAAATTATGAAAAATGTTTGTCGTCTGTGGGAATCGAACGAGGGTTCTCAGGATCCACAGGCCGACTTCATACAACTGAGCTAGCCACCCCATATAAAACAAATTAGATAATTTTTATCTAAATATTGTGGTACCTATATACATCACATATCCCATATATGTATTTGCTTCCCTTTTTTAAAACTACAAATAATTCACGAATACATTTAAATTAAAAAAATAATACCACTTTCATTTTGTGTCTAGAATCATACAGGCTGTTATAGAAAAAAATAAAAAACGAAGCATAGGTATTTAAGGTAGGAAATTAATTTTTCTTTACGCAAAAATAACCACTGGCGACAAACAGTTTCACTGAAGATAACAAAAGAACAGTGGTGGACCAACGATCTGTCTTGATCTATTTGAAATAAAATATCTTTTTTATTATAAATGAAACATACTATTTATTGTACATATTCTTGTAGTCAAAGGTTTAAAGTTTTATAATAATATTACTAACTTGAAATATCTATCATATAATAAAAGAAAATAAATTATATATTACACCAACTTTAATTGGAATTTATTAAAAAATGGCTCCTACGATATCAAAATAAAAAATACAGTACATTATAAATACGACAGACTAAGCCTAATGAAATTTTCAGCCAAATTAAACACGACAATTTTTAGCAAAAAAATAAAATAGGCAAAAATACCATGAAAAACAGAGTTTTTCTTTTTTTTCTCAAAAGTGTTGTGTTTAATTTGTCTGATTTTTGTTGTGTTATAAACTATATTAATTTTAAATATACATATTTTTTTAATTAAAAACGTAGGGCCCGATTTTGAGAAAATCGGACTCAAAATTGTGAATTTGGTCCGCTTTGTTTATCTCAATTTTTTCATATATTTTCATAACTTATTTGCTCTTGAATATTCATGAACTACAATGTAATATGAAAGTAATACACTACTTTTTATTTATCTATATAATAACATTTGTAAGAAATTAATTGTTGAAATTCAAATTTGCCATGGATTTATTGTGTTGGTGTTCGTGAATCATTAGTTTTCGTTGTGTGAATCGGATTTTTGATGACGTATTATGTACACTCAAGTATCGAAATTTCAGTCTAAATTAAATTTGGCTACCAAATATGTAAAAATGTTTTAAGATTGACTATTAATGATGATAATAATAATGAATATATTATATGTTGTTTGCAAAATAATTAAGTTTTACAAAATAATAAAGTAATAATAAAGTTGTTGGATATAGTTTTAACCTCAAACGTCAAATGTATGTAAGGTAAGTAGATATGTATTTATAAGTGTTTATTTATTAATAATTAAAGTTTTTATTTAACAGTTTTGGAATGGACGCAAGACTAGGAAAGTTGGATCGACAAATTATTACTAAAATAAACATAAACAAGTATGCGTACGGTGACCATGAATAAATTTCATAAATGAAGTCTATTTCGTTTTATTTTATACTTTTTAGGTGCAGGTGGTTAGCAGTCATGCCGAAAATTATAAATTAGAATACCATGCACAATAGGAATGATCTCAAGCTCTGCGGTATGCTGGTGCCAATGAAGTTGATTCAGTAATCTTATACACGTTGACCAAGCAAGAATATCTCCCAAGGTGTCATCCTTTCAACGTTGCTGTACATCATCTATAACACTGTTTTTTTTAAACTACTATAGTTTGTCCCTAGAATAGCGAATGTTATTAATACGCTAGTTTTTGTAACATGTAACTGAGTACGAGCAGTAATCTAGATTCAGTAACATACTGAGATTCAGGTGAAGTGGATGCTTCTGAGGAAAGTTGAAGGTGACATATTTCGCTACCGACGTTTATGCCACATATCAACAGAATTGTGATTCTATTGAGGTAAAGCTGTACATTATGTTTTCCATATCATATTCCTAGATATGATCATAACGTACACTCTAATAATGTGCTAAATTTATTTCACAGGTTTTTTTTTATCCGTCATTCTCAATTCTGCAATAATGATGCTCTGTACCACTAAAAGGTGGCCAACATGGAATACAGTGAATAAAATACGATATTTTTTAAAAGTAAACTTTGACGGCGTCTAATACCTAAACAAATGAATGTCAACTTCGACAACTAGTAACAAATTTGTTTATATATGCCCTAACATAGGTCTGACACGCATGTTCTGTAATGAGAAGATGTCAAATCTCCGTCAACACCAGCAACTTTAACTGTGTTTTCCTTTTTTTCTGTGATTACATAATTAACTGATCTGTAAATAATTTATATATTATATATAGAGTTGAAAAACAAAAGTTGCATCATTTAAATTTAAATGTTATATTGTATTGCCATTTCATATTACATAATTACATTTAGTTTTATTTGGAATACGTTTCTAGAAAGTTTTTATATTTGTAATGTTTGTAACGCGCTCCAATATTCTGGCCACTATTTTGAATAGATCCTTTCACGGTTTTCTGTGATTGGGCAGGTCTACATTTTTGTCAAGACCACAAGAAACCCTACTAACACGATAACAAATTGTTGGTTAACGAACTTCAGGCGGAATGCTTCACCTTAATACCACTTTTGTGACTCCCCCTCCACTAACATCTTTGGGGGCCGTGATCTTACGGCTGGTAACCGCACTTCACGCACAAAAATATATCACATATCGAGTGCCACACCCAATAATGAGTAGAAGGCGTGATATATATATATATATATATATATATATATATATATATATATATATATATATATATATATATATATATATTTAAATAACCATATTAATCAAACAAAAATGCTTAAGGTCGCGTGAAAAATGCTACTAAATGTTTTGTCCTACAAATCTCAAAAACTACTGAACCGATTTCATTTATTTTTTGTATACGTTAACTATTTTTAATATAGATTGTCATGAATATAAAATAAATTAATGTTTAATTTAAATTATTTTGGAATAATGAATTTTATTTTAATTTAAAATGGTTATTTACTTCCATTTTAATTTCATGACAATCAGCCAGATTAAATGAATTCAAATATATCTTACTTTTGCAAAACAAATGTTTCGTTTTTCAGTTTTGTAGGACAAAAGAATTGTCCATAAGCGTAATATAAAATTAGTTCAGCATAATTCCGCTTAGCGGCGCGTTAATCGTACTACACTCAAACTTATGTCCGCTACTGTCTCGCTGTGCCGCGATGTTTTCTCTATTAGAAATGAATGGGATTCTTTTATGAGTACATGAGTAGATAAAATTCTAAGGACATGAAAACTATTTAACAAGTGTAAATTTCATATACGCTCTTTGAGTAAACAATAGAAGATTAAAATACAAGTTACATCAATTCTCACTGTTTAAAATCGTATAAAAATAAATTAAAAGAAAACAAACATTTTTACGTAGATTTACAAAATATAATATCCAATACTATTTCTTCTGTTGCGCTTCAAGGATATAGAGCGGATCTTTACATTTTTGTTTTTTTTTTAATTCTACCCATAAATAGTTCAACGAGAACACATTCTTTATAAAATAAAATAAGCTTCGGTTTCATTTTAGTCTTCCATAATTCTTCGTCAAATATTATTTCTTCCACAAATAATTGTGCATTATCATTCAAATATACAATGAAATATCCCTTTTTTTTATTTGTTATGTGCATTTGACCTTGAATGTGAAATGGTAGTATTTATTAGAAAAATTACTCATATACTACGAGTTTCAGAACGTACCTGATAAAAATATGAATGATTAGTTTTCAACTGAATTTTATTATTTTACTTCTCTAAATAAAATGATTTATTTCCCGCTATTTCATTTTTCACTGCTACTTCCATTTCCTCCATAGAATCATAAACACAGTAAACACATTTTATGAAATATAAGATGTAGTTTTTGGTTTTGTAAAAAAATCTTTTCTAAAAATGTAAAAATTTGAAACTATACTGAAATGTGTATTTCGTATTTTTTTATTTGGCTTTCTTTAATTAAATAAATGTAAATGCCGAAAATATTTTATGAACATTAAAAAAACCTTGCAGACGTAGATGGTTCAGGAAATATTTCTTTTTTAGGAATATTTTCTTTTGGTGCCTAATTTTTGCAACTCTAGCTTTTCGATTTCTTTTTCCAATTTTACTTGGACGAATTCGCTTTGGTGACATTTTAATCTAAAAATTGCAATTTGGAAATGAATTGTTTAAAAGAGAGTACCAAATTTAACATATGCTTTACAGTAATAAATTATTACTTATTCAGTTCATGCAATAATTTTTTTTAATGAATATATATTGATACATACATATTTTGATAATTTACTTATCACTATGTTATATATTCACACTCACCTTTCCAAGATTTAACTTAAATTTATTTTCTTGTATGCACTATTCAACGAACTGTATCAGAATAATTTGTATGTGGTGATATTTCAAGCTTCCGTTAAAATTGTAAACAAATTGTTTCTATTTTCAAGCGATACTGGAGGGAACGTTGATTTTTTTGGGTAATAAATTGTGTCCATTTATGACACAAATCGGTTTATGCCTGAGTGGTACGAGTGTTTGGATAAATGCGTGTGTTATAGGGCTGGGTACTTGTGATTTTCTTATATATTTTTAAGGTTGGGTAATACGGCGATATTGGTGGACATTTGGCTTAGAATTTTTATTTTTTTTTGTGAACTGTTTTATAATTTTTATGTCACTTAAATACACTGCATCTTCAATAAAACAATATTGAAATAAGTTTGTTTATAAAAGAATGAAGCATATGTATTTCTTGTTAGTTTACCTATATATTTCAGGACATGATGATAGAAAAACGTAACATCATAAATCTTCGAGTTTATCGTCTCGTCTCGCAAATGTAAATAATACATACTACAGAATAAAATTAAAATATATTGCTACGAACACTCGCGGTGCGAGGAGAGGAGGAAGAGTTTGCTGGTAGTAGAAGTAACTATTGGCATTAGATTTTGCGCTCACAGTGCTCTCCTAAAGTACAAGTGGCGCCTACGGAGAGCGGTCTGCGGATGTTACGAATACTAACACATTTTAACGCGACCTTAAAATAAAACTTTTGCATAAATCAGATTTTATTTTATTATTCATACTACGAAAATCGTGTTAAAATTTTATAAATACTGCTCCATAATAGGCATAGGCATGAAACTAAATTAAAATGAAAACAAACATCAAGCACTTTTCGTTTAATAACTAAAATTATCAACATTCATTAAACATTTTCTAATAAACCAAAGTCACAAAATAGAAATTAATCAGTTAAAATATGACACTATAAATGTTTATACTATTGTTCCAATTTCACAGCTGTTCCTTTAATGGAGCAGTTTTTATAAAATTTTGAATACGATTTTTAAAATAAAATCTATGTAATCACTGAATTTTACTTGCATATAGTTATCAAATTTTTACAATTATTTGAATCATTTTTGTATAAAATAAATGGAAACTTTAGAGAAGGAAAAACCTATTCAAAAATTGATCTCCTTGGTCCTTTTTTAAATTATCATCCTGTGTTTAAAATCCCAATTTGTTCCTACATATAACTCAATGCATTGAATACATTTACCATATTATATTATAAATATTAAATCTAGTAAAAGAGTTTTGAGAATAAATTATTATTATTAATGGGGTAGTGGCTCAGTGGTATCAAGTCGACCAGTGGGTACTGAGAACCCCGATTCGATTCCCATAGCCGACAAACAATTTTCACCAGATTAAAATTACCCCTGTGGAGAGAGCTTCAATAACATCTTTAGAGGTCGTGATTTGACGACTAGTAACCGGATTTCACGTGCATAAATTTTTCACTTACCGAGATCTGCTTCGGCAGAGTTCCACACCCAATAATGGGTAGAAGGCGTGATGATATATTTATTTATTTATTTTATTTATTTATTTATATAAAATTGTTAATTAATTTTAATAAAAAAATATAAAATACTTCAGTAAAATTTGTATTTTTCAGAACCTGAAATATACGAGTATTTATAAAATACCAAGAAAGAAGAAAATATATGTCGCCGGTAGAAAAATGAACTACCAATATTAAAAATATTTTGTAGCATTCATTATTAAAAATGTTATGAATCAAAAAAAAAATATGTCATAACTCCTTTCGCCCATTATTTTGTCGTATCAGATTTCGGGATGTAACGATTGTTTTGAGTAAAAAATAAATTGACACAAACTTTCTAATTATTTAAATCTTTTATATAGACAAGTTTCAATTACCTATTGAGGTTCACGTACATGATTAAGTTATGGCCACCAAAGATATTAATAGATGAGGAACCACAGAAGTAATTCTTAAATATGGTCAAGTTTCTCGAATGCGACAATCGAAATCGAATTCTTAAAATTCCGATGCGTTGCCATTAAACTACATATCTCAATATATAGGGTCTTTATTTTTATATTATACATACGAGAAACAAAGTAAAATTTTTACATGTTAATTTGTCATAAGAACACTTATGATCGAAGTAGCGAGGAAAGAAGTGAATCAAAATAATTTAACGTTAATACGTTAGTTTGACATAAAAATTGATTCAATTTTTTCCTTCGCCACTTCGACCATAATTCCTCGAATGGCGAATTAACACGCAAAAATTTAACATTGTTTATCCTACAGGATGGTGACCGCGACTCTCGAACATAGAGATTTTACATGTAAAATCACAATTTTGTAATTTTCTGCTTCCCTAATTATTTTAAGAAAAAAAACTTCGAATAGAAGTTTTAAGACATAAAATTCTGCGTCTAAATAAATAAAAAAAATAAATTTTGCATGCTTCGTAACGGTACAAATTAGATCTGAAAATAAGGTAACTACAGAGTGATCAAAAGAAATTGTTATAGTTGGCAATAAAATTCTAGAGAACTTTTTATTCCACAGTTGGCACAACGTCAGATAAAGGCGGAAATGCTATTTGACATTTCTAATAAATACAAATAGGTTATGTCAGGAGTCTGACAGCTAATAGAATTTTGACTATTTCAGTAATAGAAATACTTTAGAAATAAATGTAATAATAAATGTACTCAAATTTAAATATTAAATGTCACTGTCAACAACAGGAAATGAATTTATGTATCAGGCTTACCAATTTCAAGCAGTTTTTTTTATTGCCAACTGAAACAATTCCTTTTGATCACTCTGTAGCTTCAAAACTATCGATAGTCATGGAATTGAAACAAAATTAAACAAATGTTTGACGTTTAATCTGTCAGAATAATTTCCTTATTTATTATGTCATTTATTTTGACAGATAAAACGTCAAACATTTGTTTAATTTTGTTTCAATTCCATGGCTATCAATAGTTTTGAGAATATTTTCGTTATTTTCAGATCTAATTTGTGCCATTACGAAGCATGCAAACTTAATTTTGTTTATTGGTTTAGATGCAGAATGTTATACCCTCAAACTATTATTTGTAGCTTTTTTGCTTAAACAATTAGGGAAGCAGGAAATTACAAATATATGATTTTACATGTTAAATCCCTATGTTCGGGAGTCGCGGTCACCATCCTATATGTGTAATATAAAAATAAAAACCCTGTATAACAATACACATATTTTAAATTTAAATCCAAGTTATAAAAACGACATACTAATTTTTTTACTGTAAATAATCAATTTGTTTACAGGCATGTAGTATAATAAGTTGTTTACATTTACAAATTTATATTTTAGAAATATTATCATTTTATTAAATATTATTATATTTTTGGATTACAAGCTGTATATACGAGTAGATAGACTAAAAGGTTATAGGAACACAACAAATTTTGTGGATACTTCTTTGGTTTCAGCAGCGAACAAATGAACAAACACAAGCCAAAAGTTAGAAAAACAGGGATGAAGTTTACCCTAAGTGGGCAAGTAACCCCGTCAACCCCTAACCTTTTACCCTGAAGCCACAGTAATTAAACCGAACGTTTTAGCATCTCTCAGAGTTCGGCGAACATGAACGAAATCCAGTTCGGCGGGAGCCGTAGCGCAACGTCCAATACATCGACACGCCGATAACAACAGAGATTTTTATTAATTGGATTACTGTCACAATCCCGTAACTCCTAAGAAATTAATTGCTTTTTGGTTGGTCTGGACATATTAAGACGGATATAGAAATGGACACGAAAAGAGGAATTTGGAGACTAGTGAATCGAATCCATACAAAAGATTTTCCGGGTTTTGTCAGATTTGTGATTATACTCTTAATTACTCGTATATATCGAGGGTAGTACGAGTATTATAAAAATGTATTATAAGCATATATGTTAGGCGTATATGTCTCTGAAACAAGATATAGAGTCGGAAGACGGACGAGTATATAGATAGATTTATTCAATTATACGAGGGCAGGGTGAAAAGTTCCTGAAAAATGAAACCAGAAATGATTTATTTAGTCAAAACATATTTTATTTCTCAACATAATCTGCTTGTAGCTCGATACACTTCGTCCAACGATTTTCTAATTTTTCGATGCCTTCCAAATAATACAATTTTGACAATCCTTCAAAATAGGCATTTTTTTCAGCAATGACCTCATCGTTGGAGCCAAATCTCTTTCCGCTGGGCCATTTGTTTGGAAATAGATAAAAATCGCAGGGGGCCAAATCTGGAGAATATGGTGAATGACGAACCAATTCGTAGCGCAATTCATGCAATTTTGCCATTGCGACTGCGGACCTGTGCGCTGGTACGTTGTCCACAATGCGGCACCCATCTGGCAGATAGATTTCTCATATCCAAAGATTTATGCAAAATGTTTCGTACCCATTCGGTTGAGATGCTCATAGCCTCAGCAACTCGTGCACTTTAACTCGCCGATCGTCCAATATCATACCATGGATTTTATCGACGATTTCTGGCGTTGTAACCTCAATTGGACGACCAGAATGTTCGGCGTCCTTTGTGGTCGTACGACCACAACGAAAATCAGTAAACCACTTGTGAATCGTTCGAATCGATGGTGAGGTATGAGGCGCCGTTTGCGACAAAATGTTTTGAATATTTCATGTAAATTAAAACAATATATTCTATGATTAAACGTATATACAAGATTTATGTCGTAAAATATTACACATTTTAAGGAAATATACTAAATAAATTGAAAAATAGCAACTGTGTAAAATATTACCTTTTGCATTTTGTCTTACTTCAAATGCGTATATCACATAATTCTACCAATACAGACTAGGATTACAACATTTGCCGCAAGATGGCTCTGCTTATTGCAGTGTTCTGTAGCAATTTAAATTAATTTCCTACTTTACCAATAGTGTAAAAATCAAGGATGACCAAAGTTTTAGTGAATAAATGGTTGCCTATTTCATTGACGCCAACAAATATTTTTAATTAAACAATAAATAGGTAGGGGAGACTGTTTACGAATGTGACAATTTTGGTTTGATCGGCAATAATTTTGTTAATTTACTAGTTAGCTGCGAGAAAAGTAATTTAAATCTTAATTTATACTTTTTGTCTACGGAAAAATACCACAATGTTGTCCCTACATACGCTGTATTAGTTATAGCATCAAAATTAAAAGAAAAAAGAGAAAGTGTCACAACCGACCACACCCCAAGGACGGTTGTGACAGTGGTTGGGGTCAGTAGTGACAGACATAATAATTACTTTTATTGTTAGAAATATGTAACATAATGCAACATAACTGTCTTCTATAAAAAGTTAACATTCATAATTAAAGCAAATGAACTTAAATCTACGATCACTTCTATTCTTACAATTAATAATGCACTGCATCTAATGTTTATGACCAGGGTTGAGAGATTTAAATCAAATTGATTTAAATCAAGAGATTTTTTTAAATCATTGATTTAAATCAAAATAAATTAAATTTAACAATTTAAACATAAATGAATAATTGTTTTTATTGTATACGTTATAATACATGTCACAACCGTACCCACAACATTTGTCACAACCGTACCCAACGCATAATTTCGAAAACAAACAATCGCCATGACTGGGCCAAGTAATCTACGTAAAAACTAATCACTCGTAATTAACTACTAATATTCAACTTATAACAAAAAAATATATGATATAATCTATCTGTATACAAATAACAGTAAATATTAAAAGAAATTAAACAAAAAAACTTATTTTTGACTGTTAAAAAGCAATGTAGACTCCTGCTTACGTTAGCGTCGCGCGCTGGCTGACGTAACCTGGGAAACGCGTTTAGACATGCATGCCGCTTCTCCCTCCCCTTGCACCCTTTCCGCATTCCGTATAGTTTTGCTGTTATGACGACTGTCACTACCGTAACCTGGCACAACCGTACCCAGTCTCCCCTATAGTTTTCTATTCTGTTGTCCCAAGACAAGAGAAAACAAATATTTGACTAATAAATGACAAAACTTTTACAAATAAATTATTACTTTTTATTTCACAACTCAGCCAAATAAGTTTTATGTACTATATCTTGAATATTCAAGGTATTAAGCAGCTCCACCGGCTTTAAATTTAAAAATAATTTTTTGCGCAGCCGTTGTGATCCAATAAAATTTAAAGAGAAAATATTCAAATAAAAATTGTAGATATTTCAATATTGCGTATGTTTAGTTAACATTTCTTGTTTTACTTGATTAGTTACTGTAAAACTAGATTAAAATTGACTAAGTATGTGGAAGATGATCGAAATGCGAACAAATAAAATTTTTAAATGTAGAAGATGTCATGAATAACACCGATTAAGAAACAACGTAGGTAAACAATAGATTTGCATAAGTTATCTCATCTGCACCCCGGTACTCCTTTTTATGAGTACTTATGTGATTTATTTGCCTCGATTGATTACAAACACAAAGTTTAACTTCTGTCTATGTACACAAATAATAATTATTATTAATGCAAAGTATCTTTGGTCTCAACTAAAATTATTGTTTTTTTTTTTGGTAATGGCGTCATTTTTGAAACATGTATTATAAATTTATGTTTACTTTTTGTTTTTTTTTATTTTCGGAATATTTTGTTGTTATTCACAAGACTAATACTTTATTTAAATATTTGGAACAATTGCTTTGCAATAATTATTAGTTACCTTAGAGATCAACAATTTTTTTTATTTACTCTTTATTTCCTAGTTACATAAATAATCATCACACCTTTTACCCATTTCCATGTGTGGCAGTCTGCCGGGACAGATCTTGATAAGTGATTTATTTATACGCGTGAAGTGCGGTTACCAGCCATCAAATTACAGTCTTCCAGAGATGTAAGTGGTGAGGGAGCCACAGGGATAATTTTAAATGTGGTGAAAATCAGTATGTCCAGTGTCCTGATGGTGACGAGTTAAAGCACTATAATTTGGATCAAGTAGCTTACAATGATTGTTATGTTGGTATAATCTTTTATATAAAGGCTGTGAGTTTCACCAATGAAACATTTTCCACATGAACTACATGGAATTTTGTAAACAACATTTTTTGTAAATGTGTTTTTTCTATTTTATCCGTAGTTTTACTATAGAGCATATTAATATTATTAAAATTTGTAGCAACAATTTCAATATTAGTGGTTTTTAATTTTTTTTGGCAAAAATTGTCATAGTGCTATCAACTATTATAATAATCTTTTGATTGAAATTGCCAAGACTGAAAACCGTCTTTGGTTTCTATACCAATGTAAGAAGTTTAACATCATACCACATTTTAACAAGAATTCTATCAAGTAAAGTTTTAATTACATGTCTTAACGTGCTGCACATAAAATGGATAGTATAAATGCAACTTATTTCTGAAGATTTTGAATGTTAATATATTATCAACTCATGATCATCTTAGGGCCGGTTTCTGAAAAAATATTTAACGGGCATGTTAACTAACTGTCGCTTAAATTTATTGAAAGGTTAAAATTACATCGGGTTTCTGAAAACAAACGTCAGTTAATTTATATGTTCGATAACTAACTCATGGTTCTATTCAGAACTAACATTTATTCTTGAATCTAATAGATGGCGTTACTATCGTTGTCGGTAAATGTCGGTAATTTTTGACGTCAATTTCAAACTTCAAAATAATTAATTTGACGTCAATTTCAAACTTCAAAATAATTAATTTGACGTCAATTATTGCACTTCGTGTTTGTGGATTGTAATTGTAATAAAATTATGGAAGAACAGCGAATTCGTGGAAAAACTTCACAGAAACTGAAAAGAATGTTCTTTTTGAGTTGGTGACAGGGAAGTATAAAGCTATAATAGACAATAAAGAAAGAGATGCCATCACAATCGCAAAAAAAAGTTTAGCATGGCAACAAATTGCTAAAGAATTTCATTCGCAAAATCAGATAAGGCACATAACATGTTATTCTTGTTGAAACGATATCTGTCTCTAAATTCCGCATCACTATAGAACTTAAAGGGATTACGTCTTTCTCTAAAAACTCTGACTTTCTGCACAGCCTCCACAATGTCAAATAGTTCTTCATATGACGATGAACTAGAATTCGAGTATTCTTGAAGCTGCATACTAACAAGTTTTGATAAATAGGTAAAATCACACAAGCACTAGAGTTAAAAGTATGTTCGAAGGAATTTTTAAAGTTCTCAAAATAATAGATTTTAGTAATAACTGTGTTTTTAAACCTTTTTTCAATCACCAACAAAGCCGATCGAAACTAACACAGCGGCTTAACGAATTGGTTTTTAAAACAAGGTTAGGAAAGATGAGAACTGTCACTGTCAGCCGTTATTTTCAATTTATGAAGCAACTGCGCATGCGTCATATAATTTAACTGGACCAATTTGCCGCGTTAACTTAACGGCCAGTTAAATACCAACATATTGTTTCAGAAACCCATTTGACAGTTTATCGAAGAGTTAAACTAACTGACCAGTTAAATTTGTTTTCAGAAATCGGCCCTTAGACATCTTAAATTACTTAATGCTTATGCTGTTTCATATTCGATTGATAACTTGCCTATTGATTTATATTATTATCCTATCTACAATGATAACTTATTTGCTATTGATGAAAAATTAAAACACTATCATATTATTAACAAAAAATTGGTACAATTTAAGAAAAATGCATTAAATAATAGCATCTATTAATGAAAATTGTCATGGTTGGATTACCAATTTGAGTGATATACTGATTGATGATGATATTCTTGCTATTATATCACATTTGATAATACAAAATCCCATAATAGGAAGAATGTATATGGTACCTAAAATTCACAAATCTGATATTCCTTTAAGCCAATTACATCTACTATTGAGACACCTACTTTCAACCTTGCAAGATTTCTAAATGATATTATATGTAAAGTTACTACTATTTCAACGTATCGTATAAAAAATTCTTTGAATTGGTTAATGATGTTAGACAGCTTTTTGTACCATTTGATCATGTATATCGCAGGAGCTTCTAATTTTTGGTATTGCAAAGTATTGGGATTCTTTGAGTATTTATACTGAGCTATCAAAATCTATATTTATTGATGGTATAAAACTTTGTTTCGATTCTGCTGTTTTCTTTTTTGGACCAGAATATTTTCAACAAATTTATGGAACTCCAATGGGATCTAGTCTTAGTGGTTCTCTTGCAGACTTAGTTCACTAATGCTAGAAGATGTTATTCCTGATTGTCAATTTAACATACTATATTATAGAAGATATGTTGATGATTGTCTATTTATAATTCCGTTTAAAAATGTTGAAACAATCTTCCAAAAATTTAATAGTTGCCACCCACGTTTGACTTTTACTATTAAGCATGGATTTAATAATTCAATCAATATTTTGGACGTCACTTTATTTAGATCAGAAAACTAAATTTTTACTAATTGGTTCAGAAAAGCAACTGCATCTGATAGATATTTACATTTTTATTCTTACTATACAGACATACGATATAAGAAGAGTGTTGTTATTGCTTTGATTGACCGATGTATCAAGCTTTCGGAACCATGTTTCCATAATTCAAATTTTAAAATTATTTATAATATTTTATCTCGTAATGGTTACCCTTCGTATTAAGAACAGAATGTATAAATTGGCGCATGGACCCAACAATGATAATTTTCATTCTACTCTACCAAATAACGAAAAAAAAAACAGTTGTTGCTGTTGTTTCTTTCGATAAAGAGTATCAGGAATTAGAAAATAAATAAATATATCATGACGCCTTCTACTCATTGCTGGGTGTGGAACTCTGCCGAAGCAGATCTCAGTAAGTGATATATTTTGCGCGTGAAGTGCGGTTACCAGCCGTCAAATCACGGCCCTCAAAGCTGTCAGTGGTGAGGGAGCCACAGAGGTATTTTTTTAAATGGTGAAAATTGTCGCCTGTGGGAATCGAACCAGGGTTCTCAGGATCCACAGGCCGACTTGATACCACTGAGCTAGCTACTCCATATCAGGAATTAGAAACATTTTAAAAACCACTAAATCAACCGAGTGCAGCACACGTTATATAATATACCATTTTATGACTCTAATGGCCCGTTGAACTACTGAACCTCAAATATCAAATGTCACTTATGTAAAAAAAAACCGAATTGATTTGATGACATCAAAACTTATTAATTACAAAGTAAATGGTTCACTATAAAAAAAATTAAATCAATATTATGTTATTTATAATCAAAATTGAAATATACTCATTCACAAATTATTTAATTCTAGTGAATGTATTGCTTATTATATCTTTATTATTTATCGTGTTGATAGGTCGGTAGATATTCAACAATTCTGTGGATGCATACTTTTATTTAAGTATTATGATTTCTTTTTTTTTGCACAACGTGTTATGTGCTAGTCACATATGTTTTAATAATTGAAATAATATATATTTTTCAAGTACAAAATTTTTAATTTTTTATGAACGTTATCACACTTTGCACATGTAGATACATTTGTCAGGAAATAATATGAGTTCTTATTTTTTTCCACAAGGTGGTTTCGAGTAAAACTAAATAAAACAAATCCGAAAAGTTACACAAAAATTTCCATTAATTATAAAAAACATGCGGTCAAGTGTAAAATAAAATCTGGTAAAAAACCGCTTCGTCAGTGGAGTACAATGTATTTACGGGGTTCAATGTAAACAATCTCTTGGAAAAAATCAATAGATTATTTTGTTCTGCGATCCGATTTCATGTGGCGGCCATTTCCTTATCACAGCACAAAAAATAACAATCACTTGTTTTGTTTGCCTTAGGATAGTCCACGCTTCTGTCCCTTTCTCTGCCCCGCCGTTGTGAAAATAACCAACATGTTATCCGGGCTGACAGTTAAATGGGACAAAAATGCTGCTATCTGGAAAACTCAATTAATTTTGTCCGAATGCTACACGCATGGAGTCCTGGATATTTCCCAACTGCGGTGAGTTTGGCGCCGCAAAGGAAAACACTTTACAGTTGCATGTAATTTCGTTTTAACTTACTAATTTAGTTATATAATTTGATACTCAACTAGAACTTTGAATATTCATATATGTTTCTTAATTACCCTTGAATACATATTTCATTTCTATTAATAATAATTAAGAAAGAACCTACAATGAAAATTTAAATATGATACGGGTAGTAATGAATAAAATTAAGTTCCAGGGCTTTAAAAATAATGAACATGAACAGTCTCATATGTAGAATTAAGAGCTGAAACTAGAATCAGACTTATCTAATTTCTCTCAGAGCAAGAAACTTTGTAAGTTGAGATTAAATTCTAATTACATATAGTAATTTATCTTCTAAATTGTTCTCAGAAACTCTTAGTAAAGCCAGTGATTTAATAGTACCTTAGAAATACATTTAGATGAAACCAGAAATAGAAATAGATGTTACCCCCGCAATTCAACGCGAATAATTTTAAAAGCAGAAAGTTAACACTTACACCAAATGTTTAGACTCACCAATATTGACATTTTAGAATATGATTTTAATGGCTTAAAATGGAGGATAAAAGAACATGAAATAAACGAGACAAAAAATATTATATTATGTAGTTAAATATTTGCTACTTCTTTTTCAGGCAACCCATACATATATTTTATTTTATATTTAATAATATAAAGATAATGTTTTATAACCATTTTTATTCTGAACTTGACACTTCTAATCTCTTTTATGAAGAATCTAAGCTAATATATTAATTATAAAGTTACACAGTTGGATACCTGTAAAAAAAAATTGGATGAACTAAGTAAAGAGATTTGCATAATGCATACATCTTTTACAGTGAATTGCATGCTACGTATAATTTGCCTAGATACGTATGTAATTTCTTCTTCCTGACCTGCATATATATATATATATATATATATATATATATATATATATATATATATATATATATATATATATATAAATATAAAATATATCATCACGCCTTCTACCCATTACTGGGTGTGGCACTCTGCCGAAGCAGATTTCGGTAAGTGATATATATATATATATATATATAAAAAAACATGTTTTTTTATAGACTTTAAATCAATTGTAAACGGAAAAGCAAGTACTAAATTATATATTAGCAATTAGATATATTTTAAAAGCTTTCGAAGATTTGCTCATTTTGCACATAATGTACGAATAAAAATTAATCACCAGTTTTCGGTTGGAATTGTCATTAAAGTACAAATAATACATATTTAATAAATAAATTAAATTACGAGAATAGAGAAATATATATATTTTTATTATTATGTTTTATATCAATTCATGCTATATTTAGCATTCATGAATGTCACTGAGTTATCGAAAAACAATGTAAACGTTGTGATTGGAATCCCCTTTTTAAAGGAATCGAACTGTAGTTGACCAATTATTTTAATGAAAAAGTCTGTATAAATTAATATTTATTTATAAATTCAACAGAATTCAGGCATAAATTATGGTACTTTAAATTTTTTATTAAAAAAATAATTTGATTTTGAAGTTGTATGACATTAAATTACGTTCTCCATTAAAACTTCAAAAATCATAATATATTCTCATAAATTGACACGAAGTTAAATTGGTTCGTGTTTGCATTTAAATATGCATTAAAATGTAGGGTGTAATACAAAAAGTAAATATAATTTATTCCGGCATTAAAAATTAACGAATTCAAAGCCTGCACTACACGAAAATTTCAATATAAATCCTAAGATAAAATTTAAGGAGTTGTTTTTCGAAGAAAAGTGAATTCGTTCAAGTCATAAATATTTAAGCGCAGTATCTCAAGTGTATTCGTTTGAAGGGTGCCAAGACGAAAAAATAATATCCCGCGGATTTCTACAGCGGAAGCGAAAGACAACCGCAGCTGATGACGACGGAAAAAGAAGGAGATTACGCAATTCCGCTTGCACTGCGAAATTCGCCACATGTCATTTTAGGCTTTTAAAATTCATAAACCGTACTAAAATTAATCTAATGTTCTCCGGGCACACAGAAAATGTTTACGCAGTGAATTAGCATACAAAATTTGTTTTCGAATATTTTATGAAAATATCGTATCTACTTTCTTACTACCACAGTAAAAATTAGAGTATTTTGTACGATCAAAGATTATACGACTACGAGTATATTCTGTAACAGACAGGATATGTAAGAAAAACCGTTTGCAAAATTATTGATTAGATTGCGTCTTTAAGACACATGTCATGTTATTCACCTTTTGGAACTCGCACGAGTATTTGAGGCATTTGTCACATTCAGCGAAATTATTGCGATCTAGCTTTTATTTAGTATAAATTCCGTAGTTTGAGATGATAGTAGATGATAGTAGATGATAGTATACAATGTATCACACAGTTCGTAGATAGTAGATAGTACGTAAGTAGTCAATAGTTATGATTCGTGAGTAGAAGAATATTCGAGGGTGTTTATCCCGAGAATATGATGTTATTAATTTGTTATTTGTTGTTTAATGAATTCATTATCTTTATTTTATGTTGATTCTTATTATGTTGTTTAAATAAAATATTTACCACTCGTACTTGCAGCATTCATTACTTATTATACAACTTCAGCACGTCGACAATCAGTGGTCAAGATAAATTCTCATTTTGACCACCATGATTTGTTACAATTCATTCGAAACTCGACAGTAGTAAAGTGAGATAAGTCGTCGCTTACGTTATTATGTACAATTCTTGCGGTGGAATTCTGTTACTACTAACAACTACAAATAACCATTGCAATAGTACATTGAAAAAGAAGTGCTACAATTGGGCATTGTAACATGTGTTGTTCATATTATTATTCCTATATCGTATTCATTTACTTTTATTTTAAAATATTTATCAAAAATAATAATAATAAAATTTCCGGATGGTAATACTGACGGATTCAATAAACATTGGAAATTTAATTTATTTTGACATTATTGGTTAGATTAGAGTTTAAATTCATATTTATCTAGGTTATGTTATAAAACAAAATACCTTTAACTTTTAATAAAGAAGTGTTTTGCTGGTTAATACAAATATTTTATTATATACAAAAATTGCAAACAATTTTACATGAGCTGAGCAATGGCAGCTAAAGTGATAGATTTATGTTTGACATTTTTACAACTAGACAACTCAACAACGTCACAAAAAAAATATCCTAAAAAACAGTTGTACAAAACTTAATTTTCTAGCACTGTTTTTGACAAAAACAGTTCTACAAAATTCACCTTTCAAACGCGATATAGGAAAGTACATTTGTAGTTATTTTCATTTATTTAGATATTATAACAAGTTCAAATGATAGCAACCGAAGTTACGGAATGGAGAAACAATCATTGCTCTTTCCAACGATTTTAGTGACCAGGAGGTTGATTCTGTATCTTGCGTTAGCATTTGCGTGACTACATTTGCGTGAGTAAAATGTCTGACGTCACTGTATTCTTTCTAGTAACTTTCATGGGGAATTTAGTGCCTTAAGTTTACACGCCAAATTTAGTGTTGGTAAAGAAATGCCCGCTAAAGCTATTATTATTAAAAAACGATAATCTGAAACAATTTTAACGATTACTAATTTCGATAAGTTACAATAAAGTATATACGCTAATATAACTCTAATGACAATAAATAAAACTAAATTAATGAATTTTGTAATTACTATTCTATAAGCTAAATTAATAAATACAGAAATATAATATAATTACTTTTGTAAATAATTTGTCATAAATTGTTCAAGCACAGCACAGAAGTTTGGTTAGAAAAACACAAATAAACAGTAAAATGAACGACAGATATACTGTTAGAATGATATAGATAGTGTCGCAAATTAGATACAGGACCTACGTTGGTCACGCAACTATATTTGCGTGTCTCGCAACTCGTGACGTCATATCAATAAGTTCGTAAAATATCCGTCAGATGGTTTACAGTATGCATGTGACAAATCATGTTAGTATGAGTGCCGCAAGTAGTCACGCAAGATACAGAATCAACCTCCTGTACGACATTGAACAAATCTTTTTAAATAAAAATTTCAGTTATTCTATTAATTTTTTTTTATATTGACAGCAATAAAATCAAAATCTAATGTTCATAATTCTACTTCATAAGTCGTAAAAGGTTTTAATATAGGAAAGATAAAAAAATTAATTTTCTTTATTGATTGAATATTTTGGCTTTATAATTAATAAGAATAAATTACAAGACGACGTTTCGAACCTTAGATTGCCTCTTTTCAAATAAAAATAGTATTTTAAAAATACTGAATTATGGTTTTAGATGAACCGCAATGGCGAAATCTTAATATTTTTCAAGAATAATTTTAATAATTTCAGGAACTAAAACAATATTTTCCGTTAATACACGACCCAACACAATATTTACCACGATGTCACGAACTGGAACATCATTCCGGATGGCTCTGGTACATTTCAAGCCCTGTCACCAATATAAAGTGAAGCCAAATAACTGAAATAAACATTTACCCCCAAAAGTGTGTGTGTGAAAAAATCTTGTTTACTGCATTTTATTGATTCTTCGCAAATAAAAAATTACGTAAATACAGTCATAGTTATAGCTACTAAAATTGCATAAATTAAGTCATAAAAATAGCTACTAAATTCTAGTTATAATCATGTCTAGCGCCCCCTTGGATAATTCAAACAACTCCCAGGGAACGATAACATACACTTTGAGAAGCACTGCTCTAAATGATAACTCTCCTTGCATTATTAGCTGCAAAGGCATTTATAATAGTAGAATAATATATTATCTCGTATATAATATGTTCTATTCAAACTAACGCATATTCACTGTTAGATAATGGAACAACCAATATCTCCGCCGCCTGCGTGCGGAGTACGCATTGCACGCCCGCTAGGAACAGCCCAGGATCAATGTTCATTTACAAAATGGGTTTATTTTATCATGAATTTTTAAAGGGTTTATGATATATTAATTAATATCTCTAAAAATAACTACTGGTTTTAACAAAACTCAAAACAGTAATAGTATATATTTAATTAATTTCTCTATTAGTAGTACATATATACAATTATTCAATTTTAAATCTGAATAGTAGAGCAGTGTTTGACCTCAAATTTTGATATAAAAGGAAATAAAATTATTTAGGTAAATTCTGTTCCATAACTTTTATATTTGTTATTAAATTTCAAAACACTAGTAAATCTAAAATTATCAAAATAACTTCGTACCTATGATCAGATTTATTAATTGCATGATATAGATACTAAATAAATAAATGCCTCATAACGTTAAACTTACGTTAGACAAACGTCGTTTTTCGTGTAATTTTACCTGTATTATTCTACAAAATTAGGCCACATGGTAAATGCTGTCACAGGATTAAATTTAACAGACTTGTGAATAATCACGCAATAAGAAAATAACTAATGTACAAATTGCATGCGCAAAAATGATTACAAATTACAAAAGTAATGGAATTTGTGTAACTTGTTAAGCAATCTCACTGAATTTTTTATCATTTACAGTTTACTCGTAAGATACTTTCAAGGCTAAACAAGAAATCTTTTTTTGCTAAAGAGTGAAAGAAAATTCATTTGTTCTTCTTTTCAGAAGAGTTTCTTGAGACAGTCGATCTAGCTGCGTGACGTGCTCTTAATGCAGCTTTCCTTTTAAGATAACACGTTTCCTTTTTTAGATTTTAATACATCATGTGTCGGACAAGCGCAAAGTAATGTATCGTTTAACTCAATACTTTTCACTTCGACAGTGTAAGCATGGGTGTATATGTTATAATGTTAGTAACTTTATAAAAGAAAAAATGTCACTTCCATTGGGCGAGTTATTGAAACTTGATACTTTAACTTTTCTTTAAAGTTTTACATTTTACATAACGATATTTGTTTAGTCTTGACACATTTTTGTAACAAGGGACAAAGCATTTTATGAAATGAAACATAAAGAAGAACATGTATAAACAGTGGTTCTACCAGGATTTTTTCATAGGAGGGACAAAAGAAACGTACATAGTAAGGTCACCAAATGTCCTTTTTATAGAGCACATCTTTAAAATTCTTGTCTTCCGTCGGTCTTCTTTTTAAAAGCCGTTACATTTCTATGTTTTCGTATAATTTATGAAATTTTTATGTCAATAGTAAAATATTAAATAATTTACTACAATTAATTACAGTTTATTAATTTTAAGAAAAAAATACTAAAATTCCGTAGCAATTAATTACCTATAATTTTTTATTAATATCCTGTTTTGTTCTAAATTTGGTCGGCCTATAAATAATTCGTAATTATGTCTGTTGTAAATTTTTACATAAATGTCTGTGCAAAGCAATTTTTGTCCTATCTGAATTTTAAGTTTGAGCATACTTTCTGTCAGATTAGAGATCATCGAAAAAAGTGAAAGAAAAACAAACCTAAGCTCTAATCAGAAATGTATGTTGTCGCTATTAACATAGAATTTCAATATTGACACAATCTATGTACATATATATATTTTGCTTAGGTACATTTGACATATGTTCTGCAAACATATGTTTAGCATATTGAAGTGACAAGTACCAACTTACAGTAGAATAGCCAACTCATATTAAAAATAGCTGATAAAATATTATGGTAAAATTTATAGGTATATGTAAATTCCACGTAGAAACTATTATCTTATTTTTATTACAAAAGTTCGGTAAGTTTTTCACAAAATAATATATATATATATATATATATATATTTCAAAAAGTGAAGTTAGGATTTATAAGACAAAATATTATCTGAAACTAAAGACAATAACAATTATACTTATCAAATATTTATTACATATTTTTTCAACAAAATGGATCAAAAATATGTTATTTTATATTCTTTTTAGTCTGCTTAAATTCAGAGTAGTGCAAAATTTTGACGCATTAAAATATGTTACAATTTCCTTAATTTATATTTCATGCTTTTAGATTTTTTTTTAGATATTCAAGAATAAAATTTAAATACACGTAAATTATTAATTTTTCTTCCTTACACTCATATCAGCAGTCAAATACCTTTTTCCTTACAGTATAAGGGTTATCTAAAATTTACGATTTGTCAATTTATTAATACGAGTATACTTACTATGATTATCAAAGGTAAACAAAATGTTTGTTTGATTAACGAAAGAAAAATGTGTACCTGCCTTACTTTTTTAAATAACAATGATCATCGAATGTTTTATCAGATATTTTTACTGGTTGATATCGTGAGATTTTTTCACTGTTTTGAATTTAATCAGACTAAACCAAAATATAAACAACATCTATTTGTGGATCAATTAATAAAAAAAAGTTTATTAAATACAAGGTAAGTAATTACCTTGAGTGAATATTTTATGTCTTACGTACCCGATCCGATTATAATGTTCATCTAATACGCTATCATATAAAATATGTAACTTTTGTAATAAAATTTAGGTAATAGTTTAACGTAGGTTCTTCGTTTATAGTATCATAACGCAAGTTATTATCTATTCAAGGGTGGATTTATATCCCTTAGCTTTTCTCTAGTTGCGCCACTGTGTTATGTATGTAAAGTATTTCCCGAAACTAGCGAATAAAAATGAAAATTGTATGAAAGGTAAGTAGCTTACCTGTGGTGGCCAGGAAAGAAAAAACGGCTAGATGAAAAAGAACTCCTTCCGCTGCCAACATTTTCGCATTAAATGTCACTGCACCATTTTATACACAATTCTATTTCTGTTTATAATTTCACGACACTTTTATTACACGAGAACGATTGCTGGTATAACGTCTATGTACCCATTTTAACGAACTGAAAAAGTTTTAAATGTCAGCACACATCTTCAATCCAGGTAAATCCACTGAAGACGAAATCTGTAACAATAAGAAACTAAAATAAATTTACAGGTAATTATTTATGCTTATTAGTACAAGTTAATTACATAGCTATAAATAAAATTTTAATCAGGTAGCTACCTGGTATGTAAAGCTTGATAAGCTGCGCTAAATGAAAACAACGGTGTGTTTTAAAACGCTTAATACCCGAGTTCTGTCACATGGAACACGCGAATTTTATATGGCGTGTGAAAAATTATGTATACTTAAATAATCTCTTTAAACTATCACACAACCAATCGGCTCTAAATCACTCAACCGGAATAAATAATCGGCTTATGGCTACTTGCAACTCTCACCAAAATACAAGCAAATATTTTCACGCAATCATTTCGGATATGTTTTTTTTCACAAGAACTAATAATCTTTTACTAAATACTATACACTAACATAATGTTACATAGAGTTAGTTTTTAAATGAGGTTCAAAATAGGAAGCGCAACATGTATGTGACAAATAAGAAACATTAATCACTTTATATTTATTGATTCTAAAATTATGTAATACCGTGGTACTATACCAGCATAGTAGTACACCATTATATCAGGGATGTAATGAATCATGTTCCATACATGGACGATAACAAACAATTATAGTATTATTAGTTGGCATTAATCATCATACTGGAAAGCTATATTTCAAAATATTTAATAGTTAGTTGCACCAACAAAACTTAAACTTTAAACTTATAGTTAGAGAGCTAGGGTGCAAAATGATGTCTCATTTATTCCAGTGACAGAAATGGATTTTTTAATAGATTATGTCATGATAAACATGAAAAAAAGAAAATTAGATTTGGGAACGGGTGGCAACTATAGATAGCGTCGGTGTAAATGCGCAGATTGTAAGTGTAGATGTTGACATATTTTTTACAGGCTAAATTGCAGTTTAAATTATAGACTTCCAAGATTAAGTAATAAAAATGGTAGAGAGAAGTTTTGGCCGGTGACGCATGCGCGACAAAACCGATCAAAGTAAGCAAGTTTTATGGTGTCGTGTGACATATTACTACTTGTTCACGACGAATACATGACAAAAAAATTATTTACAGAAATTATTACTGGTTGCTCGTTGCTGGCAGAAGCTCTGAAAGTGGACTGGTGTAGGGATCAACAACCACCCTTAAAATCGGCGCATTCACACCCACGTCATCTATAGTTGCCACCCGTTCCCAAATCTAATTTTCTTTTTTTCATGTTTATCATGACATAATTTATTAAAAAATCCATTTCTGTTACTGGAATAAATGAGACATCATTTTGCATCCTAGCTTTCTAACTATTAGTATAAATAAATAAAAGCATATCGAATGTCTGACAGCAATATCAATTATTTTGCATAACATGTAACTTCGAATTGCTTTTTAATTGAACCAAGTTTAAAATTTAGTTTTGCTAATGTTAATCTGTTTGTACCACGAGCGAATAGTTATTTATGTTCATTAGGATTAAAAATACAAGTTTTCGGGTTGAGTAACAAAGGTTACTGGACTGTAGCGGAGTGCGGAGTCCGGCAATGTTGCGAGACTCGAAATAGAATTTTTAGTCCGATGGAAATATATTATTATTTTTTTACCTACTTATTTAGAAAATTTTGCAGAATTATTCAAATTAAAATAACACTAGTTCAAAAAAATTATTATTTATTTATGACACCTGTACTAAAAATGCTATTTTTGATTCTAGGGCCAAAAAAGGTGACATATCCATAGTAAACATTCCTGAAATAACATTATTTATTATTGAAAAAGTTGAATTAATAGTGTCATAGTCAAGTGGACTTTTCTTTCATATACAAGTGCAGGCTATCGTTTTCATCTTTTCTAATCTTTGTAGATTCGTTGTTAGATTCGTTATTAGATTCGTTGTTAGGAGTAAGCGTGAGTAATTTGAGATGTTTTATGCATACCGTATTTTTCGGACTATAAGACACACCTCAAATTTATAAGATGATTTTTAGAAAAATATATTTTAATGTTAATTTCGGATCATAATTTTGATTTATTGTTAACATAACTCGTACTAGCAATATTCAGTTCATCTTCACTCTCGGCACTATCACCGTCTCGTTAATGTTACCGTTCGTATACTTTCGTCTAAACAATTGTTGTCTTGAGATAACTTGCGTCATACCTAGCTTCAGTGGGGTGCCATATTTTTTGGTCTACCAGATATACCTCAAATTCAGAGACGATTTATTGAAAAAAATATGTTAATGTTACCTTCGGACCATAAGACGAACCCAAAATTTGAGTCCATTTTTCTATGTAAAAAGGTGCGTCTTATAGTCCGAAAGATACGGTATGTTATGTACGTCGAAGAAAGAAGATGAATGATAAGTGAATAGGAATGACGTGATTGAAGTTTTGTTGTGTGATAAATGATTTCGAGTGTAATAAATGAATGAGTTTATATGGAGTAACCTATGAATGTGGTTTAAGTGTGTTTGGATGATAATATTTGACGAGGGCTGATTATTTGATGAATGTAATGAGTGAATATTTTATGAGTGATTTTAGGGTTCGTGCTACCCCATCTGTTGGGATATAGCGTGATGATATGTATGTATGTGTGTATGTATACTCAAGTGGGTGAAAATAGTAATTTTTTGCTGCACTTCATGATCCAATGAAAATATAAAATCAACTAAATTCAACGGTAGTAAAACAGTATATATATATATTTCTCGACAATAGAAACGCATAGTTTATAGTAAATCACGTCCCATAGTTTAAACACTACTGTATGCCAGTCCACTAGCAAAGTTCAAATATAAATTAACAACCAGGAGATTAACAAACAAACAAATCATGTAAACTGCTAATTAATTAAGTTCAATCATATGGGAAACGGTGAATATAAACAGGTATATGGCAACAATAATAGTCCACCATTTAAAAAGAACTTTAAATTGCGGTGCAGCAGCGGCTGTTAATTCAATGGCGGGTTCAGAGATGTTTACACTTAGCACATAGAGCGTATGCACACGTAACGTAAAGCTACGTAACGTATGAATATTTACTTTTCTGATTAGCTCCACTGTACCCTGCTGAGTGTTGCGCGTTTAATGAAATTAAAAATATCCGACTTTATAACGACTTGAAGCGTGGCACAAACTGCCCGACAAACCGCCAATGAAAAATCCTCCGCTGCTGTGAATGGCGCAAAGTTTTGAAATTAGGTCCTGGCTAAAGACATTCCCATCCCAATGATAAATTGTCCAAATTTTTTGGAGTTTATTACATATAACGGTTAGCATCACGGTCTAGTTTATTAACTTGTAGATATTATAACATTTCCTAAGTGTATTCATGGAATAACCAAAAATTTTATATATTAAAATGTAAATAAAATAAATTCATTTCAGTAATAAACAGTGTTTTTATAATTCGGGAAAAAATTAAAGGCCAGTTTTTCTATCACCGGTTTACTTTTGATTAACGTTAATCATGATTAAATAATAATGGTAACCATAGTTTCCATTATTATTTAATCATAATTAACATTAAAAACTGACCCTAAGTGTATTAGTGTTATTATGTGATAGATGGCTCAGTGGTATCAAGTCGACCTGTTCAATTCCTACAGTCGACAAACATTTTCACCACATTAAAATAACACCTGTGGCTCCCCACCACTAACATCTTTGGGGGCCGTGATTCGACGGCTGGTAACCAAACTTCACTTGCATAAATATATCACTTACCGAGATCTGCTTCGGCAGAGTGCCATACTCAGTAATGGAGAAAAGGCGTGATGATATATTTATTTAATTTAATAACAAACTTCAAATTCGCAAAATTATAACATGATTCTTGAACAGAGCTGGGCAGTAGCTAGCTACTTTTGTAGCTTAGCTACTAGCTTAGCTACATTTACCTTAGCTGTAGCTGTAGCTTAGCTAACTGTGAAAAAATATAGCTGTAGCTTGTAGTTAGCTACTTTTTTTTCTATTAGCTTAAAAATAACAACTGAAGCTACTTTTAAAGCTACTTTTTGTAGCTTCAAGCTACTTTTTGTTTCTTCAAGCAGAAGGTCAACAAAGTACGCAAGCGTACAAGCTAAACCCACACAAAATAATTATTTGTTGCCGGTTCTAACTGGCTCTAATACGCAAAAATACACAGTAGGTGCCAGATGGTATTTGCTATTTTTGATATTTATGTACGTAATAGTAAATTAACAGTCATTATAACAAAAGACTGATCATATGACAATGGCAAATTTAATTGTTTCACAATAATTTAAAAAAAATAGCTTTAAAATTTAACAGCTACTTTAACAAAAGCTTTTTGCTGTAGCTTAGCTATATTTTACAAAATATAGCTTATAGCTGTAGCTTAGCTACTTTTTTAAAGAATAGCTGTAGCTGTAGCTTAGCTACATTTTTAGAACCACAGGCTGACACTATAGTCATTTATCTGATGTTTCATTATTGGTTACTTAATGGACATCGAAAATGATAAAAGTTTTTAACTTTTATAAAAACTTTATTTTCCATGTCCATTAAGAAACCAATAATGAAACTACATAACTCCTTATTTAATTTACTAGATGAGTTCTTACCTTTTTACTTATATTATCAATTGTATTATTTTGTGTTTTGGTAAATAAGATATAACATTAATTAATGTATAATTTTGAATAACCAAAAACTACAGTCGAAACATCGTTTAGACCATGTTTTGTATATTAGAATAATCAATAGTTTAAAGCCAATTTTCCATGATTAATCCTTAAAGTATATACAATTATTCATTTCTGTAACAATTATTATATTCGATGGAATCAGTTGATTAATATAAGTATAAGATTACAGGTAAATATTACTTTCAAATGTAACCAATGTAAACAGTGCAAGTGCCGAGTACTAATTTATGAACTGAAAAACTGCATCCAATAAGTACTAAGTTTTTTGTTTAATTGTATCTTATGTACGAGTTTATAGCAAACGAAAATACATAATTTAAGGCAATTATCAGAGTGGCATGAGAAATAAAATAACATTATTTTTGTTAATATTTAAAAAATACGAAATTAAAACACTTGGTTGTTTCAAAGAAAATATTTATTTTTACACTTAATACGTATTTCAGCTTTTACAGCATAAGTGACGAAAAATTCAAAATCAATCTATTTACCTATATAGTTACATTGGGTAGGTACCTGTAAGTACATATAAATACAACAGAGATAGAAACAGGTTAACACATTTCGGAACCGGTCATTAGATGATTTTGAGAGACTGCCATTAAAGGATTAAATAGAATTTAGTAATGGAGAAGAATGAGATTTAGTTGTTTGTTCATAATATTTTTGTTCGCCTTCAAGGCTTTGTTTATTTCAATCGCTTACAAATAATTCATCTTTAATCCCTTCTTGGCAACATGTAAGGCCCCATAGAGATTCTATTGATATGGGTCATTTTATATAAGATGTTTCGCGACATTAGAATCGGTTTTTCCTAATCTCCAATAACTTACATCTTCTTTAAATCTGAAAGTGTTTTATTTTGTATTTTTTAAATATTATCGAATATGTTTCAACAAGTGCCAACAGCTTACTCAATAAATTATATTTTTTTTATTATTATTTCTGACATATCCCTATATTCTGTAACTGTATCATTATCTGTTAATGATCGATGAGTTAATGATAATTTTTATTTTTCATTGTTATATTACAGATGATCAGAATGTCGGCATTCTGAAACCAGAATAATGTACCCTGACATTTTTATGTTCTAGTCAAGCATTTTCTATACTAATAAATGATTTTGATCACAGGATACTGAAATAGTGGTAATCTATAAATGAATAATAAAAATTAAGGATAGTCATTAACTTATCACTCATTAACAAATAATGATCGAGTTATAGAAAAGAGGGGTTATTCTGGAAAAAAATCATTTTTTTAAATGTCAAATCTATCAGAAATAACATACAAATAATTATTGTTTCTCATAGCACTCTGATATTGACTTAAATGGTATATTTTCTTTTACTGCTGACTCGTACTAAAGACACAATAGAACAACTAACTTAGTAGTCATTGGATATAGTTTTTTATTGTCAACATATTTCTTCATCGTACTTCTACTACAAAATTAATGGGTAAAGAAATATCGCCTAATGAAAATTTTCACATTAAATATTCTGTGTTCGAGAAAAAAATAGGCATCGGTAGATATTTAAATATATCGCTTAAAATATTGAATTAAAAAAAATAAATAAATATATCAAATGCGATTACCAACTGTCAAATCACGGCCTCCAGGATGTGGAGGAGGAATCACAGGAGTATTTTTATCGTGGTGAAAATCAGTTTGTTGGCAGTAGGAATCGAATTCATGTTCGCGAATTCATAGTCCGACGCAATCCACTGAGACCTCATTACACCTATTTTTCATATCGGATTTACAAATTTCACTACTTTTTGAAATAAAGTTTCATTACAAAAGTGGTTGATAAGCTCATTATGGAGGTAATTGCCCTTACAGCCATGAGCGTCCGCAGGGGGGAAAATAGGACTTTAACATGTAAAACTATAATTTTTTAATTTCCTGTTTCCTTAAATATTTGAAGCAAAATAGCTTGAAATAAAAGTTTTAGGGCATAACATTCTGCATCTGAACCAATAAACAAAATTAATTTTGCATACTTTGTAACGATACAAATTAGGCATGAAATTGAAACAAAATTAAACATATGTTTGACGTTTTATCTGTCAAAATAAATGAAATAATAAATAAAAAATTTATTTTGTAAGTTTTGACAGATTGAACGACAAACATTTGTTTAATTTTGTGTCAATTTCATAGCTATCGATAGTTTTGAGACAATTTTAGTCATTTTCAGATCTAATTTGTGCCGATACAAAGCATGCAAAATTAATTTCATATTTTATGGCCTAAAAATTTTATTTGAATCTTTTTACTTTTAAATAATTAGGAAGCAGGAAATTTAAAACAATGTGATTTTACATGTTAAAGTCCAATGTTCGAGAGTCGTGGCCAACACACTGTATATGTATTTGTATATATATATATATATATATATATATATATATATATATATATATATATATATATATATATAAATTAAATAAAAATTAAATTATAAGTTTAAAGATAATAAATTCAAGCTGAACCTGAATTTCCAGCAGTATTCTTAAGGCCAGCTAGCGACATGTTCCCTATCGTAGCGATTGAGTAATCTAAGTTTAAGTATACACAAACACAAAATATTAGAAAATAAAAACTGTAAAACTGCTAAATCGGAATTTATTGAAGAAATGGTGTCAATTTATGGAATTTTTATTCGAAAATTGTCCTTCCTCTTCAATTCAAACCCAAACGACAAAAACTAGTAATTTATTTCACAAATTTAAATATTTTTTTATCCATTTGTTATGTGTATTTGTAGTTACGTTATGTACAAATTTTTTTTTTAAATTTATGTATATCTGAGAGTTTTTTGCGACTCGCCCCCCCCTGGAAAAATGTCTGTGGACGCCCATGCTTACAGCACTCATCTTGTTTGCATAAAACTTTCATTAAAATAGAGTTTCATTAATATGCTAAACAGATGTTATTTTATTGAGATGGTAATATAAAATAAATGCTCTGCAAACATGTGGTTAAAAATAATTAATTTTATTTTGTATTGTATATATTTCTTTTATCAAAACCGAATGCACAAAGGTTATCAATAAAGTTCAATTTTATTTTGGTTATTAATTGCAGTTTAAATTGAAAACATGTTTATTGAAATTTATATAAATATATAAATGCCATATAAAATATTTTATTTCTTCTACAAAACCGGGAGAATATACCTCGAATTTCACAAACCGTCATCTCAAAATATCAAGTCCGTAAAAAAACATATTATGGTTTTTATAGCACGGCCATAAAGCCTAGGCGCGTTGTACATTTTAATACGTTTTATGTAAGAAACAAGATTGACTTTCTGTAAATTCGGTCATGATTTACCGCTAACTTCGTTGCCACATAAATAAATGATAATTTTATCGCATCGTCCAACTTAAACAAAAGAAAACGCCATGTAAAAAGTCAAAAAGAACAAGCGGGCACAGAACTAAGCGGCAACTGTCTTCAACAATGGAAACGCGGGCGACTGGCACATGAATCTAAATGGAACTATGAAGAATTGCAGTTACAGCGCACATCAACTAGATATGAAAATATCCTCAAAATGCTTGAAAATTATGACTGTCAAATAACGGCTCTTTCAATCGGTCGCATATATCTGACTACAACAAAATTAAGAAGACTTAGGGCCGGCTTTTCCATCTCTGGATAAAGTTGCCAATAACTATCAGCAGAATAAATAAATTAATATATCATCATGCCTTCCATCCATTACTGGGTGTGGCACTCTGCCGTAGCAGATCTCGGTAAGTAATATATATTTTTCAGCCGTCAAATCGCGGTCTCCATAATTGTTAGTGGAGAGGAATCCATACGGGTAATTTTAATATCGGCTGTGGGAATCGAACCCTGGTTCTCAAATCCACAGGCCGATTCTATACCACTGAGCTCTACCACATAATAAAAATAGTAAAAATTATACTATGCCATTATTCTGATCTTTTCAATTATCCTATTCTATCCACAGATGAAAAAATCGGCTCTTACAAAATAAATTCAATTTATTCCTCGCATAAAATGAATTTATGTTAAACGAAGTGGAATTAAATGTTACGTATAATAATTGATGCAATAAATTTAAATTTCACGAACATTAGAACAATGAACTAAAACGGAAATAAACAAAAGTACAAAATAATTAAATTCTTAACGACCTGAATAACACAATGCAATCACATCAGTAGATTTTCCAATATGAAAATTTAATTTTCACAGAAGTTTCTATTATTAAAATCGGTCGCAAATTAAAAATGCAGGACAATCATTTGCTACCTACAGTTGTATTAATCCATTTATAGCCATTCAGATTTTAAATAATCAATAAAAAAATCAGATGATTATTCACATTTTTCGAACTGTTTGTAAGTAAATTTTATATTTTTTGACATAGCCAAACAAAATGACACTCGTTTGCAACCATTTAGTTTTTTATTCTCTTATTTGCATACATATTCGAACGTTCATAAAAAGGAAAATAATAAATAATTTTTGATTGAAATACATTTCTTTAAATCTAAAAGCTTCTTGTCTTTAAAAACTATTAAAATCTAGAGTTATACATTTTGCACTAATTAAAATGCGTGTAGCTACCAATAGTTTGTTAAACTATTATAATATTGCTTTACTTTTTAAAATGTCTATAAATATGTAAATAAATATATATTTTTTTGAATAATTCTCAGGAATTTCATCAAATCAAATTTTATTAAATATAAAACACAACAATTTCATTACCTTAGTTTAAAGGCACACAAATTGTCGACTTTTAAAATAAAATATTGTTTTAAAATTTAAAAATTGATGAAAATTTTCAGATATTATTTTATGAAATAAAACCAAAATCGGTTCATATTCTAAAATTATTTTAACAACGATAAAAAATGTTCAATTATTGTCATTGTTATCAAGTATATGGAGAATATAGAAAATATTTTAATTTTATTATTAAAACAAAAACGAAGAAAAAAACTACCAAATAATAATGATCAAAGAGAATAAAAATTGTGTCCTTAATAAATAGGTTTATTCATATAACTCAAATGCTCAACTTTTTATTTGAATCAACCTTTATAGCCGTTCATAATTTCCTCAAACAAATAATAGTTATAAAACTTTTCCAAAACATTTTTCTTTCGTAAAACTTACAATTGAATATCCCGCCAACACAATCCAAGCACTGTCACTGTACACCCGGTATGAGAACCACGTACACGTATGTATCGTACTCCGACGCCGTAGCGTGATGAAAGTTCGCGGCGTTGTTCCGGCGTCGCGACGCGCGATCACGGGGAGACTGACGCCCGACGCCCGGGCCGCCGAGCCGCCGTACGTCGACATGCGCAAACCCGACGTCGCGACAACGGACTTGTACTGCGGAGTCGAAGAGAAAACTGCCTGATGGTTTGTGATTTTGGAAATTGATTTAATTGGAATTTGGGTACAAAGTTTTAAAAACGATTGTAATGTATCTGGTAGTGAATCGTTAAGGTGAAACAGAATTCGGTGTCACATAACGAGACTTGTAAACGAGAATAGTTTTCCATTCAGATAAATCAGACTACATAATTAACTAAACAGAATAAACTTATTCACATGAGAAAATAGTACATCTGTAATTATTGCATCTGAGACAAGAATATAAAACTGCCCTATCTCATCTTCCGAAACATAAAATAAAATAAAAAATATATTTATCATCACGCCTTCTACCCATTACAGGATGTGGCACTATGCAAAGCAGATCTCGGTGAGTGATATATTTATGCGCGTGAAATGCGGTTGCCAGCAGTCAAATCATGGCCCCGAAAGTTGGTAATGGTGGGGAAATCACAGGGATAATTTTAATGTAGTGAAAATGTTTATCGGCTGTGGGAATTTAACCAGGGTTCTCAGGATCCACAGGGCGACTCGATACCACTGAACCACCTACTCTTTCGAAACATGCAATACTTAATTAATGATAGCAATGTTGAACGGCTTGAATAGTGATTTTCGGACTTTTTTTGCAAATTATTAAACTTTCGCTAATTTCAATGACATTTCAATACACTTCCAGTACACATTCTCACCTTATTTGGACATTGAATGAGTTCATTTTTCCAGTATTTTTAAAACAGTGTTTAGGTTAGCTTGCTTGGCTCGCGCTTTAAGGTGGTACTATCATGGAAGCATTTAACCCGGATTTTAATGAAATATAAATATGTTATTTTTTATGTGTTTCTACACTAGTATGTATTTTTTTTTATAAGTTTACCGTTGTTGAGCTGGGTAATATAAAGTTAAAGTCGACCAAAAATGCATTGGCGTTATAGGAACTGTACCTCGCGAGGCAGCTTACTGCGTAAGAAATTCATATATTGTAGTTATTTTTTAACAAAAAACTAACACACTGTATATCATGTAAAGATAAAGGTACCAGAATTAAAAAATCCATGCCTTACCGGATTAGTTTAAAAGAAATTGGCGATGAAAGTCGGATATTCTATAATTTTCAATGAAACTGCCAGAAATGCTTGGCAACGTTGCACGGGTACACAGAGATGGTCGCACGCGTAAACAGAGATGGTCGCAGGCGTAGACAGAGATGGTCGCACGAATGACAAAGCAAGAACTATGAAAGTTATTATTTCGATCAGTAAAATATATTAATTTTAATACAAAAAAAAATATTACAGCATTTTATATTTATTTATTTGTTGTTACAGTTGATAATAATTGCTTTGTTGCATTTTTCTCATTTTTCTTATGAACTGTCAACAGGATGTATCGATAATACAGTCACGTTTCGTACCGACTGGTAATATCATGCTACTTGTAGTTCTCGCAATGTTGTCTTGGCTTCTGCTGTGTAAAATCTTACACTGATATTGGTTGGCATGAAACATTCACTTCCAAAAATTTTGTTATGTTACTGAATTTCATAAACTAGTTAAATAGTTTTATTTAATATATTCAATGTTATTGTTAATTACACGATATTTGCAGCTAACTGTTAATTCTGTTAATAATCTATTCTTCTTCTTCTTTACTGGCGCTACAGCCCAAGTCGGGCCTGGGCCTACCGGGCACACCGAGCCGCAGTTTTTACGCTACCGTACTGCCGGTTTTCTGAGTCAATGTTACTTACTTTTAAGGCATATGTATAAGTGACTAGCTTATAGCGCCCGAGTATGATTAATACAAGTAACTGTATTTTTTATTTTAACGACAAATCATACTTTGTCGACAGGCGGATACGAACTGACGAACCTTGGTTCGGATGACGTCACAGCATGTTAAGTTAATAATCTATACCATACAAAAATTTAATAATTATTTTTAAAAACTTTTTAGGTTACCTATACTTTTGTATGAGACTGTCATGATAGAACCACCTTAAATAAACAATCCCTGTTTCCCACCGATCCTGCCGCCATTGCCGTCACACGGTCTTGCCATTCAATTTTAGATTCTCCATCGCAATAACAACAAACTCCGTGTCAACTGTCTGACTAGGATTTTAAATTTCTAATTTAGCGCATGCGTCAATCAATTGTATATAAGGGCATGGGCGTCCACAGACATTTTTCCAGAGGGGCGGGGGCGAATCGCAAAAGACTCTCAGATATACATGAATTTCTAAAAAAAATTTTGATATAACATAAATACAAATACACATAACAAATGGATAAAAAAATATTTAAATTTGTGAAATAAATTACTAGTCTTTGTCGGCTGGGTTTGAATTGAAGGGGTAGGACAATTTTTGAATAACTCTTCCATAAATTGACACCATTTCTTCAATAAATTCCGATTTAGCAGTTTTACAGTTTTTATTTTCTAATATTTTGTGTCTGTGTATACTTAACTTAGATTATTCAATCGTTACGATAGGGAACATGCCGCTAGCTGACCATAAGAATACTGATGGAAATTAAGTTTCAGCTTTAATTTATTATCTTTAAACTTGTAATTTAATTTTTATTTAATTTATATATACATATACAGTGTAGTGGCCACGACTTTAACATGTAAAATCACATTGTTTTAAATTTCCTGCTTCCTAATTATTTAAAAGAAAAAAGGTTCAAATAAAATTTTTAGGGCATAAAATATGAAATTAATTATGCATGCTTTGTATCGGCACAAATTAGATCTGAAAATGACTAAAATTGTCTCAAAACTATCGATAGCTATGAAATTGACACAAAATTAAACAAATGTTTGTCGTTCAATCTGTCAAAACTGTCAGAATAAATTCATTATTTATTATTTAAATTATTTCGACAAATAAAACGTCAAACATATGTTTCATTTTGTTTCAATTTCATGCCTATCGATAGTTTTGAGGCAATTTTCATCATTTTCAAATCTAATTTGTGTCGTTACAAAGTATGCAAAATTAATTTTGTTTATTGGTTCAGATGCAGAATGTTATAACCTAAAACTTTTATTTCAAGCTTTTTTTCTTCAAATATTTAAGGAAGCAGAAAATTAAACAATTATAATTTCACATGTTAAAGTCCTATTTTCGAGAGTCATGGTCACCACCCTAGTTAATATCCAAGGGGGGGGGCGCGCGCCCCCCTTGCCTCCCCCTGCGGACGCCCATGTATAAGGGTACATTGGAGTTAAGCCGACATTTATTAGAAATTTAAATCTTTTCATTCATAATTTTCCTAATATAGTTTCGTTAATAAATACACAATTAAAACATGTAAACCAGTCGTATCGGAAAGTCGACATATCATGGAGAATGAGTGTGCAAAGAATCTCTTTGCAATAATGAGTGCAGCAAGAAATTAGTTAATTAATGTGAAATATAACAGTAAATGTCAGATGTCAAATATCGATTTTAAGAAATAAAAGTACACAATCGTAGAAAAAATAGTATGTAACATACGTGTGGCAACTGCAAAACTTGGATGATTGGAAGCACTCGCTCGCGCTCGAGTCTTAATTTTCATACTCGTTTTGCAATGAAAGCTATGCCATGCTTGTGTTACAATATACTATTTTGTCTTGTTACTTTCTTATGACTTTACGGGGTAATGGCTCAGTGGTATCAAATCGGCCGGAGGATCCAAAGAACCCTGGTTCTATCCCCACAGCCGACAAAACATTTTCACCAATTTAAGATTACCTCTGTGCCTCCTCCACCACTAGTGGTATCAAGTCGGCCTGTGGATGCTGAGAACCCTTGTTCGATTCCCATAGGCGACAAACATTTTTCATCATTTAAAAAACTATCCTTGTGGCTCCCCCATCACTAACATCTTTGGGGGCCGTGATTTTACGGCTAGTAACCGCACTTCACGCGCATAAATATATTACTTACCGAGATCTGCTTCGGCAGAGTGCCACACCCAGTAATGGTTAAAGCCGTGATTTATATTTATTTTACTTTCTTATTAATTAAAAAAAAATATTTTTAAAACTACTCTACCTTGTCACATTACACATACTTCAAATATCATTTAGATGGACATATAACTTAAAAATATTTTTGTGCGAACAAATTTACAGAAACTGATAAATAAATCGATGACGGTTAAACTTGATTTGCATATAATAATAATACTTAATAATAATACTTTTATTTGTATGTTGACAATTTATTGATCAAACTAGCAAAAACAATATTTTAGTTAAAACAAATAAAAAATGTGTAAATTTTGAAACTTTCAAAACATTATACTTAGTTAAGGAATTGTTTTATGGCGAAACTCATCTGATGCAGCCAATTGAGGACGTTAGTTCGAGAGAACATTATCAACCACTATTTATAAACTTAAAAAATAAGGCTATTATGAATTTATTTTTAATCAATTTGCTAATAGAGATACATTTTGACATAAAAACTACAAACTTAGATAGTCCTGATCACTTAATTTTTTAACTTGATTTGCTACAGACATATTCAATGTGGTTTTAAAATAAAATGTAAAATTTGAAATATGAAATTCTATGTTTACAAAATAATCATAATATGTATGTTATGCTCTTTATTTTGAACAAAAAAGGGTGATTAGATTCTTAACGTAAAGTATAGTTCGGTCAGTAGGGACCAAATATTTGTTTGTCTTATTAACAAGAGTTATTTTTCGCTGATGTCACAGGAAGAATATTTTATACAATTATGTTGCATCACTAAAAAATTAAGGGCCAGTTTTACAATCACCGGTTTACTCTTGATTAACATTAATCGGTGATTGAAAAACTGGGCCTAAATGTATTTTTTGAAAGTGAAACACGTACATATATTAACAACTTTACTCAATCTTTTAGAAAAAAAAAGAATAGAAAATGTAAAATGACAGCATTATTAAAAATGGCAGCGAAATAAGCAAATCCGAAAAAAAAACTTTCGTTTACAATTTGTTTATTTGAATTGAATTGACTGGTTTAATTTTGTTGGACGTGTTAGTAAGCGAAACGACTTTGGAAAATTGCTTACAACAGATATTTTTTGGAAAATAAATGTAACAGCATAATTTACATAAAATTTTTAAAGGGTAATTTCGAGCGAGGTGAGCTTTAGATATATGAATTTATAATTTATGTATTACAAAAATAAATACCTATGCATATTCTTTAACATACACACTCACGGACTGCGCTTTCCGACATTTGTACTCCCAAGCACGGCCGAATTAACACTATGAGGGGCTCTAAGCACAACAGATTTCTCCCACCTCACCGTTTCAAGAAAATTAGTCTTTATTCATAGAATAAAGTAATCTCGTTTGTAAATCATTTATAATTTATGTACCACTGTTTTCAAATGGTACAATTGAAAGAGAAGATAAGGTTATTGCCAGGAAAATAAGTAAATGAATATTGACACTAATAGTACCATTGTATATTCAGAATATAGCGTATTTTATGACATATTAAAAATGAATTGTATATACATTGATTTGGACGGAATCAATTATGTAAGTACTAGGGTCGTTGATTTCCACCAAAGTTAGAATTTCTGAACGTTCGAACATTCGAATGTTTTGAACTTCGTCAGAAAAACTTCGAAGCTTCGAATTTTCGAATTTTTTGAAGCTTCAAATTAACGAATTTCCGAATATTCGAATTTTTTGAAGCTTTGAATTTACGAATTTTTGAATTTTTCAAAACTTCGAATTCCCGAAATTTTTGTCTCTGAATTAACGCCATATGTCATCTCCAAACATGCTCACGCATAATTCGCAAAAAGTCGGCCACGAATTAAATAATAAACTCGGCGAAGTATCCTGCAAAAACTGGGCAAGTTTATGCGTCTTAATTAAGCCATCTATTCTCTTACCGCCCATCTAAATGTTACGGACATTTAGTAAAACGTTTTAAAATGAGAATAAAAATGATACAAAAACGTCTTAATTAAAACGTTTTTGACAGTGTAGCGAAATTTTAAGTCTAAATTGAATTAATTTGGCAAATAATAATAATTAATAATAATTACTTATGAATTAATACAAAACTCTGCAAATGAGTTTATTCTGAAAATAATTCATATCAACATGCCGTGTTCACGTTAGGATCCAGATTCACAATTCGAATAATTCGAAAATTCCAAAATTCGGAATATTTAAAAATTCGAAAATTCGGAATATTAAAAAATTCGAAAGTTCGAATCTAAATTCGAAGGTTCAATAAATTCGAAGTCTCGAATATTCGAAAAATCAACAACCCTAGTAAGTATGGTACTGACGTATAACCTCCTATGTCGAGCATGCGAAACTTGCCTGAATGGAGAGGGTACGGTATCGCCGATAGAGGGATCACTTATGCGATACTAGCCATTGCAACTACACTTCGAAGATAAAGTGTTATAAGCGCGAATGTTTTGTCTTTAATACAAAATCAACTAATTCTTGACGACCTTTAAAAATGACCAGCAGTTATGCTGTTAGGCATACGCAAATTTATATATTCCAGTAGTTTCTTCATTTCGTTATTATTTATCCAGAAAAATTTTCAATATTAGTTTTTTAATTTTTAATTTTTTACAATTTCCACGGGGCCCCCAGTGTGTCGGGGCCCTAAGCTATAGCTAAGTAAGCTTATGCTATAATCCGGCACTGCTTCCAAGACAAATGTCTCTATTGTTTCGCCCTTCTTACGGCTCTGAAAAGTGGATCACTGTAAGCAAAGCCTGAATCAGTAAATTTTGTAGGGCGGAAAAAGTATACGAAGTTAGTTCAATGAAATAATAAATAAGTGATCTGTTTCTGTACGTGCAAGTAAAATCTAAAACAAATGGATCTTCGAATACGAGAAATGAAATAAGCTTTCAGGCAGACTAAAATTCAAGTTATTTGGATAATAATCAACGCCGTAGTGTCAATTTGAGTAATACGAAGTTTGAAGCATAAAAACGACAAAAACGTTAATATAACAATTTCGATTAATATTAAAATTTTAAATTCATATTTGCTTATGAGCTCCGAAGCATTCTTCCAGGAGCACAGAATGCTGCTCTGGTCAGTCTATCAAGAAATATTAAATAATTAGTTTCCTACAAAGGAAGTCCCGTTGCAACAGACTTTTGACATCACCTTAAGGCAATAAGTATGAATTTTGTATATAAACTTTGGAGATCTTATTTTTTGATCTTTTTCAATACATTTTATGGGTGAGAACTGAAATATTAATCGAAATTCTTATATTAACGTTTTTGTCGTTTTTATGCTTCAAACTTCGTATTACTCAAATTGACGGTACGGCGTTGATTTTTATCCAAATAACTTGAATTTTAGTCTGCCTAAAAGCTTATTTAATAAGCTTTCCAGTTATCTTAAAATATTTTTAGGTCTAAATCATAAAAAGTTATGCGGAAAAGGCAATTTTCCCATTTAAACTACGTGCAAATATTGAGCCCTCTTGCGTTTTAACGTCATTTGACAGACCAGAGATTTCGGCTCAATTTTTTAAAATTTATTATGAGTAGTTTTAGAGAGTGAGAGCATCAAATTTCCGACTTTGCCAAAATAACGGACACCCTAATACATATATATATATATATATATATATATATATATATATATATAGGCTGGTGACCGCCACGCCACACTCGTGCATAGGATTTTAACATGTAGAAACATAATTTCGTCATTTGTTGCTTCACTAATTGTTTTCAGCACAAAAGCTTCAAGTAAAAGTTTAAGGGCATCTAAACCAACAAACAAAATTAATTTTTGATGCTGCGTAACGAAACAAATTAGATATGAAAATGACGAAAATTGCCTCAAAATTATAGATAGCCATGGAATTGAAACAAAATTAATCAAATGTTTGACGTTTCATATGTTAAAACTGTCAAAATAATTTATTTATTCGTTATTTCATTTATTCTGATAGATAAAAAGACAATAATTTGTTTTATTTTGTTTCAATTCCATGGCTATCGATAGTTTTAAGGCAATTTTCAACATTTTCAAATCTAATTTGTGCCGTTACGCAGCATGAAAAATTAATTTTGTTTATTGGTTTAGATGAAGAATTTTATACCCTATTATTTGAAGCTTTTTTGCTTAAAACAATTAGGGAAGCAGGAAATTACGAAATTATAATTTTACATGTTAAAATCCTATGTTCTACGAAAAATAAATTGTTGAGGAATGTCAGAGATGAGAAGAGCTGTTTTTCTCCTACAGAGGCTTTTCTCTTCACTTGTCTCTGGAGCGAAACAATTATACCCGAGACCAATTGAGCACCTCATTATGTCATCAATTTTGAACCTGACAACGAAGGAACAAACGAAATCGTTGTTGTATACTTTCGAAAATAACAAACTATCGTAGTAACGATAATCTATTACTGTGCGTGACGTCTCAAAATTTTGACGTAAGCTTGATTATAACAGTTAATATTAAATGATGAGATGTTTAAGTGAAAAGTTATAATGGTGGAGGAAGACAATATTTAACAGTAACATGTATATGACAAAGAAATAATAAATATTTACGTAACGAGATCTGAAAGTGATATTTTACTGGGTGAGTAAGCGTATTCCAGAGCGTGCCGTAGGCAAGCTTTGGAAGTTTGAGAACTTAGTATAAATACTTTCTAGGTATGTTACGAACAATATTATTTGCGAGCATCAAATAATTTGACATACGAATATATAAACTGATCACCATAGAAACATTCATTCCCTTTAAATAATTTAGGTACCGATGCTTCTAGTCTTATTTGTCCGATCTAGATCGATAAAGTCTAAAAACTGATCAAAAATAGCTAATTTTCTGGGTGGTTGCGAAAAATATATTTACTAGTACTTTCTTGAATCAAAATAATTAGTTCAATAGCATGTAATTACATTTTAAATGATCTCGAAGGAGGCAAATTAATAAAAACAATGAAAAAAAAACCCAATGTGTATTTACTTTTTTCAAAATGTTGCACTTTCTATACGACTTTTCGTTAAAAAAGAGTACTTTTATGGACCTAAATGTAAAGCAGTTTCAGTACAGTTTGATGGTACTAATTTATTAACATAAATGATCTTTTCTCAAACATATGCAAAATTAAAGCACAAATAACCTATGCTAGCAATACAATCAAATTAAAACAAATTACTTGATCAAATAATAACTCAGCTGTTTACATATTCTATTTGTTTATAATTCAGAGACGGGAGAAGAAAAAAGGCCAAACATTTATGCGTGGAACATAAGACAGGTATTTTGAGGTTTATTTATACGTCCGTAATCAATTGTTATCATTGAATTAAAAAGTCAAACACATGAAGCTTGAATAATAAACTCTTATACCTATGCTGGGTTGCAAGAAAAAAATAAAGAGCTCTTTAGTTAAAGAATTGTTTATCTAGCAACAGTATCAAATGGGATTTTCTGAAATTTATTGAACCGTTAGTTGCTAATGAACCGATAAAACTTTCATGCAACCCAGCATGAGTATGTTATAACACAAAGAGAGCTAAATAGTAATGTCACAGAAAGGAGATCTTATTATTTAATTTGTTAAACGGTATACTCAATACTGCACAACTAACTCAAGATTATCGCCAAATAGTTTTACTATTTTGAAGCTTTTCGAGACAATGAGACATTTCAATAGTTCAGCGGGACGCGTGACACAAAACAACGAAGTCTGATAACTATGAATATTAAAATTTTAAATATAACCATTCACAAATTCTCTTTACAAATACAATTCGACTTATTTATTGACAGTAGATGAGTATATTGGGACCAGAAGGCATTGACATATTCTATCGACTGTAAATGTGACCGTGAAATAGGTACATTGTTTCATCATTACGTTGTTGTTCACAAACAGCTGATTCAGTCAAGCGCATGTTTACACATTACTGGTGGGAGAATGTGCAGTGATTCTTAATCAAATATAAAAGAATATATATATATATATATATATATAGATATATATATATCAAAGCATCAAATTTCCGACTTTGCCAAAATAACATAACGGACACCCTAATATATATATATATATATATATATATATATATATATATATATATATATATATATATATATATATATATATATATATATATATATATATATATATATATGGGGTAGCTAGCGCAGTGGTATCAGGTCGGTCTGTGGATCCTGAGAACCCTGATTCGATTCCCACAGGAGACAAACAATTTTCACCATTGCATTGCAAAAATTATCCTTGTGGCTCCGCCACCACTAACATCTTTGGGGGCCGTGATTTGACGGCTGGTGACCGTACTTCATGCGCAAAATATATCACTTACCGAGATCTGCTTCGGCAGAGTGCCACATCCAGTAATGGGTAGAAGGCGTGATGATACATTTATTTATATTCAAGAATATATCATCACGCCTTACACCCATTAGTGGGTGTGGAATTATAATTAGTAGATTTCGGTTAGTGATATATTTTGCGCGAAAAGTATAATTTGCAATTGTAAAGTCACGGTCCCTAGAGATCAGCGGCATAGTAAGCCCTTGGCGAGTATCAAATATTTTCGTTAGGACTCTCCCTAAAAAAATTAATCGGAGACACTAAATAGATGGCCAAATTAAATAATAATTTAATTTTAATACTGTTATGAAAAAATGTCTCTTTCTTCACGAATATCACTGTGCAAAGTATATTATTTTTTCATTTACGATTTCGTGTCAGCTTGTCAGTGAATTATTTAAATTACGCTGCTATCGACAACGTATATTACTTTTATGAAATGTAAACGATGAAAAAATAACTTGCTTCTTGTACTACATACATATCTTCACGCTATATCTCAACAAATGGGGTAGCACGAACCCTAAAATCACTCATAAAACATTCACGCATCACACTCATCAAACAAACAGCACTCGTCAAAGATTTTCATCCAAACAAACCATCCTCATTTCAACCACATTCACAGATCACTCCATATAAACTCATTCTTGTACTAATATTTGTTTTTTATAATTGATTATATCGATAAGCCTAGTCAAACTAATTTTACTCTCGGTGCACTAAACAGGTATTTCCGAACTTGATACACAAATAAATAAAAAAATATAAATAAATATATCATCACGCCTTTTACCCATTACTGAGTGTGGTACTCTGCCGAAGCAGATCTCGGTAAATGATATATTTATGCGCGTGAAATGCGGTTACCAGCCGTCAAGTCACGGCCCCGAAAGATGTTAGTGGTGGAGGAGCCACATGAGTAATTTTTTAAATTGGTGAAAATGTTTGTCGGCAATGGGGATCGAACCAGGGTTCTTAGAATCCACAGGCCGACTTCGTACCACTGAACCATTACCCCATCATAACACAAATAACTATATTAATTAGGTTAGTTATTTAAATAGATATTTTCAAGACAATACCAAATATAATTATTTTGACCCTGGTTGGCTGATGGGTTCCCATTATCTTGGAGGCCCTGTACCATTGATATGAGGGACCGGAATCAGAATAGAACCCGAACTGACAACCGTTCTGAATCCATGTTTTTTATTAACCTAACTCTGAACCAGAACCGCTGTTAATTTGGCGCTTGAACCAGAACCCATTATTTTTGGGTTGGATAACCGGTTTCGCTGAATCAATATTATTCAGTACTTCTGTGTTATATAGTCGTAAACAATAAAAATATGATTATAGGATTGAAATTAATATCTTTATCAAAATCTACATATATGTTGCTTTTGTATATCCTTGGTAGTTAGTAATGTAGTAAGTCTGAACGTGTTCTTTAGAAATAATTCAAGACAATAAGCTGGATTTATAATGAAGTAATGTAACAGATAAAGTACAGTAAAGCAAGGAAAAAAGTAACGCAAGCAAATTACTGATTTATATTGAGAACCTAATACTGTTAGCCAATCAGAGGTATGTTGCAATTTCTTTCCTTTCTTTGGAGTACCTAACTCTTATAATTTTCTAACGACGTTGCACATATTCAGTTAAAAAATAAATACAAACCAAAATTTATTACTATAATAATATAATCTCAAAAACTTTTTTTGTTTTCAGATATTCTAATTCTTACCATAATTGTTTATTTTTTAAATCTTTTGATGACTTGTCATACCGAATTTTGTTGGTCTCTAATAATTGTATTATTTCTTTGTCCATTTTTTTTTTTAATTTAGATTAATAAAAATGTATGACAGTAACAACTGATAGATTACGGTCGGGAATAGAGATTACAATGTGAAGTTTGAAACGCTGATTTCTGATTGGCCAGAGGTAACAAAATTTAGGTGAAGTAACGTAGAAAGATGAAAGTTAACCATCTCTTGCGTTGCTTATTTTACTTTACTGATTGCTTTGCGTCAATATAAATGATTCTACTTCAATCTCAAGTTTTAACTTGTTGCTTTACCTACTACTTTTGCGTTGCCTCTTGCATTACTTCATTAGGGGAGACTGGGTACGAATGTGACAATTTTGGTTTGATCGCCAATAATTTTGTTAATTTACTAGTTAGCTGCGAGAAAAGTAATTTAAATCTTAATTTGTACTTTTGTCTACGTAAAAATACCAAAATGTTGTCCCTAAATACGCTGTATTAGTTATAGCATCAAAATAAAGAAAAAAGAGAAAGTGTCACAACCGACCACACCCCAAGGACGGTTGTGACAGTGGTTGGAGTCAGTAGTGACAGACATAATAATTACTTTTATTGTTAGAAATATGTAACATAACACAAACATAACTGTCTTCTATAAAAAGTTAACATTCATAATTAAAGCAAATGAACTTAAATCTACGATCACTTCTATTCTTACAATTAATAATGCACTGCATCTAATGTTTATAACCAGGGTTGAGAGATTTAAATCAAATTGATTTAAATCATGATTTAAATCAAGAGATTTTTTTTTTAAATCATTGATTTAAATCAAAATAAATTAAATTTAAGAATTTAAACATAAATGAATAATTTTTATTATTGTATACGTATAATATATGTCACAACCGTACCCACAACATTTGTCACAACCGTACCCAACGCATACTTTCGAAAACAAACAATCGCCATGACTGGGCCAAGTAATCTACGTAAAAACTAATCACTCGTAATTAACTACTAATATTCAACTTATAACAAAAAAAAATGATATAATCTATCTGTATACAAATAACAGTAAATATTAAAAGAAATTAAACAAAAAAACTTACTTTTGACTGTTAAAAAGCAATGTACTCCTGCTTACGTTAGCGTTGCGCGCTGGCTTACGTAACCTGGGGACCGCGTTTAGACATGCATGCCGCTTCTCCCTCCCCTTGCACCCTTTCCAAAATTCCTAATAGTTTTGCTGTTATGACGACTGTCAATACCGTAACCTGGCACAACCGTACCCAGTCTCCCCTATAGATCCAGCTTTAGTTGCACAGTTAATAAGTAGACCGCGTTTTATTTACAATACGTACAGATTTTCTGATTGTAATATACAGTTTTTTTTAACTCGAACTGGAGCTGAATCTTTACCGAACCATCCAAAATATTTTTTTCTGAACACGAACCAAACCTGAACCCATTTTTTTTGTATCTCTGAACCCGAACTCAAGCGGTTCGTTCCTACGTCCCTGCCAGAGATGTTAGCGAAGAGAAAGAATCACAAGGATAATTTAAAATGTAGTGAAAATCAGTGTGTCGGTTGTGGAAATTTAACTCTAGTTCTCAAATCCACAGACCGATGCGGTTCCACTGAGCCACATATCCTATTCTCTGTCTAGTACTCGTAATTAGCCCATTGGACGAGCTATTTGATCGTACGAGTTTTTTGGCTCAATGATAGTCAAGTAGCAATTGCCACATTTGAGTCTGCCTCTCTGCCAAATTCCTCATCCTCAACTCTGTCAAAATACTAGCACGTGTTAATTTGGCTTAAGACAGATTGCCACAAATATGATTAGTAATATAAAATATTCTTAAGTCTCGATTTAGAATATTAAAGAAATTATTGGCAGAAGTTTTGTTATGAATGAGAATAAATTAAAGATTTGTATTCTGTGTTGAGAATGGGCACTTTGATGTCCGAAACGTGAAATAGAAAATTAAATCTATAATTTACATTAATTCGCAACACGTCTTCTGCCAATATTCCCTTTAATTTCAAATATGATTAGATATAAAATTGCAAAAGAAACATATCGACATATTATATACAGAGATCAAATGGTAATTATTCTTTTATTCATGTATTATTCGCAAAATATATAAATATATGAAAACCTCTTTAGATATATTAATTAGAAGAAAATGTACAACAACCAATAATTTGATAATTATAAATATGTTGAGTAGTCTTTATTCCCACCCTTTTTATTTTTTAAATAGATGACCGGTTTTGTGTATTTAAATAAATACCCATGTTCAAGGCAAAGTTGTTACATAACTATACAATAGTTAAATAGGTAGTATCAAAAGTTAATGCATGTCACTAGTCACTCCAGATCTGTGTCGGTATCGTCTCAAAAGTAGAGACGGTATCATATTTGAGTCTCGAGGTCTCAGTTAAGACCGAGGCGACACCAGTATCGTCAAGACTCTCGTAAGTCCAGATTATTTTAATAGACTGTTAATAACTTTTGCATTACCTCATTAATTGAATGTTCAATTCATGCTAATTTTAATATTTGGTTATGATGTCATACATAGTGCAGAAATAGTTTTATTGATACTAGATTTTAACCGTTTTTATTTCCAGAAAGAAACATATAATAACTTACATATATTCAATACTTAATTTTTTACATTTTTAACACGAGTAACATGGGTATACTATTTTAGTTATTACATTTCAAATGTCAAAAATCTTTATTTTGCAAAAGACATAGTTAAATTTGTTTGGCAGCAACTGAAAATGAGTACATAAAGATTTACTTTTCGCACTATTGTAAAAAACAGTTTTTATCAGCTAACGAGTTTATTTTGTATTTGTCTTCGTCCAATGTCACATATTAAATGTTTAATTTATTTTCAAAAAAGAAATATTGTATTATAATTATTATAATAATTTGACCATGAAGAGTCTAGATTCATGTGGAGACTCGAGATTGAGACGAGACTTAGCTAGATGTGAAAATCTCGAGACTGAGACGAGCACATGATACTCGAGACCAAGTCGAGACCGAGGCGAGACTAACCGTAAACACTAATATATACTATATCTATAGAACTTGTAACATGTCGAATAAATACAATATTAAAAAAATATTGTTTTCTATCTTATTTACTCGACATGTTACGAACTTTTTATATTAATGACTTGTCTTAACTTTTGATATCGTACTTATCTAATTTTTGTATAGTTGTATAACAACTAATTTCGTTTGTAGTCTTTAGCCTGAAGTATTAAAACACATGATCGCCTATTTCAAAAATAAAAAGAGTGAATGTAAAGACTACTTAATAAAGTTTTTATTATTTATAACTTTTAACATTTTCAACGAAACTTCATCTACTAATATCTATAATGTGATATTTACTTTGTTGCTAACTGATGAAAAAGCAATAAAAAATGTTTGCACAAGTTCATAATTACAGTTCATAAAAATGAAATCTGTCAACATTTTGCTGTTGCTCTATTAGCTAGATTAATCATTATAACTGGTCAAATTTGTTATATTTTGTAGAGATTTGGTCGAAGTTATAATTTAGTTCACATATTTACCGTTTTACACTTTTCGTTAGTGAAGTAACAAACGATTACTCATATATGCAAGTCTAAAGGAAAGTCTAACTAAACTCACTCATGCTCCAACTCACAGAATCATGAGCTCACATAGATTACCTTTATGCACTCACTTATACCAGGTGCAATTCACTGTTCTGCCGTAGAAATTACAAAATAAGACACAGATGTATTAAACTGGACACCAACTATACAATAACTGGATTCTAGAACTCATTCAACTGTTCACCATCAAAATTGAAGAGAAGAACTAAACGTGTGATAGCAAGAAAAGAGTGACGTAAGCCGCGCGCGGGAAAAAATCTCTCCAGTAGTGGGAGAGTAGTGAGCAAAGTCAGTTGTGTGACGAAAAGTGAAGTGACTTCATTCCAAACATATCATTATTCTGTTCTTTTAATTGCTGAAAGTATAATTTATGATTATTATTGGTAACTAACGAGTTTATGTATAAATAAAATTATAAGTATTACAAATGTAATTATTCAATAAACCAGCACTGTTATTATAAATAAACGAAATTCATGCTAAAAAAAAAAACAAGATCAGCAATTGTCTAACTTGTTCTAAAATATGCTTAAATTGATGTCCGTTCGATAAGTGATTACAGTATGGTTGTATAGAAAGTATTTTATTTTTAGCATAAAAACTTGTGATAGTGACAGCACTGTCACACCAATTTTAGTGTTTTATATTTTTATAAATAATCATAGATCATATTTAAAGAAATCATAAAGCTATACCAGAAATAAAAATGTTACTCATTTTAATTATATGTTGCAAAATAATACTCTACAGCGTAAAACCACCATTAGGGATCTTGGTATTCTTTTTGATTGTAAATTATTATTGAATGAACATATTGCTTCTACTGTTAATAGGGCATATAAAATATTAGGATTTGTCTTCAGATCATGTAAAAATTTCACTACAATTGAACCATTTTTATTATTGTACAAATCTTTAGTACGTCCTATTGTTGAATATGCTTCTCAGATATGGAATCCTACTTACTCTAAAAATACCACTCTTCTGGAATCTGTGCAAAAAAAATTGTAAATATGTTAAAATATAAATTCTTCACTACGAATGAAGATTACAAAAGCATATTAAAAGAATTAAATTTGCAGTCTCTTGAACAGAGAAGACTAACAGCTGACATGCTCCTATTATTTAAAATTGTAAACAACCATATAGACGGTCTTAATATTTTAAACAACTTTAATTTCCATGTTCCACAAACAAATACAAGGAATAAAAATCTGTTTAATGTTGCAAAATGCAATACTAATAATTACAAAAACTTGACAGTTAATAGGATTATGGAAACATATAATAGGAACTATCAGCAGTTGGATCTTTTCTTTTTAACTGTATCACAATTGAAAAGAGCTTTAAACCGCTCTGATTCTAATACAAATTTATAATTTTCTTGTTTATCATTATTGTAAATGAATTATCGTCTTTATTATTATATGTTGTAAAATTCTTATGTTGTGGAAGCCTATTATTGAGTTTTTCTGTTGGCTTCCCAAATATAAATAAATAAATATAAATAAATAAATATAAATAAATAAATAAATAAATAAAATAAATCTATTGGTTTTTCGGAACATACAATCAACTTATAAAATTTTGAGGAAAATTAAATATCAAGGAACCGCGAATATCGGTTATTATTGACTTTTTTTAGTTCGATGCACAATATTAAAAATATTATTTTACTTAAATTGTAAGTACCGAAAGGTAGCATTTAGCACTAAATTGAATAACTTACTGTTTATTTATTTAACAATTGATAAAATTAAGAATTACTATTATTAAAGAGTTCTATTACCTAAATACCTACAAAAAGTTTAAATTTTTAGCTCTTCGACTTTAAAAAGGACGAGCGTACGTAATCGGTATGATATCTGTGTTATACGCAATCATTAAATTGAAGATCAATATTTGTCAAACTTACAATCATTTCGTAACCCTTTTGAGAGTTTTGTTTCATCAACGCATCTCTCTCGACCGAAGAAAAACAAATTTGAAATAGTTTCATATAATATTATTGTAGCAAAACGAATAATTCAGAATTTGGTTTTGTTTATAAATTATGATATTTCACTATCAACTCAGCTTCGAGAGATATAGACTAATTAAGTGTTATCTTAAGTAACTTTGTAAAGTTGACTTGACAGAGTTTATTTTATTTATCAAATTTATTAGTGCATACGAGAGTAAGGTGAAAAGTTCGCGGCCTTACACAGAGATTGCGTTCCAATCAGCAAAAATTTGTGTTCCTGCCTGGGTGCATGTGGCATTAGTTCGTATGACAAGTTTCAACTTGTTCTCTCAAGTAGTTTGTTTAAACGAATTTTTGAAGTAGACGTCTTGCGTGTTTTTAGTTAAAATGGATAAACTTGAATATCGTGCGGTCATAAAATTCTTCGTTTTGGATGGATTAAAGCCAAAGAAAATTCATCGGAAGTGGACAAAAGTTTACAACGATTCTGCTCCTTCCATGTCAACCGTTAAAAAGTGAACAGCTGAATTTAAACTTGGTCGCACGTCCCTCGAAGATGACCCACGTGAAGGATGGTCAAGAACCGCCACCACACCGGAAATCATCAAAAAAGTGCATGATATCGTGTTAGACGATAGACTAGTGAATGTGAGGCTGTGGGGATATCGGAAGAAAGGGTGCAACGCATCTTGCACAAAGAATTAGAGATGCGAAAGCTCTGTGTAAGATGGATGCCGCATTTGCTGAATGCCGATCAAAAGCAAATACGCAAACGATCTTCGCAGCAATGTTTGGACCGATTCAATAGGGATCCGACCGATTTTGTGCGGCGATTTGTCACCATGGATGAGACATGGGTCCAGCACTACACGCCAGAAACGAAACAGCAGTCCAAACAGAGGATGGAAGCCGGTGGTTCAGCGCCAAAGAAAGCGAAGTCGATCGCATGTGCTGGAAATTTCATGGCCAGCATGTTTTGGGATGCGAAAGAGATCCTGTTAATTGATTACCTTGAAAAAAGCAAAACAATTACAGGTGAATATTATTCCAACCTTCTTGACCAGCTGGATGTCAAAATTCGCGAGAAGAGACCTGGCTTGTTGAAGAAAAAAAAATATCATTCACCAGGATAACGCATCTGCACACAAGGGTGCGTTGGCGATGAGAAAACTGCAGGATTTGAGATACGATTTGCTTGGCCATTACCCATATTCTCCTGATTTGGCACCCTCAAACTTCTATCTGTTCCCAAACATGAAGAAATTAGTTTCTGGGGAGTTGAGAGGGCCGTAGATGAATATTTTCACAGCCTTCCAGAGTCTCACTTCCTGAAAGGAATATTGATGTTGGAGAAATGCTGGACCAAGTGTGTTGAAGTCAAATGAGAGTATATAGAAAAATAAAGTCATTTTTGAACTGAAAATCGCAGTCTTTCATTGTCAGGTCGAGAACTTTTCTCCTTACCCTCGTATGTTATAATAACTTCACTAATGCTTCGATCATTATTGTTGCGTCTGGTTATACGGACTGTGATGACATATCTGGGTAAATTATTAGCTTAGTGTTGGTCGGATAGATTTAACCTTTGTAACTCACCCTGTCTGGGTTTTTTATGTAAACTCATGAGTGGAAACGCTTATCTAGATCAACACAATGATACCAGCGCCTTACCCTTTGTCAGAGCATCCCATGGAATACCACAACAATTAGTAGTAGTAGATTGGCTTTCGTCGAAACAAGTTCTCTCTCGGCTTCACGTGCAAAATGTAGTCTTGCCGTGTAATTTTGTAACTAAATAATAATAGTTTATTCATACGTTGTTGTTGTCGTTGTTGTTTCCATTTTTGGTTAATTTGTTTAATTTCATTATTAACTTTTGTATTACCATAATTTATAACTTTTGTAAATATTGGTATTTTATATTTATGTTTTAAATACAAGAAGATCGTTATATTTCGTCTTATTTAATCTTTTATTAAATCGCGTTGATTTAATAGTATTTCATCGTTTGATTAACAATTGTTTTATACCCGTAACAGTCCGCTTTCTCAGCCCTGTTAGACTATTTTATCTAGTTATACTAACGCAAATATAATAAATGCTATTGATTTGTATCGTATATCAGGAGCATCATTTAAGGGAGTATTTCTTCGGGGCACCATTCTCATAAATTAATTTAAAAAATAAATTAAAATATCATCAAGTCTTTTGCTCATTACTGGGTATGGTACTCTGCCCTAGCAGATATCGGTAAGTGATATATTTATGCGCGTCAAGTGCAGTTACTAGTTGTCAAATCACGGCCCCAAAAGATTTTAATGAAGGGACAGACACAGGGGTTATTTTAATGTGGTGAAAATTGTTTGTCGGATGTGGGAATCGAATTCGTGTTCTCAATACTAATTAAATTTAAACAATTATTTTCTTTAACTAAATAAGTAAAATAAAATATTAAATTCTGTCGTGTAATCTTTCAAACATAGATGATGAATTTGATTTTGGTTTAGGTGGATGTATTCGTATATGAATATACGGTTGCTAGCTTTTTTTGTACATTAAAGTTCGATTTCTAGTTACTCAATATATTTTGCAAAGTTTTGGCGATAAATAAAATTAATTTCCGCAAAACACAAAATTATGTACGACGAATTTAAAAGATACGGATATTCTTATCAGTGATTAATAAACATTTTGAATCGGATTTATCATACTAAACATACCGGAGAAAAAAAATTTTAAAATATGCATATTATCACGCCTTTTCCACATTGCCGTAGCAGAGTTCGGTATAAGCGGTAATATATTTATGCGGTTATCTGTTGTCAAATTACGGCTCCATAAAATGTTAGTGGAAGGGAAATCATAGTGCTGAAAATTGTTTGTCAGCTGTGAGAATTGAACCCAAGTTCTCAAATATATAGTCCGATTCGCTGCAGCTGAACCACATATCCCTTAATAATAACTATTGAGAATCGCAGCATTGCATTTTCTATATGATGCACATTAAACCTATAAACGAAACTTGTTCTTTAATGTAAAGTGGTCGTAAAATTCGATATTTATCCGATATTATTTTGACATTTGAATTACTGTTCCATTATGAACTATAAACATGTAAAATTGTTATTGCCAGACGAATAAAAAAGTCATTATATATTTTATGCCGCTCATTCATTTTAGAGACATAGTTAAACATTCTAATTTAATATGAAATCAATCATAAAACCTATTTTAGTGACAAAATAAAAAACATACACATATTCTGATAATAGTAAGCACATAAATTATAATTATAATTATTATTTCTGGGGTAATGGCTCAGTGGTATCAAGTCGGCCTGAGGATCCAAAGAACCCTGGTTCGATTCCTACAGCCGACAAAACATTTTCACCAATTTAACCACTACCATCTCTGGGGGCCGTGATTTGACGGTTGGTAACCACACTTCACTTACCGAGATCTGCTTCGGCAGAGTGCCACAGCAGTAATGTGTAAAAGACGTGATATAGTTATTTATTTATATTTTTATAAATTATAAAGTTTGTAGTATTGGCTCATTTATTTTCAATTACGTTCAATCACAAACATAAAAAGAAATATACTAGGCCTCAAATTCGCACTGGAGGGATGATTTACCCTTACCATTCGGTCTACAAATTTCTCAAAAGTCATGCTTACATTCATATAAGGTTTATACAGTTAATTACTGTCTCCTTACAATCTGTAAAATCGATTTATAATTTGTATCAACCCACTTACTGTTTATAATCAAGCACTTAATCATTTACAGTTATACAAGTCTTCCGTACAGTCTTAAAAACGAATTTATCTTGCATTAACCTATGATCTTGAGACCAATGTAATCAACTTTTATTAATTAGAACAATATTATACGAGATGCAGTTCATAGCGTTCATGTATTTTTCTATGTGTAAGCAACTTATCAGTAATATATAATTATATAAATAGATTGAAATGTCAACAATTTTACCGGGTATTTACATTTTCGGTCTGCTAGACTGTCATCAACAGTTGTGCATGAAAAATAATGATATGGATAAACAGTTGCACAATACAATATTAAATAGATAAATTAAATATTTTTAAATATTACGAAAAATGATGCATCTATTTTTTTCTTGAGGAAATTAAGTAATGTAGAAGAAGACGGATTGTGACCCTTATTATTATAGTATTTTCTGTAGAAATTGTATGACAATTAATTGTGCCTTAAATATTTTTAAATTTTAATTAAAAATAAGTGTTTACAGTACTAAATATAGCTCAAGAGTAAATGTACACCTGAACAAACTAGTGTCCAACCTTATGAGTCAACCTAGGGCGGACAATACAAGTAAAATTTTGATGCCGAGTGTGAAGAAGGTTGGGTAACAGTGAAAAAGGGTAAAGGGCACTTTTTGCACTTAAAAAATATGATACTAGTAACAAGAAATATTATAAATAAATGCAGAACAACAAATGATTTTGAATAGGCTTTTTATTTATAAACAATTTTCCAAAAAAATCATCTGTATTTGAACACCGTGCTGCTATCTCTGATTATTTGTGCGCACAAGAAGCGCTGTCCAGCACACTCTTATTAAAACGGGAGTTGACAGGGCCCAATATCCTTACTGTCATTGGTCAGTTTGACTATAATGACACAGTGTTTATATTTAAATTTCCTTTTCTTTGATCTAGACATTAAGGATCTAGAGCGAAGAAACTGTAAGAAAAATAGAAAAAGCACCTTAAAATTTCGGATGGGTAATTCGACACCCGAAAATTTTTCGGGTGTCGAGTACTACACACTGGAGACACTACTTCTATCGGTCCTGAGTCAACTGATAAACGACAGAAGACTTTAACACTTTACACCATGTGACCTACCTATCAGGATCAGAGCACAGAACTGTAACACGAGGGGGTATGAACATCGCGCGCGCTAACTATTTCATTGGGAATGAAACGATTCGCGGTTACTATTTTTTAACTAAATAATAACACATACTAAAACCCACATAACTTTATTTAACGTAACGAAATATAATACGAGTAAAAAATTAAATTATAACTAAATAGAATTAAAAACATATATGATTAATTAAATGATAAATGCGCGCTAAGCGCGGAAACGAATTCGACGTCAGTCACATCTTGACCAGCCGACGGAGCAAACTTGACTTTTCTGATGTTGCAGTTCAAACACAGACGCTATGTTTTTGAACGGGGTAAAGAGTTGTATTTTGAGGATGCAACACATGGCTGACGACTGCAGATGACCACACATATTCGTTGTCACGATAAGATTTTTTCTCAGAATCTTATCGCACAAAACAGGGAAGCAAACTTACAGAATATCTACAGTCAACTCAAAACCACCTTGTTTTGTCTTAGCTTATTTAATTTTATGTTTAAGTAGAATTAAGTAATATACACCCACCTATCAAATAGTCTTTAAGATTAACAAAGTAAAGACAATTGCTAATAATCAAAGTTCTACAAGTAATTATTGAAATAAAAAAATATTACTTATTGTAAATAAGAAAAAATAGGAAAAAATTTTCCATCACTTGTCTCGTAATTCCACAGATGTTTTACAGCACGTTTGCAGCAACTTCTCAGGTCATCAACAAACGGCTGGTCAGTTCAGCTTTAACCATAGACGCGTTTCGTCCTTCCGGACTCATCAGTATGGTGCGATCATTTATCCAACTAGATCAACTAGGAAATAGTGGATTGTGATACCGACTTAGCTGAACTGACTGATGTTAACCTATCTACAACTTTTGTCTTTTGTTTTATTTCAATAGCTGTCAAGCAGTTTGCGATTTTGTCGGTAGATGGCACCACGAGTGGCTCCATAGCTCTCATGTCATGTTACCGTTGTAGATAGGTTAACATCAGTCAGTTCAGCTAAGTCGGTATCACAATCCACTATTTCCTAGTTGATAAATTATCGCACCATACTGATGAGTCCGGAAGGACGAAACGCGTCTATGGTTAAAGCTGAACTGACCAGCCGTTTGTTGATGACCTGAGAAGTTGATGCAAACGTGCTGTAAAACCTCTGTGGAATTACGAGACAAGTGATGGAAATTTTTTTCCTATTTTTTCTTATTTATTAAGACTCAATTCCACATCGCAATAGACATTTTGTCTTTTGTTTTATTACTTATTGTACTCAAGTACAGATTGTAAAAATAAAAGAATAGGAAATAAAACAAAGTTCTTAAAGTTCTACCTCACAATTTATGTTACAGTACCTTATGTCACCATTGTATGTCATGAATCTTTCATGTCAATGTTTACAGTCTTAAAGCCAGTACAATCAAGTGTATTCGGTGTAGTAGTTCTCCCCTCGGTATCTTCATTCTTACTAGAAACTAGAAACTCTCTAGAAATATAAAATAAATATTTGAATATAACATCACGAACAAAATTATCTTGAATATGTACGTATATTAGTACTTCGCTAGATATTCCCATTTATACAGATTAAAAGCATATTTCTATTTGAGAATTTAAGTAGGTAGATAATTCAAACCTACGCAAAATTAAAATAAGTACATTATTATATTCTCGTCATTACATCGTTCACATTAACTAATATATTATCAAAATAAAAGAGAATTATATTTCCAGCATAAATTTAATAAATTTTTAAATTTATCACAAAGTATAAAGCAACCTCATCATTCCAATCCACTATTGAACGGTTGAACGTTCCCGCATCTCGTCAGTAAACGCCGTTCACAGTTCAGTTCCCGTTCAGTGTTCAGCTGCTGAAAAACTTCCCCAACTTTAATTAATAAAGTTTTGTAAACCTATACTGATATTTTAATACAAGAAATTAAAATTTCACGTTGATATTAAACGTCTAATAACATTTCGCGGTTAACCAAAATATGATGAAGAGACTCAAGCAAACTGTGTACAGAGGATTACCGGGAAATTCTAATTTCTAAACAAACGAACGAGGTTCGATTTTAAGCAGGATTGCTTTAAAATTAATACCTACAACACGACACTGAAGCACCTATCAAAACATTCACAAATTTTGTACGGTAAATTTGGGAAGGATGGTTCAACAACCTTGAACATAAATAGCGTGAGGTTACTGAAAAATAAAGTACATTAAGTGCCAGTTATAAGTGTTTACGTTTGTCTCACGAATTTATACTCTTATAAAAGGCGATTTTAATACCAACAAAAAATGCTGTACTTTCCAACCACAAGTTTAAATAATTTGAACAAACTTGAGAAAAACAATTGGCAGTCGCATATTATTCGTAACACTTTTACAGGAATGATCTATTCGATACTAAATTCGGTATTTTTTTTAAAGCAAATTTGGTAGAAATATTTGAGGAACGCTTAATGTCATTTTAACTATGAGCCAAGAGAACTATATTATATTATGATTTTGATAATTTTTATTCTTTGCACGTTTTATACAACGATTGTTACTACTTAACTTAATAAATTAACCGATAATTTCGAAAAAAAATCAAGTAAAAGTTATTTCTAATCAAAGTAGGGTCCATTTTAGTTATAACGTATTTTGTGATAAATACTACCGTTTACGAAATAAACATAAAAACTTAAAAAGACCCATCAATAAAGTTATGATACCACCGGTTTTATATAGCTCATGAACGAACTTAATCTCAGGTTTAAATATAAAGTTTTAAGCTAAAATTTCATCGCGTTTTTGAGTTATCGTGCTTCTAGACAGACCTACTTTTTTGGGACTATGTTTTATTTTATTCAGTATAGTTACGTAAATAAAATCAAAATAAAATGTTATCGAAATATATAAATAATATTGAATCAGCTCACTGATACGTATGTATCGGGATATTTTTTTATTGAAATGTTCAATTTCAGACCGGCATGTTACGTTACAAGCACCATAAAATATTACTAAATAAAGTCGTTGTATTATTTATAAAATATTTCCATGAATTTCTTTATTTTCCATAGTTTACTCGATCTGTAATTAAATATTTAATTTAGTCAACTTTAGCAAATAGCATAGATATTCCTATTTTCTGCCCACCTGTACAAGATACTAACAATCTAATAATAGCAAACGACTCTTCAAAACAAACAATTTTTTTACAAATAATGACTTTGTCAAAAAATTTAAAATTACTTTTTTTTACAAGTAGAGTTAGTAGGTCCATCCAGAGACACACTATATAAAGAGTATTCAATTTAAGGTAATACTAGTATGACGGTGGCCCCATCGGTTGTCGAGTGGCCAAACTGACGCTCAAAAAAATATAAAAATTGAATAAAATAAGTGTTTTATACCTATTATGATTTGAATATCATGAATTGTTAACCGAGATCTGCTTTAGCAGAGTGCCACACCCAGTAATGGGTAGAAGGCGTGATGATATATTTATATTTTATTTATTTGAATTGTTAACAGGTTGTTGGTCTAGTGAATTTTCAAATACCTACCACCGTGTGGTGTTGCCATTATAAATTGGGATTCTGAATTTTTCGTTAAAAACAAGGCTTTGCATGGCTATATATCCATTACTAAACGATAAAAAACTTTCCACTTCTGACACAATATACATGGATTGTTCTAGAACATCATACTAGTTTTTCAAATGAAACTACAAAATTTTAGAGGTACACAAACCAAATATGTGCGATTCTGATTGATGATCGCCATAAGCTCCGTGTATAAGAACTCAACTTTACAAGCGAATATATTTGTTCACAGACGATGAATGTGTTTCATATTTTAACAGGATGCGTATGACTATCCAATGTTTACGTGCGCCAAATTACATACAGATCTGCAAAAAAATTTGTCACACTAGTCCTACCTTAAGTATGCCACTATTGCTATCTCGAGAACTATAAGAACTACATGGTTGGTTAAATTTTATTAGTCATTTGTTTCTTTCATAGCTCAATAATGTGCGAATTGAATTAAATTAATGTGAATTTAATATACATTTATGTCAAAAAAAAATTGTAATGTGAGGGTACTGAACTTTATAGTAGGTTTCCATTTAAAATTAGAAAATTGCACCCCTTATTTTAAGAATCAGTGGTCGAAAAACATATTTATAATACTATTGTAATAGCATTAGAAAATAGTATTTCTTTGCTAATTTAAACAACCGTTTAGCTCTTATTAATTTCGAGGTAGCAGTGGTGACACACTTAAATTGAACACACTGTTGGAAAAAAAAACTTAATTCCGGATTTACTTACAATATATTAGCAATTCGACTGATCAGCTTGGTCGATATTCTTTTAATTAAGACAAATAAATGATATTTTAGTTGATTAACATGATAAAATATAAATGCAAATGAAATTTTTGTACTATAATGGAAAACTTCATATTTCATTGTTAATTTCGTTATGATTATAGAGAAAAAAAATGGTTAAATGAACAAATAAGTGCTTTTTTTTGTGAATAATTTTAATAAGATTCAAATAAAAAATTAAGAAAAATATAAAAAAAATAAATATATCATCACGCCTTCTACCCATTACTGGGTGTGGCACTCTGCTGAAGCAGATCTCGGTAAGTGATATATTTTGCGCGTGAAGTGCGGTTACCAGTCGTTAAATCACGGCCCTCAAACATGTTAGTGGTGGAGGAGCCACAGGGATAGCTTTTTCAAATTATGAAAATTTGTCGCCTGTGGGAATCGAACCAGGGACCTCTGGATCCACAGGCCGACTTCATACCACTGAGCTAGCCATCCCATTAAAAATAATATTTTAAAAATGGAATGCCATATTGAAAATTGTACAATTCGATTCTTTTTTTGTGCTTAATAAAAAATCTCATTATTATAAAATTTTTAAAAGTGATAGCACCAAAAGTGTTTAAATTCAAAATTTATATAAAAACAAATAATAATTTTAATTTAGCAAGTACGAGTAAATCAAATGTTCTATCAGCCATTTGATTAAATAAATAATAATGTGTATAGAAATTTTAACATATGCAGTAAAAATAACAATTAATTAAATATTTAAAATTCATATTTAACCGTGCATTAGTATGTAAACAGAAACGACGCCATATCAATTTACTTGAGATTTTTGAAGTCATGAAGTTGTTTTCTTAAGATACTCGTGTATTGAAAATATAAATGAGAACGACAAAAACAAAATAAATTGTTTACTAATATCTTCTATCATAAACAATTACTGTTTATCCTTTTACAAACTTTAACTTTAAAATATCTCGGTTGTTATTTAGTTTACTAACAGTAATAGTAACATTTTATTAACTCAAAAAATGCTATATAAAGGTCTAATTTTTAATATAGCATTTCATTTCAAAAAATGTTGTAACGCTTATTTACTCTATAATTGTTTTCCATTTTAAAGAATTAAATTATAATAAATAAGAATAAAATAGGAAAAAACTAATTTTCCATCACTTGTCTCATAATTCCACAAAGGTTTTAAGCACGTTTGCATCAGCTCTCATGTCATGTTACCGGCGTAGATAGGTTAACATCAGTCAGTTCAGCTAAGTCGGTATCACAATCCACTATTCCCTAGTTGGTCTAGTTGGATAAATGATCGCACCATACTGATGAGTCTGTAAGGACGAAACGCGTCTATGGTTAAAGCTGAACTGACCAGCCGTTTGTTGATGACCTGATAGTTGATGCAAACGTGCTGTAAAACCTTTGTGGAATTATGAGACAAGTGATGGAAAATTTATTTTTTCCTATCTTTTCTTATTTACTAAGACTCAATTCCACATCGCAATAGACATTTTGTCTTTTGTTTTGATTAAATTATAGCAAAAAAGACACTACTTTTAACCGTTTATCCAGATATGAAAATAAATCATCTATGCATAAAATGTTCAGTCTGATAAATAATATATCGAATTAAATATTATTTCAGTTTATTTTCCATTATAAATTCAATATGATATAATTTAACTCATCTAACAGATAGTTATCGAGAACTTTTTTCTGATCTTAGTCGTGGAAAGAGCGATTCTCAATTTACAAAAGAAATTAGGTAGATTATATTGCTGAAATATAGATACATACGGACTATATTTACAAATGGCAAGAAAGTGCCTATTTTCTTGACCAATCCAAGGTTACAACAAAAATAACAGTCTGGTAAAGTACAAAACAGTCTGGTAAAAGCTTTCATTGACTGTTTTGTATTTTACCTGACTTTTTTTATAACTTTTGGATACATAGTCTACTGTCAATATAATTCATATAAAATAATTTAAACATATTCAATTATTTATAATTAAGTATTGATTAAATTTAACGGTTTCCGGAGAAGAGTGTACATAATACATCAGGAAAGTTTTTTTTTACTTTCCTGACTTATTTGTAATATACTAGTACTATTTCTCAGTGTATGCGTTTTATTAATTTATAAAAGCAGAAATTTGTTTTTTCTGTACTAAAAACGAAAGCTAAAATAAATTTTTCGCGACATGGCACAAACGTTTTTATATTGTTTAAATATTCAGAAAGATAAAATGATAATATTAAAAGCGTTTCATTATAAATAAATAAATCCTCCATACACAGATTTCATCTCTAAGAGCACAAACACAGTAATGTATGAACATTAAAATTAATTCAATTTAATATTGACATATTCCTTGACTAATGTCAGTAAATAGAATACACTAACAAACAAATCGAGAGAATGTTTAAAATATAGATACGGATGAATAATTCGGCACTGTATTTGATACTGCACAATTATGGGACTGCGCGATATGTAATGCAATTATATCGTTATCGAAATTTAACTTCAATAAATTAATCACGTTCTAGACATAGTGCAAATCCGTATATCACCTCTACTGTACAATTACAATCAATATCTCTAATACTATATCATTACAACAAGCAGAAATAATTAGCATTTATTTTTCATGTACATTATTGTTTACAGATAAATATTACTGTCTATAATTTATAGTACAGATAAATATCTACTCATAATAATAAATCACTTTAATCTTTTTCTCGTCAATAGCACGAATATCGAACTATAAATTAATAATAGTTGTGGATTAAACGGCAAAAATTTATTATTTTTTTATGTCAACTAAAACTTTATGACACATTGATAATAACTGCGTATATTGATTTTATTTTAATGGAGTTGAACCTTTAATTTAATTTACAATTTTAACATTAACTATTTTTTAATTCACAAAATATCTGATAATATGACATCAAATTTCAAAACGACAAAATAAATGCTAACAGAAAAGTATAATATTTGAAGACCTATACAATAACTACAGAGAATTTTTAATTATGTAAAAATATAAATAAATAAATATATCATCAGGCCTTCTACCCATTACTGGGTGTGGCACGCTGCCGAAGCAGATCTCGGTAAGTGATATATTTCTGCGCGTGAAGTGCGGTTACCAGTCGTACATAGATTGCTTTAGTTTGTACTTTATTTTGCAAAATAAATAAATCTAAGAAAATCTCTAAAGGCTATCTAATATTTATTAAGATGCCATATAACAATTAACTTAGTTCTTACTTCACTTCCGTTTATAACTAATTTAGAAGGATTACAAGACTTGTTTTCACTATTTAAATGATACATAGTTTAGAAAAAAATCTATCAAAATTATGTTGTTTTTAATACTACTTATAGATTAATCATAGTCATGGTCAATGTTAAGGATTACTGCCATCGTATCGCACCATTCTACGGGGTATTCAATTTAGTTATGCCACCATTGCTATCTCGAGAACCATAAGATTTACAATATTGTTTAAATTAGCAAAAATATACCATTTTACAAGTGCAAAACTATTAACAACAAATTTTGACTTGCGGTTCTCAAAATACGCGGTGTAACTTCCTTATTTTGAATGCGAATCGACATTTTTTATTTGTTTGTTCAATTCAGTACCCTCTTATTACAAAATTTTTCATTAAAATTTAATTCAAATCGCATAGGAATGAGCATGCTGTGAAATAAACAAATGACTAATAAAATTTATTTATTTATTTTTTGACAAAATAGTTGTATTTACATATAACAATGAATCAAACAAACAAAAATATGTATTTTGATTTGTTCATATGAATCTGTCATATCATGCTGATTCCTATGCGATTTTAATTAAATTAATGTCAATTAAATATGCATTTTCGTCAAAAAAAAATATTACCTAGGGTATTTAACTTTATAGTCGGTAAATTCAGAAAAAAATACTGAATCGAATAACCAAATAAAAAAATAGGTTCCCATTTAAAATATGTAAGTTACATCCCGTATTTTGAGAACCACTGGTCGAAAAATATGTTTGTTAATAGTTTTGTAATACACTTAGAAAACGGCATTTCTTTACTAATTTAACCAAACTTCTAGCTCTTATAGTTCTTGAGATAGCAATGGTGGCACAACTGAATTGAACACCTGTATAGTAGAATTCTAGCAATAATTATCAAATCGCCAATTAGTAGTATGTTCTATATTCTAAACAATTCTACAGTAGAAATCTAGATAACGTCATTTGCGTCCAATCTGGTTCAAAAAGCATCGATTATTTTATGCTACATTAATTGAAATCATAATTTTTACTTGACAGATGACAGCGATTTTATTGTTACAAATACAATTTTATATAGCGCGATGTGAGGGCAGGTTTCCCAACTTGAAGTGTTACTGGATGTACAGGATGTATAATCGCTTCTACTATACTTTGATTCACTAGAGACATCTAGCGGCAGATGGTGATACTACACTGATTTAAATATATTGACAAAATGATTAATCCAATCATAGTAATTTTTTTCACTTGATGAAATTCGCAATGTGTACCTGTCATGAAAATACAAATACATAATAGTAATATTGTAGGATACCTAAACTATAAAGGAATACTAACATGGAGTGTGAGCTATCAATGCTAATAGACTTGTAACATCCAAACTTCAAATTTTAATTGCTACCAGACTACCAGATGTCACTATATTACTCATACCTATAATTTTTTGTTGATAAAATCATGATTAAATTACTACAAGTGCCACGGCAATTTAAAAATAAGAAAATGTTATCATTAAGAAATACAATTTATTACATTTTTTACAAAGAATAAACGTCATATTTCATATTTGGAAAATATTAAATATAAGCAGAATAATTAATATGGAAACGTTAGGTCTCAAAATCGTAAAGAATATAGAATTGTCTCTAGTAATATCTTTTATTACGACGTTTCTATCGGCGTGACAACCATCTTTAGCTAGGTATAATGGACAATAAACAAAGTTTATCGCATAAGAAATGTACAACAACCTTACAAAAGTCAATAAATAAAAAATACAAAAGATTTCATGTCAAAAACACAAGTCACATGTGACTTGTGTAGTGAATCGTGGACAAGGCACTGGTTAATTTCTATTGGTGATCCAAATCGTGTTTGAATTTGTTTTCAAATGTTACTATCTGTAGACTTATTAAATACATTTTTTTGTCAACGGCCATGGCTGCACTCGTTGGAACTGATCTAAGCGATAACGCGAGTTAAGTAACGTTGCGCGCGGGTAGTACTTGGATGGGTGACCGTCCAGAGAAAACCCGCATTGCTGTTGCCCATAATACCTAAAACGCAGATCAGGGCATAATAGCGGTATATGACCTAAGTAGTTGGTCCGCCAAAGAAGCCACAAAAAAAAAAATACATTTGACAGTTACTAACATGAAATTTGTCAAAAAGAAAAATTACATACAAAACAAAAATGTCAGCTTGCTGTGTAATAGATTACATTAATAGGAGGAATAATATTAATAATAATATTTAATTTAAAGTGTAAAAACTTTGTCAAATGATGATGATATTTAAAAATATTTTAAATCGATAAAATTTTTTGTATCCACTCTTAAAAAAAATTGTAACAATTTTAAAGAAATTATTGTAAAAAATTTAAGGCATTTCGATTTAAAATTACAAATAAGAAATTTAGAAAACGTCAGTACAATAGCAAATTAATATCCGAAATAAAATTGTTATCCAAATATTGCATTGTATTTTTAGTTGTTACTAATTCATTAGTAAATATATAATGCAACTGAAAAAACATAGGATATTGGAAATGTAAGAGAAAATATTATAGTGTTGCTTAAGTTCTTAATTACATAAATATGTATCAATACTTTATTCTATTTATATATTTGTAATAAAAGAGCATATTTTATACAATAACCTTTATGATGTCAAAATAGTAAAATAGTTTCTTCACAAATAATCCGTAAATAATTATAATATATTAAAGATTATTACTTCTAAGTCATAATTGACAGCATTATTTTGTCAAAATAGTGAGTCTGGAAAACAAAAGCTATCACATTTTGGACCTTTTGTCCGTTCTCATAGTTTATTCTGCTACTCTAATACATTGTATTCAGAAGAGACATCTAGGCAAGACCGCGAACTAATTACAGTTGCTGACGGACGTTGGCATGGTAATATGTGGAAAACCTGTACTCCTTAACCCTGTCATTGGTTAACTTTGACATATTTTGTAGAAATTTTGATGAAATTACATTTTAGTTCACATATTTTCCAGGCATAGTACAATTTCATTTTGCTTTCCGAATAGCTCTAAAGTGCATAATTTAAATTTGAAATATAAATGGAATTGATTAATTGAAAATATAATCCGCTTTATGAATCTGTCCGTATAATGTGACAACAAAAAAAAAAATATAAAATGCAAAAAGATTCCAATACCCAATTTTATCAATAAATGTTGTAGTAAAATGTGACGAACGCGAATATTAAATAAAAAATAAATATATCATCACGCCTTCTACCCATTACTGGGTGTGGCACTCTGCTACAGCAGATCTCGGTAAGTGATATATTTTTTGCGCGTGAAGTGCGGTTACCAGTCGTCAAATCACGGCCCCCATCATGTTAGTGGTGAAGGAGCCACAGGGATAGCTTTTTTCAAATTATGAAAATTTGTCGCCTGTGGGAATCGAACCAGGGACCTCAGGATCCACAGGCCGACTTCATACCACTGTGCTAGCATCCCATATTAATTATTAATTTGTTTATTAATAAATACAACTTGTTCCAGCTTTGTATGATTTAATTGTTCTTATAAATAACTTTAAAACATGTACGTAAGAATATAAAAAAGTACGTTAGTTGAATTTCTCTCAATTTATTTTAAAAGTGAGGATGTTCACTTCATTCCTTTCCGAATCACGAAATGACATGTTGACATGTAAATACATCTTTATCTTTGTCATTGTAAGCTTCGCTTGAATAACTTCTCCACTCAATTCTAAATAAAATAAATAAACAAATACCTATACAATCACGCTTTCTACCTATTACTGAGTGTGTCTGTCGTAACAGATTTCGGTAAGTGATATATTTTGCGCGTCATAAAATCTCGGCCCCCAAAAAGGTTAGTGAGAGCGAGCCACTCATACTTATTGAAATTTTTGAAAATAACTACTGAAGCTGTTAATATATGTACACTAATGACAAAAAATTATGATTTCGATTTTTTTGCAATTACGGATTTTGAAAAATTGGGTGTCCTGTAAATAGGACGCTGGGCGTTTGTGGTATTAATCATATAACAATGAATAATGTAATAAAATTAAAAAAAAAAAAATAATATATCATCACGCCTTCTACCCATTACTGGGTGTGGCACTCTGCTAAAGCAGATCTCGGTAAGTGATATATTTTGCACGTGAAGTGCGGTTACCAGTCGTCAAATCACGGCCCCCAAACATGTTAGTGGTGGAGGAGCCACAGGGATAGCTTTTTCAAATTATTAAAATTTGTCGCCTGTGGGAATCGAACCAGGGACCTCAGGATCCACAGGTCGACTTCATACCACTGTGCTAGCCATCCCATAATATTAGTGTTTCAATATATAAAGTACAATTTCAGAAATAAAAATAGAATGTAATTCATCCGAGGAATATTTTTAATTCATCTTCGAAAAAAGTAAAATATTGGTCAGTTTTACATCATCCCCATATTTAACAGTCTCTTTCACTATGTGATCATAGATTCAAATATTTGCAGAGGTGTTTTATCTTTCAACTTTTCTGTCGAAATAATAAGATTTTCATGAGACTTTTCATTAGATGTTTGTGTTTTATTATAAGTAGAATTTATTTTTCGATATACGGGATAAGTACGGGATAATTTGTATCTTTTTGGCGCAGACTTAGTAGTTCTAGAGCTAGAACTCGAATTTTCTGATGTCTCAATTCCTACGTATTCAATAATTAATTCTCCTGTCATATCTTTTCCATTTAATGGTTCTAATTAACTAGGGTCGTTGATTTCCACCGAAGTTTGAATTTCTGAACGTTCGAACATTCGAATGTTATGGACTTCGTCAGAAAAACTTCGATGCTTCGAATTTTAGAATTTTTTTAACATTTTTCAAGCATAATTCGCGAAAAGTCGGCCACGAATTAAATAATAAACTCAGCGAAGTATCTTGCAAAAACTCTGCAAGGTTAGGTATCTTAATTAAGACATCTACTCTCTTAATTATAATTTATATTATTTGTAAATAAATAATTATACATAAATTGATGTACAACAAATGCATTGAAATTGTTTTACTAATTCCATAATATGGTTAGTGAAATAAAACAAAAGACAAAATGTCTATTGCGATGTGGAATTGAGTCTTAATAAATAAGAAAAAATAGGAAAACATTTTCCATCACTTGTCTCGTAATTCCACAGAGGTTTTACAGCACGTTTGCATCAACTTCTCAGGTCATCAACAAACGGCTGGTCAGTTCAGCGCGTCTATGGTTAAAGCTGAACTGACCAGCCGTTTGTTGATGACCTGAGAAGTTGATGCAAACGTGCTGTAAAACCTCTGTGGAATTACGAGACAAGTGATGGAAAATTTTTTCCTATTTTTTCTTATTTATGGTTAGTGAATTGAACTCCCTAAAAAAATATCTAACATGTCCCTAGTACAAATTATGCTGATGTTAAAATCTGACAATAGAATGTCTAAGACGAGAATTGAACCTTCGATGCTCAGTTTGTAGTCTGACTGACTTGTCCTCGTAATGTTAAACCATTTTAAATAATTCGAAAATTCAAAAATTTTAATAATTCGAAAATTCGAAATATTCTAAAGTTCGAAAGTTCTAATCTAAATTCGAAGATTCAATAAATCCGAACAATCGCAGTTTCGAATATTCGTAATATTAACAACCCTATAATTAAACGTCTGACGCTTCATTTTCATCAGTCAAATAGTCACAATTTATAAAATTAGACAATTATCAATAAAATTTAATAATATAATAAATGAGGGCAGATAAAAATACAATTATAATAAATAATTCCTTCCAAATACAATATTATATTTAGATATTGAATTATTGTTGTGATAACACAATAAAAATAATTATTTATGTATCAAGGGTAAAAACAGGCGTTTCTGGACTCGTGGTATGATTATTAGCACGAGGGTCAAAGCGCCGAGGGCTAACATCATGTTCAGGGTCAGAAACGCTAATTTCACCCGTGGTACATACAATATTTTATGCACAACAAAGGAACAGTCAATTTTATATTCAAAATATTACAACAAGTACATTTATATGTCAAAATGATATTTTACAAAATCAAATATTCACAATAAACAAAAATTGTCATTTTGTATATGCATCCATAGGAAATTATTTTATTATGGCCCTAGAGCCGAAAACAAGTGTATAAACCTACTTTTCATGGTTAAAACACATTAATTTAGACATAGTTGTGCATAGTAGTTATTTTTATAACAAGTGCTGAAAAAGGCTTGTTACGTGCACGCGCACGTAACCTTTTTCGGCACGTGTTATAAACAACATTTTTCCTACAACTGTGCGATTTCGAAAATCACTAAAATATTATCAGAATTTATTAAATAATGATATTACACGAGAAAGATGTTTTAAGGCGTTGCTATGGTTTGTTTGTTGATTGCTTGCACATTGTTCTACGTTATTTAATAATATTTCACTAATTTCAAGATAATTTTTTTCAAAATTATTTAGATTGGAATACAACACTGAGTGATTCTTCTTTGTCATAGACATGTTGGATCTATTCTTGAAAATGACAATCAATCTGCTGCTGGTACTTCTAAAATCAACGAATAATATTACTGTTAATAATATGACCAAGTACGGAAGAAATAATTGTTTCTTTAGACAATAGAAAAGATTTCACTTCAAATTATGTCAATGTAAGCAACTGTAACTTGTTATTAATATACACAAACAATCAATATTGTGTATTTCACTTACTCTTTAAATAAAACCATTTGTCGATATATTTTACTTTTTTCGGTTATTTTAATTAATTATCATATTTAGTAATGATATACTTGAGTTCTTGTCTACTCAATGTGACAAATTAGATATACTGCAGTTTAAGGTTACCTTTATAAACGTCAAAATATATCACTGCATATTTCTTCTTCTTCCATAAGCGTATGTGCCTAAAATATGAAATTCCGTGCTTGGCGCGAAATTTAAATCGCTCTCACTTATATTTTCTTTTGACAATTGCGTAAAGTATAAATTACTTTCGGCACTAGTATTTCTTTGCTTACAGAAACGCACTTGGTCTGCATTTGTCTACTATCCATACGTAACCAAGGCAATAATAGTTATGTAATAACAAAGAAATCGTGCAGTTATAGGAAAAATCTTTTATATACTGTCAAAACGAGGTAAAACTTGCGTTTCTTAATTAGCAAGCAAGAGGTCGTGCGTTCAAATCTCACTGACTTCTACTTATATCCAAAAACTACGATTGTGTCTGAGTGGTTCGGATTCCACTATAAGCTGTAGGTCCCCTGTACTGTAATTGGAATTTACTTCCTGTTGTGCAGAGTAACAAAATAAATAAATAAATAAATATAAATATGACGCTGGTTGTGTTAAAATAAACTATATATAATTATTCCGATGTCATTAATATTAGACTGTATTTTTAATCAGTCACAGATTTTCCAATATGAAATATATTCTCAGTCCAGCTCTGGTTAATGTTATGTTTCAAAAGACCGAAAGTGAACGTAACATTCTACAGTAGATTTATACAAGTCAATTTCCTACCCATTTTATTTCCACGGTTGAATTTGTGTTTGTAGTGGTCGAAAACACAATTCGCCAACAAGAAAAAATTGTGCGAATTCCGAAACAAGCGGAAAAATCTCTTTAGGTCAGCGAAGTCAACATCCCGGTCGGCTGGAGCCACGGTATAATAAAGTTAGTTGGGCGCTGCAGTGACGAGATAGTGTCAGTTTACTGTAGGCAGCGGCGCAGCTGAAGAATTTAGCGGACGGCGGCGGTATCAGCGTCCATCTCGTCCGCAATCGATCACCGGGGCCGGATATATTACCAGCCTCCGCCCCCGCTGCCGCTAACCCGTTGCTCCGGACTCCGGACTCGACCGTGACCAAGTCGTCAAGATTTACTTCCTCTCGTCTTGTTACTTGCCGCTGCTGCTGTCGTTGCCGGGTGCACTACCCCACTACCGATCGGTTTGGGGTAGTTCTGAAATAGGTTCTTCGATTTTTTGCACGAGCGTGTGAGTATCGAGAAATTTTAAAGTCATTTTTATATTTTTCTCATATGATGCGAAAACTGAATAAGGTTCTAGATTTAAACTATAAAACCTAAAATTGTTCGGTACATATAAAACGAATATAATAGAAATGGATTTCTGCAATAACATGTGCTTATTAAGATAATTAGGTACTACAAATTTTAGGGATTCCCTTGAAAAATTTTTACCTCAAAATTTAGTTCGCCAAACGTCCATTATTTTTTTGCGATCAGTAAAAAATAGACTTTTCGAACATCATTTGGTAACAGAAATTAAACAAATGCAGTCAAGCCTATTTGCAGGTCTTTGCAATTGGGAAGGGGGCTCTTTGCGGACCATACATGTATTTTTTTTAAAATTTGTTTTGCTTATATTCTTGTCTTAATTATATTTATTCAAAAAAAATTATTAATTACAATTAAAAATTGATTAATCTTAAATTCCGAACGAAGAGAAAATGTTGTGTACACCTCTGGTTGAAAGTATATTTGCAGATATCAACTAGTCTCAGTCTTCAAACAAATACTTTAAATCTTCAGCATACAAATAACTGTTGATCCTGAGAACCCTGGTTCGATTCCCACTGGCGACAAACATTTTCACCACATTAATACTACTCCTGTGGCTCCCGCTCGACTAACATCTTTGAGGGCCGTGATTTGACGGCTGGTAACCGCACTTCATGCGCAAAAATATATCACTTACCGAGATCTGCTTCCGCAGAGTGCCACACCCAATAATGGGTAGAAGGCGTGATGATATATTTATTTATTTACAAATAACTATTGTTCCTATTAGCAACTCAAGAATGAAATCCATCTAAATATGTATTGTTTGGTTATTATAAATAAAAAAAATTGGTTTTATTATTATTATCATATACACATATTTATAAAATCTCACCATTAGAATTTGCACGTATAATTTTGTTTTTACATTACTTTAAAGTTAGTGTTTTACTATTTCTGGCGTTCTTTATAAATTTATGGGTATTTTTTTCAATAACATTATTTTATTTAGCTGAAATATACATATGAGTATATCACTGTCATCGTCAATGCTAGATTTACCATGTACAGGATGAAATGGCCGCTTCAGACTTAAGATTAGATTCACAAAGAAAGACATCATATACTCGTACTCGAATCATATATGTACTGATTTTATAGATTAATACGATAAATATTCTCTATTTATAATTAGACAACAGCAACAAAATATAAATTACATGTGTAATTAATTTTTGGCTAACGTGCTGGAAAACAATTCACAAAAACTCACAAATTGGAAATTTTCAAATACCATGTATGAAATAAATTCATAGATATATGAATTCATTAAGAGTAAAGCTCATGGCGCTTGCATTTTCTAAAAAAAACAAACAGCTTGAATGCTTGAGAGGAGATCAATAAATTCAATATGTTTTCAAAAACTTATTAAGTGGTATTTTTAACAAGCAAATTTCAAGTACTCGTAGGTAGTAGTTCTGAATACCCTTGAGTGGTATTTAGAATTCTTTTATTATAATAAAATTATAAATAAAAATGTAAATACTATAAGTAAAATTTCCTAGATTAAATAAAGCATTAATCAAATGTTATCTGTAAATTGGAGATAACAATTTACTTCAATTTATTCAAACTTGATTTCTTACTCACATATTACATTTTCAAATCTGTAAACTAACAAAAGCTATATTTTCATTTTTACTGTAAACTCTAAAAAAATGCTAAAATCGATTCACGGTTAATTTTCGTTGAAGAAACCAATCATCAGCGTAAAATACAGACGTAAGTCCGCACAATATTGACAGTATTTATGCAAACCTAGTAATTGAATCTCGTGAATATTGGATCAATTAAAGCTAACGAACGCTTATTTAAAATTCACCTAAATGTTCAATAAAATCACTCACCCTCAAATTAGCGACTAAAAACAAAAGTATCCCATTGGAATGTCAGTCACAGTGTCACCGTGGGGCGACACGGGCAATAAGTAGCAGCAGGGCTTTTTAATTTAGTTTTTATGAGCGCCGCTAATCCTCGGCTCTAATTAATAGCGCGCGGATTACCGGTACCGGTGCGCAACACACGTTAGAACAATGGATTTTCTGATCAGTTCCGGTTGGTTTTTATCGCATTTCCTTAAAGTTGTGACACTTTTAGTTGCGCGGTGGGCCGGGAACGATAACGTATAACATAGAGAGAAATGTAGTTTTATGTAAATGTCCAAACCAACTGCTTACCAAACCATACACGCGCGCAGATTGGTTCTCGGGTTATTTGTGGCTGTTGATTAACTTGTAATGGGGAAATATTTGTTTCTACCCAAAACTAAACATCTAAAATTAATACGCTACGACAGCTCTGACAGTTTTCTTATATCTATATCATTTGTCAGCTCTAAATGGAGATAATAAAAGTATTTTATCAAAATTTGTCCGCAAATAATTTTTTTTTTGTTATTCGTTTTTGATACATTTCAGTATAATATCTAGTTTTTAAATTTTATGCTAAACATAGGTACGTATTTTTCTGATGTCAAATGTGCACAATTTATAATATTTTTAATATAACATTTTATGTTTATTGATATCGGGTAATGGCTCAGTGGTATCAACTCGGCCTATGGATCCTAAGAACTCTGGTGCGATTCCCACAGCTGACAAAACATTTTCACCAATTTAAAATTACCCCTGTGGCTCCTCCACCACTAACATCTTTGAAGGCCGTGATTTTACGGTTGGTAACCGCACTTCATGCGCATCAATATATCACTTACCGAGATCTGCTTCGGCAGAGTGCCATACCCAATAATGGGTAAAAGGCGTGATGATATATTTATTTATTTTATATATGTTTATTGATATCAGTAAATAATTAAAGATACGGTACAGTACTGGCTACAAATAATACGCCATGTTATACCGTCAGTCCTATGACTCCATCTAAGCCATGAGCAAAAAATATATATGTTTTTAATTTTCAGTTAGAAGGCCATGATTTAACGGTTGGTATCCGTACTTTACGTGCAAAAATATATCACTTACTGATATCTGTTATGTAATACAGCCACCACAAGCTAAGGGTTAAAAACGTAATGACATATTTTATGATAAATGACTATTGCGTAATGTTTAACAAAAAAATATCAATTTCTTTTTGAAATTGTGAAGAAATCAAAAATTTAATATAAAAGATAAATAGTATAATGAAATACAAGTGTTATAATGACTCTTCTACGAGTAATATGAGTTTGTGTAACGAGCCGCAGAGCGAGTTATATAAAGTAAGAATATTATAATTGGTCATTTTAACATGTGTTTTTCATACTATTTTTCATATATCGCATTCATTTACTTTTATTTCTAAATTTTTATTTTAAAAAATCGTATTAACATTTCAAGGTGGTTATACTGACAGATTCAAGAAACATTTGAAATTTAATTTGTTTTGACATCTTATTATTAGTTAGGTTAGAGTTTAAAATCTAGGTAATGTTATAAAACAAAATACCTTTCATTTTTACTTTCTTATACGTAGTATAAGCAAGTATTGGAATCGTGAAAAAAATCTTTGACGAGATTTTCGCGGAAATACATGTTTTGAGGTCCACTGAATCTGTTTTGATCATTTTCTCAATGATGTCTGTGTGTGTGGATAGATGGATGGATGGATGGATGGATGTGTGTCCGGTCGTGCAATATCTCATGAACGAGATAAGATTTGTTAACGAAACTTGGTAATTATAAGTTTCATGAAAATACGAAGAGCTGAGTTGATTTTGAATGAAATTGAAAAACCGGAAGAGGAAGTTTACTGAACACACAAAACAATAAATTCCATTTATTTCAAAAATGGAATCAGTTACGAAAAAAAGTTTCAAATAAAAGATGTTAGCAAAAGTATTTGGAACATAAAATGTTATTTGCAATTTTCCTGTATATGCATCTAATTTTGAGAAAAACTAATTTATATATTTAATAATATATTTCAATAATCATAGTAGCAATAGAAACAAAAAACAAAAACATGTTTAACATTTATATGTCAAATAATAATTGTCAAACGCAAGGAGCAAGTCATAAGTGTTCAATTCAGCGTTTTTAATATGAAATATGCTGTGTATAAGAAAGTCGTGTGGTGACCACACCAGATTTTTAATAATGAACAGGCAGATTCATAAAAGGGATTAGCGATAACACCGTTTTTAATATTATCTATAACTCTTTCAAATTAAGACAGATACAAGAAATGAATTCAATTTGATGCTAATTAACACGCTTTTTAACTCAAGTTAAAATAAACTTGTTTCATGCAATGAAAAGAGAATTAAAAACGAAATAAAAAATGGTGTTAGCGCAAATCCGTTTTATGAATCTACCTGGAAATGTTTTGCAGTCTAATGTATTTATTTATTTTTGGGGTAATGGCTCAGTGGTGGTTGTCATTTACAGCGCAACTATTTTACTCGTATATGTTGAATTTCGTCATGAGAATTATTTAAACTTGAGTTTGTAAATGAAATATGAATTTGTATGCTCTGTCACCAATGATAGCAATTGGTAGAGATGTGCAGAAGACCAAATTGCGACCTTATCCCTAACTTCTAGAGTGCTTTATTTTCAGGTCACTGGCGTCACTGGCGGTATTTAAATATCCTTCAGGATAATTCGATTATAATTGTTTTTCATTTGCTAAGTTTGGATTTTATTATTATTAATTTCTATTTTGTTTATTATTTTGGACGGCAATATTAATCGTTTTTATATGTATTATGGGGTAATGGCTCAGTGGTATCAAGTCGGCCTGTAGATCCTGAGAATCTCGGTTCGATCCCCACAGCCGACAAACAGTTTTCACCAAATTAAAATTACCCCTGTGGCTCCCTCTCCACTAACATATTGGGGGGGAGCGCGATTTGACGGCTGGAAACCGCACTTCACGCGCATAAATATATCAATTGCCAACATCTGTTTCGGCAGAGTGCCACACTCAGTAATAGGTAAAAGGAGTGATGATATATTTATTTTATTTATTTATGTATGTTTTATTATTAAAACAAAAAAATAATTTCAATAACTTCACATTATCTGAGCAATGACAGCTAAAGTGATATATTTATGTCTGATGTTTTTATAACTAGACAATGGGCCTTGCAAGACTTTTTTGAATTTTTTATATATTAATCTAAAATAGAATCGTAGAATGCTGACTGCTTATTTCTTCTTCGTCTTCCTCTCAGTAAAATTGAGCACCGACAAACGTTTCAGACAAAGTTCTGTGATTGGCTTAATGCAACTACGTAATTGCAATGAGCGTTTTAAATTATTCAACTTTAACTTTCATATTTCAGTAATAAAGATATAATTTATGGTATGATTTTATATTGTATTAAATATGATGTACGGTCAAGAACTTATTTTAATAAATATATATTAAAAACCTCTACCACTTGAATCCCCCCCATTCAACAACTTCACAAAAAATATCCCCAAAAATAGTTGTACAAAATTGAAATTAGTAGCACTGTTTGTGACAAAAAAAATTGCATAAAATTCACTTTGGAAACGCGATATAGGTAAAATAGTTTTGTATGCAACTTTTAATTCAGAACAACATTGCACTTTACAGTTTTTGCCGTAAAACGAACAGAAGACCAGGATATTGCATAAAACTAATTTCATATATTAAATCTTTATGTTCATCACCCGAATATAATAACATTTATTGATAATAAATTAATCTGCCTTCATATTCTTAATTCCTCACAAATTAATCACCAATCTTAGAAAAATAATAACGCATCTCTCATATCATTCAAATGTCCATATGTGAGAATTGAAACTATCACTTCATTCATATCCTTTCATTTAACTGGATTGAAATGAACCATCCAAATCACGTTCTCTTTTGGTCTAACATGTACATGCTGTTTTTAATTCTAAAATTGAATTTATTCAGAATTCAATCCGTTATGTCAACATAGGAGATGGTCGTAAAATAGTAAAAAAGTACGAAGCAGCTTGGTTAGATCATGAACTAGTTTGTTAGTTCAGAATGTTTCCAACTAAACCTATTTCCTATTTCCCAGAACTATTCAACGATCTCTGCTTTAGAGTATTTTTATTGAAATGGGCAATAATCTCTGACAAAAATACATTTATTTTTTGAATATTTTATGAACCGTGTATAAATGGTACAAAAATTTAAAACAGAATTTGTTTACGTTCTATGTGTGACATGAGTTCAACGTATATTCCTGTCATATTACACAGTTTTAACATTGTATTTGATCTTGCTCATTTGCTTATCCGCCTGCAGGAAGAGCGCATTATAATGAACAAACCAACTGGCCTGTTAAATTGAACAAATCACGTCAATTTACACGATGTCAGTAATCTAAACGGGTACTAAGAATTTACTATCTAGTTCTAAGAAGCAAATTAAGTAGAGATTCTTTTAAATATCTAGTGGAAAACATAGAAACAGTCATTAAAATAAGAAAAATTAGCAGTGAAGCTGTCAATTGTTTTATGATTTTAATATTGTTGCTATGGTATCAATCATAATTCGTACACGAATTTGTTCGAATGAGTTCAAGAATTGGGCTCCTTGTCTACACTCCCAACGTCAGTACATCATCAATAAATGATATTACGCTAAGGAGTTCTAATAAACTGCAAGAAATTAATATTACTGCAACATGCATAAATATTAAAAAAAAAAAAGAGTTAGTCAAAATTTTATGATTTAACTTTTATAAGTGAACGATTTTTCGATTTAAAAAAAAAATTTACTTTCTTCTCGACAATTAAATATCTTTTTGTTGGTTAACATTAACAGCTGAATTCTCAAAAGAGTATTAGTTAATCCTGCATTTTGGGTTAATGAAATTAAGCTAAACCATATTTTCAAAAATTAAATAAACTCTAATATCTTCCTACATTTGGTTTTCAAAATGTGATTTGAATTAACTTTTTAAAATCGAACTATAATATGAGTAAGATCAGCTAATCCAAAATTTATGATTAGCAAATATATATTTTGAGCTTTATTATAGTATAATAGAAAAACCACCACCATACTCAGTATGCAATGCCAGTTGCAGTCTAGATCTACTCGTATATCAGAGGCATGCCTTGTTAAATATTCGCAATAAAATATGTTTTATTTTTCAATTTCGATACAGTATTCGGCTTGGACTGCTCAAAGGAATGTCCGATGCGCGTATTTTCGTATATTCATGTTTTGATTGTATATTTTAAAGAGTATAATATAATAGTTTATTTATTTTCATAATATAATGGCTAATTACAAGATTTTTCAAAAATAAAATACTGCCTCACCAACGTTTTATAGAGCACGAGCCGCCACTGTTATAGTGCGACTTTTACAAGCTAGACAAAAAAACAACCAATTTTATATTTACGATTTAATAAAAGAAAAATAAATATATAATCACACCTTCTACACATTACTAGGTGTGGTACTGTACCGCAGCAAATCTCAGTAAGAGATATATTTGCGCGTAAAGTGCGTTTACCAGCTGTCAAATCACGGCCTCCAAAGATGTTAGTGGAGGGGTAGCCACAGGGATAGTGTTAATGTAATGAAAATTGTTCGTCGGCTGTGAGAATCGAACCTGGGTTCTGAAATCCACAGACCGATATTACGATTTAATATTAAATATAATTACAATTGCATGCCGCTAATTTAATTTCGGGTAGAGTTTATACTTCTTCGATAGTTTTCATGATATCTTGTAAATTTAATTGATTGTCAACATTAAAAAAATCATAATGACATTTATGAAATTATGAATGTCAAATTACTCTTAACAATATATAATATTGAACATAATCACAAAATTAATATTAATTGTAAAGAATTGTCTATAAAATTATGTATTAGCTAGTCACTGCGTTAAACTTGATACTTGTTTGCCTATGCAACTATTTATCACTGATATGATTTCTTATCGACGCACTATTCCACATTCATTATAAAAAAAAATCAAACTGAAATGTCTATATGAGGGTAAGGTGAAAAGTTCTCAGCCTGACAATGAAAGACTGCGATTTTCAGTTTAAAAATTATTTTATTTTTCTTCATACTCTTCCTTGACTTCAACACACTTGGTCCAGAGTTTCTCCAACATCAATGTTCCTTCCCGGTAGTGAGAGTTTGGAAGGCTGTGAAAATATTCATCTACGGCCCTTAAAACTTCTTCATTGAACGCGAAGCGCTTCCCAGAAACAAATTTCTGTAAGTTTGGGAACACACAGAAGTCTGAGGGTGCCAAATCAGGAGAATATGGGGGATGACCGACCAAATCGTACCCCAAATCCCGCAGTTTTCCCATCGCCAACGCACCCTTGCGTGCAGGTGCGTCGTCCTGGTGAAAGATGATTTTTTTCTTCTGCAAACCAGGCCTCTTCTCGCGAATTTTGGCATCGAGCTGGCCAAGAAAGTTGGTGTAATATTCACCTGTAATTGTTCTGCCTTTTTCAAGGTAATCAATTAACAGGATCCCTTTCGCATCCCAAAACAGATGCGATCGACTTCGTTTTCTTTGGCGCTGAACAATCGGCTTCCACCCACTGCTTGGACTGCTGTTTCGGTTCTGGCGTGTAGTGGTGGACCCATGTCTCATCCATGATGACAAATCGCCGCACAAAATCGGTCGGATCCCTATTGAATCGATCCAAACATTGCTGCGAAGATCGTTTGCGCATTTGCTTTTGATCGGCATTCAGCAAATGCGGCACCCATCTTGCGCAGAGCTTTCGCATCTCTAATTCTTTGTGCAAGATGTTTTGCACCTTTTCTTCCGATATCCCCACAGCCTCAGCTATCTCACTCACCTTCACTCGCTTATCTTCCAACACGATATCATGCACTTTTTCGATTATTTCCGGTGTGGTACCGGTTTTTGGCCGTCCTTCACGTTGGTCATTTTCGAAGGACGTACGACCACGTTTAAATTTAGCTGCCCACTTTTTAACGGTTGACATGGAAGGAGCAGAGTAGGGTTGTTGATTTTTCGAATATTCGAGACTTCAATTCTTCAGATTTATTGAATCTTTGAATTTACATTCGAACTTTCGAATTTTTAAATATTCCGAATTTTCGAATTTTGAAATATTCCGAATTTACGAATTTTCGAATTGTGAATCTGGATCCTAACATGAACACGGCATGTTGATATGAATTATTTTCAGAATAAACTCAGTTGCAAAGTTTTGTATTAATTAGTAAGTAATTATTATTAATTATTATTATTTGCCAAATTAATTCAATTTAAATTTAAAATTTCGTTACACTGTCAAAAACGTTTTGATTAAGACGTTTTTGTATCCTTTTTATTGTCATTTTAAAACGTTTTACTAAAAGTCCATAACATTTAGATGGGCGGTAAGAGAATAGATGTCTTAATTAAGACGCCTAAACTTGCAGAGTTTATTATTTAATTCGTGGAAATCAATGACTCTAGAGCAGAGTCCCCGTAAACTTTTGTCAATTTCGGATGAAATTCCTTAGGGGTAGTAAATCCATCCAAAACGCAGAATTTTATGACCGCAGAATATTCAAGTTTATCCATTTTAACGAAAAACACGCAAGACGTCTACTTCAAAAATTCGTGTAATCAAACTACTTGAGAGAACAAGATGAAACTTGTCATACTAATGACACGTGCACCCAGGCAGGAAACATAAATTTTTGCTGATTTGAATGTCATCTCTGTGTGAGGCCGAGAACTTTTCACCTTACCCTTCTAGGTACACAAAACAACTATATTCAGTAACATTGTAGTGATTATATGAGTATATTAATACAATATAAGAAATTAGATGCTGGAGTAATTAACTGATGCAGTATATGAAATTATTTTCCATTTACTTGACTATTCGTGTATCGTAAAATCTTTTACAAAACATAATTTAGTAGTAAAACATATGTTTATACAGTCGAGGACTAGAATAAAAAAATTTGGAGCCCTAGACAATTTTTTTATATTGGGCTCTATTATGCCAAGTTTAGAGAAATATTACTAGTATATATACACTTAGATTTAACAGAATCATTGTTGTTAATTGCAGATAAGTGTATTTTGAATAATTAAATTAAATTTCTTAGGTTGATTATACTCGTATATCTGAATAATTTGCGTCGAAATTAATTCGAGCTATTTCGCAGATTAGAATTATTTTAAATATTTAAAAATAATACGTAGATACAAAGAAAATAGTTTGAAAAAAAATAAAACACACACACGTAAATCTATGTTTATGTTCAATAATAAGAAACTCGTCATTATTTCTATAAAAATGTATAACTTATACATATTAAATAACTAAACTAACCATACATAAATGTAAAATAAGGATCATTTAAATTATAGTATGCATAATACTTTTTCCTACAACTGTGCGAATTCTTTATTATTACGTAACTATAATTGCCTTGGTTACGTATGGAAAGTAGATGAATGCAGACCAAGTGCGTTTCCGAAAGCAAAGAAACACTAGTGCGGAAAGTGCTTCATTACGTAACTGTCAAAAGAATATTGTTTTGAAGCGATTTAAATTTCGCGCCGAGCGCGAAATTCATATTTTGACCACAGACGCTTATGGAAGAAGAAGATACGGTGAACCAGCGCTAGTAAATATGCAGTAGTATATTTTGACGTTTATAAACGTAACCTTAATTTGCACTATATCTAATCTGTAGACAATTAATAAAAAGAACCGAACAAAGTAAAATATATCGATAAATGGTTTTATTTAAAGAGTAAGTGAAATACTGCATATTTATTGTTTGTGTATATTATTAATACAGTTGTTACAGTTGCTTATATTGACATAATGTAAAGTGTAAACTTTTGTGTCTAAAGAAACATTGATTTGTTCCGTACCTGTTCATATTATTACCAGTAATATTATTGGTAACAATTTCGGAAGCTTCAGAAGTACCAGCAGCAGGTTGATTGTCATTGTCGAAAATAGATCCAACATAGCATGATCCGGAGCTTCAATTATCTTTGGAGGTGTTAATGATAAAGAAGAATCACTCACTGTACTATTCCAATCAAGATGATTTTGAAGAAATTATTTTGACGTTAGTGAAATATTTTTAAATAACGTAGAACAATGTGCAAGCAATCAACAAACAAACCATAGCAACGCCGTAAAATATCGTTCTCATGTAATATGATTAAAATTTTATAATTTTTATAAATTTTAATAATATTTTAGTGATTTACTAAATCGCACAGTTGTAGGAAAAATGTTGTTTATAACACGTGCCGAAAAAGGTTACATGCTCGTGCAGATTTCCGCACTCGGCAAGCCTCGTGCGTTAAATTCTGCACTTGCACGTAACGAGCCTTTTTCGGCACTTGTTATAAAAATAACTATTACGGTGCTCCAGGCAATTGTCTACTTTGTTTACTGTATTTAGTTATATAGAATATACTATCGTCATGAAGTTGGTCTTGAGACTAGCATTATAAGATTTCAGCGTAGGGGTAGATAACTTACTAACTCTATAAGCTACTTACCTACAATGCATAAATTATACCTCTACATTGCATTTTAATTAGGGTGACCGGTTTTTCTTTAATCGTGTTCTTGAACTTTAAAATAGGATTGTAAATACAAAAATAAGATTTGTCAAGAAAAAAAAAACATAATTTGCAATATCAAAATATATTCAGTTTATTTTAAATTTAATATAAAGTTAATGCATTCTAATGGTTAAATTATAACAAAAATGTTATCATGTAATAATTAACTGTTTATCATACAGAAAACTGGTTTAGAAAAGAGGAAATATTATTTTGTTACAATCAAAATTAATATTTATGGTGATTGATTTTGGCCACGTAAGTAGGTACTCAACAAATTTTAAAATATTACAAATTAAAGCAATCCGGAGAAGTTATTTCTAAATCCCGAAGAACGCAGAAAACGGTATGAAAACCGAAGACCTAATCAACCTGATTGTAATGGTACTTTTATATCGGAATTTGAAGCTAATACTCCAGTAAATAAAGAGATTTATCATTCCAAAATTGACTTAAAAGATAGATGAACTGGTCATGAATGGAAAAAGTGAAATATGAGTATACGTGTCAGAGATTTTAATGATGAAATAATATTTCAACAATTTGTCACAGAGCAAAAACTAAATGAGTGTGCAAGTATATAGATAATGAATTTAGTGACATTCCTGGCGAGTTACATATGAAACATATAAAACTGAGCAAGGTACGTCATTTTATTATAGGAGTAAAAAATGTTCTGCCGCACATTCATTTCTGTCAATGTTTCGCAGCGGGTGGAAGACACGACAGTCCTTTGGGCGGCTGGGGGCGGTGGAAAAAAGTGAAAGTAATTTTCAAAGCCGTGACACGACTGCGTGCGGCCGAGATATTGCTCTGGCGAAGGCGCAGAAAAACAAAGTCAGTCATCTTTTGATGTGTGACGTGGGTAGCGCCAGGTTTCTGTCTTTTCTCTCTTCTACAAAACACAAAAAAGACATATGTAAAAAAGATACCGTCGCTTGTGTCATATTGTTTCATCAAATAACATGTGAGAGCACTGTTGTTTTATTGGTTCCGTTGTAACCCAATTGTTTTTTATTTGTTTAATTACTATATAATCATCACTCAACAAAATCATTTTTTGTTTTACTTGTATCGCATTAGAAAATGATAGGGGTCGTTGATTTCCACCGAAGTTTAAATTTTAGTACGTTCGAACATTCGAATGTTTTGAACTTTGTCAGAAAACTTCGATGATTAGAATTTTAGAATTCTTTTAACATTTCGAATTTTTCGAAGCTTCGAATTTTTTGCCACTGAATTAACGCCATCGGTCATCTCTAAACACGCTTACGCAAAATTTGCGAAAAGTCGGTTACGAATTAAATAATAAATTCGGCGAAGTATCCTTCAAAAACTCTGCAAGGTTAGGCATCTTAATTAATACATCTACTCTCTTAATTATAATTTATATTATTTATAAATTAATAATAAAACATAAATTTATGTACAACAAATACATTGAAGTGGTTTTACTAATGTGCCATGCCTTTTTATCCTCTAATAAGGTTAGCGAATTGAACTCCCTAAAAAAGAATATCTAACACGTCCCTAGTAAAAATTGTGATGAGGATAAGATCTGGCAATAGAATGACTAAGACGAGGATTGAACCCTCGATGCTCAGTTTGCAGTCTGACTGACTTGTCCTCGTGCTGTTAAAACATTTTAAATAATTCGAAAATTCGAAAATTCTTAGGCTGTTAAAACATTTCAAATAATTCAAAAATTCGAATATTCAAAAAATTCGAAATTTCCAAAATTTGAATAATTCGAAAATTCGAAGTATTCCAAAATTCGAAAGTTTGAATCTAAATTCGAAAGTTCAATAAATCCGAACAATCGAAGTCTCGAATATTAGTAATATCAACAACCCTGGAAAGTGATATTGAGGGTTTTGTACAAATACTGCAAAATTGATACCTAGATTTGCAACATTGAATGGCAGAATACTCACAAGGTCGAAATTACAATAGATTAAGTTTCTAATTAAATTGAAACTCTCAACGATTTGCTCTACACTAGCAGAGTTCTGTAATTTGTAATTTGTTTGTAACTGCTAGCTGCATTAATATATGAATATAACACTCGACAGATTTCCGATTTATCTCTCTATTAGTGAGGTGAATGTAAACTAGGAGCAAAATAAACTAAATATATTTACTCATAATCAAAGGACGATAATAATATTGTTCAGAATTACCAACCAAAGAAATCCGGAATAACGTATTTATAAAGAAAAAATTAACATCACGCCTTTTTCCTATTACTGAGTGTTAAAGTTTCCGGAGCAGATCTCAGTAAATGACGTAATTTTACACGTGAAGTGCAGTTACCGGCCGTCATATCACAGCCCTTAAAGATATTAGAGGAGAGGAAACCACAAGAGTAATATTAACATTGCAGACAGTCAAAAAATCGCTCTTTTGAAACACTAATGCTGGGTTGCATGAAAGTTTTATCGGTTCATTAGCAGGGCTCGAAATGGACCGGAGCTGACCGGAACGCTGTTCCGGTTCGTGAAATGGTCAGTTATATCGTTCCGTCTCGTAAAATAATGGACAATACCGCTCCGATTCGTCACTTTTCAAAAAACATAAATGAAATATTATAAAATTATATTTATTTTTAATTCCTAATAGAATTAATTTTGAAAGACGTTCTGAATCACAATTTCTCCAAATTGTTGTCGCTCATATTTTAGTATTTCAATTAAGGCGTTCTAAGGCTTTGTATGTTTCGTGCACTCTACGCCCTTGCATATTCTGTTCTGTGCTAGTGTATGATATGTCAATAATATTAAATAAAAATTCATAATAAATACAAAAATTATATTGCATTCTTAATTACAATAATTTTAGGCTATAATAAAAGACGAAGCATGAATTTGATAAATAATTGGTTAAATCATTCATGGACCAAGAAAGATGAACAAGATATTGATTTATTATCAAATAAACGGTCATTATCACCACCGAAGACAAAAATTAAGTCATCCTGTGACCAAACAACAAGTAAAGTAACTGTTAGTAATTCTAGCGAGGAATTTGATAAATCGATTATAATTACAGAAACTGATTCTGATCTTCCATCTTGTTGAACTGTGGAACAAGCCAAGTTATACCAAAGTAATAATAATTGGCTTATTAAAAAAAAAGCTTTAGGGTGCTCCATTTGCAAAACTGTTCAAGATTTTGATATAAACAGCGACAAAAACCTACGATTGTCTAAAAATTGGCAAAATTGCTTAATCAAGTTTTGTGGAAGAACAGGGAAATCTTGGAATATAAGCTGCGAGTATTGTTTATATAATATAATAAATATTATAAATCGAGCGTTCCGTTTCGTAAAAATTTCCATTTCGAGCCCTGTTCATTAGCAACTAATAACAATAAATTTCAGAAAATCGCTATTGATACTGTTACTAGATAAATAATCCTGTAACTAAAGAGCTCTTTATTTTTTTGTTGCAACCCAGCATTACAATTTTACATTTATCAGCATTTAGTAACAGATTTGATTCTTTTCCTACTTCATTTATACTTAGAATCACCCGTATGAAAGTAGTATACAGAAATCGGAAACATATTTTGGAATGCCAGGCGGACGATAGATGGCTTTGTTTGCGAATTTCAAATTTTAACCGTTTCTCACAACGTAAACAAACAGTTGATAGAAGTAGATAGAAACGATAGAAGTGTGTAAGTGAACAGAGAAATAGTGATTTTTTAAATAATCCTTGTTGTATATCAAGCTTAATACGAACCCGCTTTATTCGTCAGTGCACTCAAAACATTAATTTTAAGTGGTTTACTGCACTTCTTGGAAATAAATAAAATTGTGAACAAGACGATACTGTATTGTTTGACAATTTTAAAGAGTTGTTGATGCCTCTCACGCATAGACAAGTACCTATTACGAAAAATTAAATATTGATTTAAGTGATGATAATTATTTTAGAAACTAATTCAATCCAAGAGCCAAGTCATGCGAACAAATTCGTATATGATATATGATTAAAACCATAGCAACAGTATTAAAATCTTTGCATTTATATCAAAATGTAACATAATTGCTACGGTTTCAATCATAATTCGCATAAGTTGAAGAATACCAGCCAAGTCCAAAGAAAACGAAGCAGAAAATAACTTAGATATTCAAGCATTAGCATAAAATAGCGGATATATTATAAATAAAATGAACAGTTATTATATATTTGTTTCATTTTTTTCAAACAATCCTGTCATTTAGAAAAACCAATTAATAAAATATGTGTACATGCGTGCGCGCACGCGTGTGTAATTTTAATTTGCCAGGAGGACACGAGAAGCAGTACAATCGCGTTTTTATTTGTTAGCATTAAGTTTATCTTCTCGTTTACTTTAAGGTTCATCATTTTTCTCAAATGCTCATATACAAATTAAAACAGCCACGGAGACATACCTCAACCTTGTTTCAAGCTAACATTTATACAAAAACAATCACTCAATATCCCATCAACTCTCACTGCAGCCTCGTTACCTTCATAAAACGCACGAATTACTCCCAATAAATTACCATTCATACTGTATAGGTAGACTCCAAAAAATCTCTCGATGAACACTATCATATGTTTTTTTAAGATCGAGAAATCCACAGAACCTTTCCTTTTTCTCAGCAAGTGACTTCTCTACAATCATACGAAGAATAAACAAATGATGCACACCCTCTCTCTCAGACAAATAAACACCTTGCATGTCGCTTAATTTGGAGATTGTTAAGGTTCGTGCCTTATAAAAAAGGCTCTTCCCCTACAACTTTCCTACCACACTCGAACTACCTTTGTCCTTAAATAAAAGAAAAATGATAACACGTTTCGAATCATAAGGAGCCACATACCGTTTTAAACAAAATATAAATAAATTAATTAACCATCCGAATAATCTCTCAGTTCCATACTTCAATATCTCATTCAATGTACCATCCAAACCGGGAGCCTTGCCAATCTTCAGACACATCAGTGCAAAACTAATATCACTCTTATTTATATCCCATTAATCACCTCCAGTATTTTCTCGTACATTTTCATTACAACCACTCAGTCGTTACCACCCATCAATCTCTTCATGCTTAACTAAGACATTTTTGTATTCTTACTAACATCATTTATCTATCTTTCACTCATTAAATCATCAAAACGAGCCTTACTTTCTCTCACTACTCTTTTAACATATTTATTTAACCATATTCCAACAACCATTCATCACGTAAACTTCCAGGCACATTTTTCACTTTTAGAAATAGGAAATATGATTTATCTTCTCCTCAATCGCTACTTTTACTTCACTATTTCACCATGCATTCCTTGAAATCTACATTCACCACAAACTTGAATCACGCGAATCAATAACACTATCCAATAAATTCCAAAATCGATCTTGTTTAAGGTGAAGCATACCGCCTGAAGTTCGTTAACCAACAATTTGTTATCGTGTAAGTAGGGTTTCTTGTAGTCTTAACAAAAATGTAGACCTGACCAATCACAGGAAAACAAGAAAATGTTTAATAAAATAATGGTAGGAGTATGGCGCGCGTTTAAAACTTTTTTAAATCTGATGATTTTCAAGAAATGTATTTCAAAATATATGATGTATCAAAAAAGTAATAAAATAAATAAATTAAACATGACATTTTATTTTGATTTAAAAATAACATTTTTTCGTTACAATTTCGTTTCATTTTTACATAACCGTGTATAAAACTACATATTATGTTCGTAGAATTTTTTTTATTTCAGTAGCAGCTTTTTCGCAGTTAAATAAATAAATAAAAATATAAATATATCATCACGCCTTCTACCCATTACTGGGTGTGGCACTCTGCTGAAGCAGATCTCGGTAAGTGATATATTTTGCGCGTGAAGTGCGGTTACCAGTCGTCAAATCACGGCCCCAAAACATGTTAGTGGTGGAGGAGCCACAGGGATAGCTTTTTCAAATTATGAAAATTTGTCACCTGTGGGAATCGAACCAGGGACCTCAGGATCCACAGGCCGACTTCATACCACTGAGCTAGCCATCCCAGTTAAATGTCGAACTTTATGCAGGAAATTCACTTAAATTTATTTTATTTTTGCCAACTAAACCATCTAGCGAAGCAGCTAAAAATCCTGTATTAGACTATACATTTACAAATAAACAACATGGTTTCATTTAACTCCAGTTACCTGCTCGTAAACTTTTATTGCAAAAGGTTGTCGAGTTTTGGCCCAATCCGAGGCCCAATCAGTTGCTGCAGCTGTAACTCGTATTCCGAACGTACAGTATCGTATTCTTTCCACAAGTGGTCCAGCTTTTCTTTACACACTTCACAATCACATCTTCACGTAATATAACTATTAATTCATTAATTGCACCATATAATTCCTGAACACTCATATCCGGTTTCTGATACTTAGTATCATAATCAATATTTGTTACCTTAGAGGTTTCTAGTACTTTATTTCTTACATCTCACTTAAATGATGCTTGGAGTCATCGTAAGTTTTTCCTAGTGTCACATTTCTACAACTTTTATATATTTTTCCTGGCTTTTTCCTCTGATTGCTTTTCCATACTTCGTAGTTGCACTCGGGTCCATACTGATAGTGAGATCCAGCACAATAACATCTAACATGAATCTCTTCTACCATAGACCACCTGTTTTCTGCCTGCAAACTTACTTAGAAAATACATATATTCCTCCGCACTATTCATTGACAGATTTTGTATTACATTTTGTACTAACAGATTCATAATTGAGTCTAATTATAATAATAATAATAATAATAATAATATATATTTATTGCCCAACAGATAAATCCAATTACAGGACAAAATACAAAACAATTTTAAATTTAAATATTCAAAAAATACAAACAATAACGAATATAATATAAATTATATATATAAATTATAGAAAAAAATTAATATAAATAAATTAAATAAAGATGTCTTCATAACGATTATCAGCATTACGACACATCGTATGGATGGGTGAGCGCCGTATAATGTCGGAATGACCAGCTGGTGGATGGAAAGTCATGGTAAACCTGGATGCCAAACGTGGAACATGAAAATTTATGCATGAAAGTAAATAAGGTGCATCAATATGGTTATGTAACAACATCCAAAGAAACCTAGCACTGAACGTTTCCCTTCTAGATGATAATGAAGGCATTGCATGACGCAAAAGAAGTAAATTTTGGTCAGTTCCTCTTTCTGGATAATTTTTATCAATTTTGAAAGACAGATATTTCAAGAATCTACGATGTATCCTCTCTAAAGCAAGACATTGATAATTATAGTAAGGATACCATACTAAATTGGCATATTCGAGTTTGCTGACGACGAAAGCAAAGTATAAAGATTTTAAAACAGCTATGTCACTAAACATTTTACGTACTCTTATAACGAAACCAAGGGTTTTACTTGCTGACATGCAGACATTGTGCATGTGTTCAGAAAAGTTAAAATTAGAACAAAAAGTGACACCTAAATCCTTTACTGAGAGTTTTTTGCATAGAGGTGTACCATGCATATGATAAGGAAAGTCAATAGATGTTAAACGACGTGTGTAAGAGACTATGCAACACTTATCAATATTTACATGAAGTCTGTTACTTTCACACCAGGTTATCATATTATTTATGTTCGTTTGTAAAAAAGTAGCATCATTTTGAGATGAAACGTCTTGATAAATTTTAATGTCATCTGCATAAGCGAGAATAGGACAATTAAATGATTCTAATAGCTCATTTATAAATAAAATAAATAACAAAGGTCCCAAATTCGATCCTTGCGGAACACCAGATGTCGCTACAAATTCAAAAGATGGAAATCCGTTATAAAAAACATAACAAATTCTGTTACAAAGGTACGAACCTAACAGTTTAATTAACGACGGCGATGCTCCAAAAGCACTTATTTTATTTAACAGAAGTCCATGGTCAATTGAATCGAAGGCGCGAGAAAGGTCAGTATAAACAACATCAACTTGACCACGCCTACCTACAACTTCAGAAACATATTGTGTAAATGATGCAAGATTTGTTGTCGTCGATCGTCCTTTCATGAAACCATGTTGATCTGTTGATATAAAAGATCTTGTGTTGTTGTAGATCAAATTGTATAGAATCATTTCAAAAACCTTAGCAAAATTATTAAGAATGGAAATAGGACGATAGTTCTTTATTTTAGTTTTGTCATCTTTTTTGAAGACTGGAGTAATTCTAGATTTCTTCCAGCACGCAGGAAAAGTGCTTGTCTTAATTGCCAAGTTTATAATAGAGCAAAGAGGTTTTGCCAAAATAAATCTTGCGTCCTTCACAAGATAACTTGGTATCTGATCATCTCCAGCTGTAGCTTTATTGGAGAATGAAGCCATTAATGACACTAAGTCATTTTCCTGAATAGTATCAATTGTGAAATACAAATGATTACTGACACTATCTGGAGCAACATAAGATGAGCTTACTAAGAAGAAATCAGAAAAATGTCTAGCAAATGCATTCACAATATCTTCTGGAGAAGCATATTCAGAATTGTTGTCGTCAAAAAGTTTTCCAGGAATGCGAGTACTGCCGTTTTTTGAATGAATAAATTTCCACAGTTCGGCAGGATTCCTTTTAATATTTGCTTCTGTTTCTCGAATGTACGAATTGTACGCCTCATTTATTTGACACTTCAGCAATCCACGTAGTCGTTTAAACTCATTCAAGTAAGTTATTTGTTTAAATTTAGCCCATTTTCGTCTATAGTAAGATTTACTTCTTAAGTTATATTTAATTTCCGGTGTATACCAGGATGGATAGTTTGAAGATTTATGACAAAATTTTGGAACAGAATTATCAAAGACCGCATATAATAATTCGTAAAATTTGTCAACAGCTTTATCCACGTTCTGAAATTGATCTATACATGTCCAATCTAGTTCACAAATGTCTTCATATAATTTGTTAAAATTTGCTTTATGAAAATTATAGCGAATATTAGTAGCGGAGGGAAACCTCAAGGATTTATTACTAATAAAAAATTCCAAATCCATTGACAGAGCAGGATGATAAGCATCTTCAGCTACTAAAGGAAAGTCAGATTTCTCGACTTTAATGGTACCCACTAAATTAGACAAAACAAGATCAAGCCTATTTTGGTTAACATTATTTATAAAGTTATATTGTGTTAAATCTAATAAATTACAAAAGTTCTGAAAACAAGAAGATTTTACACAGTTTGTTGTTGCATTGAATAAGTTCGGTAGATTAAAATCACCAATTAATAAAACAGATTCATTCATAAGAAAAAGTAGAAGCGTATCCGTGAATATTTCCATGTCATTAGAGCTAATGTCCGGGGGTATGTAAACTGAACATATTACAAACGAATAGTTCTCAAAATAGCATTTACATGCAGCAAAATCAATCAACGGAACTAAGTTATTTATTCGTGAAGAATCAAGAATATTAAAATTAATATAATTTGCTAGTGCAATTAAAACTCCACCACCTCTGGAGCGTTCAATAATGGAAAATTTTCTATCATTTCTAATGATATTAAAATTTGAAGGGAATAATTCAGAATTGTTTACAGAACCATTCAGCCAAGTTTCAGACAGAATAATAATATCAAAATCAGTAGCACAACAGTTAACATAAAACAAATCACATTTAGTATTAAGACCCCTAGTATTTTGGTAGAAACAGTTTAACGAAACAGAACATCTATTGGGCAATTTTAGTTTTCCGACGACACAATATTAGGAATACCATTCACATATTTTATTTTAATATTTTCTTCACCTTTTGCTTTACGTTCCACTAGCTCACTCTTTACAAACTTATATGCATCTATTTGACGCTTTGTCTGATCCCTGGAAATAGAAATATTTGACAAGTTTTCCTTCAATTTTAATTTATTTAAGTTTTTAAAAACCTTCATTACATCATTTTTAGATTGAAGTTTTACTTTAATGGGGCGAGAGACAGTTCTACTTGGATCATATCTACCGAGTCTAAATGGTTTAATATTAGAGGAATCGACATCTAATTCAGTTAAAATACTTGTTATTAAGGTAACGTCATTGTTTAATTGCTGTTGTTTTGTAATCAAATTATTTTCAACAGAACTAAAAATAACAATATTAAAGGATCGTTTTTCACGTTCTGCAAGTTCCTGAATGATTTCTTCAAAAACGATGGGTGACGGCGTTGTAGTTTTACCTGCAAGAGATGTCTTAAGTTCTAAAATATCATTTTGTAAACTCAGGATAACTGCTTTGAGACCATCAATATCACTGGATATGTTAGCGCAATTTGGACAATTCCATTTTAAGCCAGAATTACCTAGGCGTATTTTCCTTGCCTCATCTGCAGATATATCAACACATACTAAACTATAATTTTTTTTGCAAACTGAGCAAGAGATGAGCCGATGATCCGCCGTTTTTTTATTACAACAATGACACACATCACCCATTGCGAAAGTGAGTATAGGATATAGAAATATAAACAGAATGAGACAACACCCTGTATATATAATTACAACTGTACACCCAGTAACTAAATTTAGCCAAAAAATTGGAATAAGTTAGTAAGATGCCTGACGCTTAGCTAATTGATCAAGCAGGTACAGACCTCCCAGAAGTAAGCGGAGTGAGAAGTAAACCAAAATCAGTAGAATAAAATAAACTGGAACTGAAGACAACTCACCCCACAATGAACTTATGAAGAAAGTAATAACACCATTAACTAGCAAAAAATGAGCTTAATACACTGATATAAAACCAAAATAATATCTCAAGAAAAAACCACCAGCAAAATCAGTTAAACACAGAGTCGAAATTTACACGTGTGTTCACATCGAATATTGTCTGTATCTCTACATGCGTGCGCGATTATACTTTCATGACGCTAGTAAACGTGTGATATGTACTGTTGTAATAAGATCCATTTCCCAAATATAAATAAAAATATTGGAGCTAGAATGTTCTGATTTTAGAAACGTAGTTTCGTGGTATAAATAATCTGTTTTCTTTTATCGTTTATCTCATACACCTTAACTGTCACAACATAACAAATATTTTATTTACATTTTATTATGATGAAATGTTTGAGGTTAGAAGTGAATTAATTTCTATGATCGTAGAATTAGAAACTTTTATGTTGAAAATATCGTTTACTGAAAGATAAATAATACATTTCAATATTACAAATAATCCTGTTCCAGGAGTATGCTCTTTAAATATTTTATTATAAAAAAGTACCCATGACTTTGCATACTATATAACACGAAAAACAAAACTAGACATATTTCAAACCACAAATTATGAAACACTTATATACTCGTATTTTCATGTATATTTCTCTATGTAGTACATCTTGACACACATGATTATGACAGCTGTCATTCTTCCCGATCATTTTAATGCTGAATGTACGTTAAATCACACATCATTTGTAAAAAATGAGAATTTCGCTAAGTAGCAATAACAAATTCAAATTTCAAGAAAATATTTCATATATTTAATCTCATCCAAATTAATAAACAAGTAGTACTACATAATCTCTGAACACTCAACTTTTTGATATGTGTATTAAAAAAAATGTGTAATCTTTATAATGCAAATAAATTGGAATGAAGTGTACGACATCATAATTTCAAAATTTTAGGTCTGATTTTCTCAAAAATTCTTCCTACGATTTTTATTTAAAAAAATGGTATATATAAGAATATGGTCTTCTATAACACAGTAAATTTTTATCCAATTTGAATTTACAGTTTTGAAGAAAAAATAAAAAATACACGAAAAAGTCTTGTTTTGAGAGTTTTCTCACATATTTTATTTTTTTTCCTCCAAAACTGTAAATTCAAATTAAATAAAAATTTACTATATTATAGAAGACAATATTCTTAAGCACAGAGAATTTTTGAATTAAAATCGTATTAAGCATTTTTGAGAAATAAATTCAAATTTTGAGTGTAATTTCTTTCAATATTTGTACATAACATTAATGATATCTAGCTTATTACCATACTTTGAAGTTTTGGCTTCAAAATACAATACTTAATAAGTTTCATTCAAAATAAGAATAATATTTCGTTTCAAAGAGATCAAGGCAGATCATCGTTCTGATACTAATTTCAGATCGTATGCTTCATCTTAAGATTATTTTCGGACTCAGTTTGGCCACAAACGGACACAACGAATATTCTATGAAAGTCTATATTTAATTTTAGCCAAAGTATTCTCGACGAAGTACAACCATAATCACTCACAAAGGATTTCATTCATTCACTAACAAGCACACCCACACCATGCTCCGCACGTTCATTTCAGAAACACCGGATCACAAACAAAACATTCCATCCACCTTTTTGTCACTACAGCCTTTCCTCTTAGTCTCACTCACGCAAAAAATATCTACATTATAGACATGCATTTCATTAATCAATTCGTTGTCTTTATCAGCTATATCCCCTAATATTCCACGTACCAAATTACATTTATCAAATTTCGCCCATTTATTTTTCATTTAACCAAAAGAAATAAAAATAGGGTTCGCTCGGTCAAGAGTAGAAGTTAAAGTAACTTACTAGGCTTATCCTTAAAAAAAAAATTCTATTTTTTTATTGGCACAAATAAAATAAAAACAAAATGCAAAACAATCAAAAACAAAAGAACCTTTAATTTCATTAAAATTTTGATAAAAAGATAAACTACAGGTATCAAACAGGATCCATGCATACATTGGACGTACCCTGCGATCGCCTGTGCCTTAATACGTGTTTTAGATTTCAGTTGAATATTTCAAAGTCAGAAGGTATTACACATTTTAAACCTTCAACATTATTTATATTATCTTGTGCTTCTCATTATACCTTCTTATGATTTTGTATAGTTGAGGACTGATTATTTAAAAGTTAACATGTCTATTTTCTGTCAAGATAGAGTTACACATGTTTTTGCTTTAAATTATGTCGTCTGGATCGAATGGTTTCATGAAAAATGCAACATAATATGTGTAAATTAAATTTTAAAATAAATTAGAGTTTCAATTTAAAATTTAAATGTCCATTTGAGTTTAGTCAAAACTTCACACGTTTTTCATTTTGGCAGTACGATATTATTAGTTTCAAACTAAACTTTATATGTCCACACACATTTACTCAATGCAAGTAAAGTAATTTTAATTTCGTAAATTATTTAATTCACACAAAAAGATCAAACAAACATCAACATATCCGAGTTTGTCCTTGCAAAACTTAACATGTCCCAATTTGTCCATTCAAAATTTAACGTGCCAAAATTATTTTTGCAAATTCAAGCTGAGTGAAATGATATAGAAATATAAAATTATCGATAATGTTACAGCCATGTAAATACTGAAATAATAATCTAATTTAATAAAATGATAGCAGATACGTTGTGAGTTTTTTTGTGTTTATCTCAAAATCAGTACGCTGCACATGTTAACTTTTGAATGATCACTCATGTTCTTTTACACTTACTTGAAAGAAAAATATTTGATGAACATTGCTACGTTATTATACAAAATATTTATTACTGTTATTATTAAAGGTGCATGAAACAATATCATACAATATTATATTTTTAAAAATGTATACATATAAGTCTACAGATGTTGAAAAAATTATTTTAAATATTTTTAATGCAAAAAGAATAGACCAAAATAAGAACTTTTTGTTATATAACATATTATGTTTTGATAAACCTGAAAAACACTTAACAAATCTAATATGTAGAAATCTAATCATTCACTTTCTTTTCTATTGTTTTTTGACATTTGTAAGTTGAAAATTATTTGACAAATAGCAAAATATTTAAAAGCAAAACAAAAATCAAGTGAAAGTTTAGATTACAACATATAGATTTGTTGAGTGTAATAAACATACCCGAAATAATCACATGCGGTTTTTAGGTTTATAAAAACATAACCGACCTTATGTTTTATAACAAAAAGTTCTTATTTTGGTCTTCTCTACTTCCCCTAAAAATTTGTAAAACGAATTTTGTCCACCGTTAAACGTAAATCATTATACAGAAGTACAATATGAAATGATCTTAAATTAGTTGTAACTGCCAAATTAAAAATAAACCTACTCTCAAAATTTCATAATAAGGTAGTTGGTTAAAATATCGTATTTAAACACATACTAGTCCAGCAAGTTTATTGCTATTTATACTAGTTTCTACGTCACGATAATAAAAACGTAAACATTGTACTAGAAATAACTGACCTCGTGACTGATAAACTGCTAATCTGAATGGTCATACTCGTGCTTATCTCGGTGCTCATATTAATAAGTAAGTATTTTAATAGGGAGAATATGGTTTAAATTTTAAAATATTCCGGTACCGGAAATCGAACCCGAGCCTCCTGGGTGAGAGCCAGGTATCCTAGCCACTAGACCATACCGGACTTGATCTAGGTTTTGGTTTATTATCGATGATATGAACAGGTATCCATAGTATTAACGATATGTGAAAATAGAAAAATAATTCCGGTACCGGGAATCGAACCCGAGCCTCCTGGGTGAAAGCCAGGTATCCTAGCCACTAGACCATACCGGACTTGTAAATTTAATTCGTACATTATCAAATATATGAATATGATTCCATAATATTGAACTATATTTGAAAACTATGAAAAAGTATTCCGGTACCGGGAATCGAACCCGAGCCTCCTGGGTGAAAGCCAGATATCCTAGCCACTAGACCATACCGGATATATAAATACATATACCACAAACAACATACTATTTACAAATGATATTTTTAGAAATTTATAAAACTATGTTAAAAAATAACGTACGATCAAATATTATTCATAAAGTGTAAATATAATATTCAAATTAGAAGTAATGTATTATTAAAAACGGTTGTAATCTATACTATCATAAGCATAAGAGGTGAAAATATAAAAAAAAATGTGTCAGAAGTGGGATTCGAACCCACGCCCTCAGAGAGGACCAGAACGCTCAACCTGCTTTATACAGGCAAGGAAACCTTGAGTCTGGCGCCTTAGACCGCTCGGCCATCCTGACATTATGTCTGCATAAACTCGATACATACATCGTTAACTCATCTCTAATTCACTTATAAAGTATCATATATGCGTTGACTCCTTTATATTAAACTAACAATGATTTTCTCCCATGAAATAGTTATATTTGAAAGTGCACTAAACTTAAACGCATTAAAACTTGAATGAGAAAACTTTCCCGATATTCGTTCAATAAATACATTGCCATTGTACGTTGGCAGCAAGTGAGACGCTATATTCACCTGCAGTATTCAGTTTACAACATAATTAATAACATCTATAAAGTTTGCTGTGCACCTTTCATTAGTTTGTTAGATCTGCCAATCGAAAGTTTGCGTTATGGCCTGTTCCCGCTGTGATAAAGTGCGAGTGATTAATAAAAAAAAAATCTATGTTCTAAATCTACGAAATATTTTGATATATTTTTTTGTCTTTTTCAATTTCGTCTTTTTCTTGTTCTTTGTTAATTCGTTACTTTATGTTTTAATATCTGGTAACTTTTAGTAATTAAGTAGTGTTCATTTATCTGTTTTGACTGACTTCAAATAGTAATTTTTATTTCTGTGACTATAGATGTGGTGTGGTTGACCTTAAAATTGAATAATTCTGGAGGTATAAGTTGCTTATAGGTCGAGATTAAAATAAATAGACACAATGACTACAGCTATTATGTTTGCTGTTTTTTGTTCTATTATATTGTTTATTTTTACTTTCGTCGTTCCAGTCACTGAAGAAGGCTACTGTTTGTTTGCCGAAACGTTTGACGATAAATATAACACACACATATTATCATTGTGTCTATTTATTTTAATCTCGACCTATAAGCAACTTATACCTCCAGAATTATTTCTGTGACTGAAAACATGTATTCTTGTTTGTTATTTTTGCTGTATTTGTGTCTTTATAGGTTTATGCTTCGGCAATTTTTGTATTAAAATAATAATAATCAATATTATCCATTTTTACTCTTTATTTTGTAAAGTTTTTAATGAGAAATTGTGGTGAAGCCAGAAATAGATTTATCTTGATTGTAATGATTTCCATCATGAAGGTTTTGATGTAATTATTGCTAGATGCTAAGCGAACACGTTCGATAATTAATTACAAAATAACTTCAGGGATAACATCAGAGCATCACAAGGATACGAACTTAACAGGCCCAATATCAATTTGCAGCTCTTTAATCATTATATTTATACCCGGCCCATATATGCTAGACGCCAGACTAATCCTTTGCCTTCAGGTTCCTCTAGTAATTCATTTAGCAGTACATAGCGACATCTCTCGTGCCGGCAACCTAGCGAACCAAGGTACCGAGTAAATATATCTCTTGTAACTGTTCCGAATCACTGAATTTAAATAGAGAAACCCTCTCCATTAAATCACGCACAAATTACAATGTGTAGAAACAAACACAGCCGAACATGGACAAACATTTTTATAACCTTATTTTTTTATAAAAAATAATCTAAAGTGGGAACCTAACATTAAACTTATGATATTAATACCGTTATACGAGGGTTGCTGTAAAAATTTCTGGAATCTGGTATTTTCAGTAGTACCTGTGATACATTTACGAATATTTTTGTAATATTTAACGTTTTTTAGATTAGCTAGCGTTGACAAAACAATGAAATGTCAGTTTAAACAGATTTTTCGTATCCATGATACGTAATTGACAGTTGGTTTAACTCATTAGCAATTAACAACGGCGAGTAACTAAGAAAACGCGGGACGTAATGAACAGGCACATTCCATATGCCATTTGAATCAGATTTAACTTAACATAAGTCGAAAGGTAACAAAAAAGTTTTCTTTAAATTAACATGATGAGGTGATACATTTTAATTTAAAGAAAACTGTTTGACATTCACATTCATCTTTTGACTACAGGAGTATACACTCCTTAAAAATATTTTTTTAAATATATCATCTCATCATGTTAATATAAAGAAAACTTTTTTTTTACCTTTCGACTTGAAAATGAACCAAACCAAGGTTCGAAACATCATCTTTATTATTTTGTATAAATAAAAGCTAAGAAATTCAAACAACATGGAAAAAATTGTTATGTTTTTTCCAATTCACAATATTCTTCACGGCTTAAATAATCCTCTTCAAATAAAATAAAGCTAATAATTACATTTATTTAACAACTTTATTACAAATAAGTCTTAAAAATATAAAGAAGTTAGGAGATTCTTCGGGTTAATTTTATTAAGTAACATGAAAATGAAACATACATTCACACATACATTATAAAATTAATAACAAAGAGTAACTTATAAAATTCATATTTTGTTTTTGGAAAAAACGCCAACAAATGATCTTTTTGCACGTTTATAATAAAATACAAAACCAAATACTGGTGAAATGCAAATATAAATTTTTTAATTATTGAAACTAATAAAATGTTATTTTCTGTTATTATTTTGAGAGTGTTATTTGTTTTTGTATTTGTATTGTATGATTCTAAGAAAATCATAGACCCGTTACCCGTTAGGACAAATTACGTATAGGAAACAAGTAGTTACTCTTATCAAAAAAACTATACAAAAAAAAAACAGTTTCTTGGGAAAAATCTCTAATACACAACGCAAAGCAAAAATAGTATAAAAAGAAAACATATGTTCGCTTTTGTTAATGTTTTGTAACAGTTTGAATTTAATTTTTAAAATATCAGGGTAACCGATACTAATTATCCGGGTATTAAATAGTAAAAATATTCTTCCATTCTACAAGTACCCGGTGCCGGAAAGAAACGGGTTGAAATTTATATACACGGTAGATCTAGAGAAAGAAAGTAAAGAATAGAGTATAATATGAAGTTTTTATAAACATTAATAGTGATATAACCGCTGCTGGATGACTAAACGAAAAAATATGTTTAAAAAAAAAGAAGCAGAGTTAACTAAAATGCTAATATTGTATTTTTAATTAAATGATTATAGGCGTGTTTCTTTGAACTGTGATTCGTAATCAAAGTGATCAAACTTAACATGATCATGAAGAATCATGTTTCTTCGTTCGTTATTCGTTATCCCTACTCTTTTGTGATTACGAAACGACAATCCTCCTACCCTTCTGAATCATACTTTTTCTTTGATTCATATTGACTGATTCACATCGAAGGTTTAAAAATGGTGTCTGATGATAAATGTATGTGCTCTATTTGCGGAATTAAGGGAAAGTAAATATATATATACTTCACAATTCTCACCACGAACATTTTTTCTGCTTCAGCACGATTACGATCCATTTTTAAATGGCTCACATGGACACTCATTTATAAAATTTTAAAATAGATTAGTTTGTGTATTTGACATTTGCAGTTATTTTAACGTTCATACTATAGGATCGCGTCGATCGGGTTGGATTTGAATCATTATTCCTGTTTGATGTTTTCTTCAGTATCATATTTAATCATGATTCAACGCAATCACGATCAAAGGAATCATGATTTAGAAAATCACAATCACAAGCCAAAGAAACACGCCTTATATTGTGACAAACGTAGCAAACAAAACATAAATTTTTCAGTACTGCTCTGTTTGCTGTTTTGTATTCTTGTAAAATTTTGGGATAATTGTTTGTTTACAGCCTGATATAATGCCCGTCCTATTGATCCTTCGAGTTATTTGCAAAAATAAGTTATTTTCTACTGTAGAATAATAAAAATAGCAGAAAAAGTAAGTTTGATAGAATTAATTGAAATTCTGAATTTTATCATTTTTATTTTTTAATAACCGCCACTCTCCCGAACTGAACAATATTGTAATAATTTCAGAAGTAATAAAAACAATATTTTAATAAAAGCAATGAAATATTATTAATTTATATAAAATGTACTTGATGAAATTCTAATTAAATTACTCCCAATTAGTGTTCACCGGGCCAGACAAACTCAACAGATAATAACTTTATAAATAGATTTCATTATAGTAATGAATAAAGGTACGCTTAATTGAAGTACAAACAAGAGGATTTAAAAACGATAGGTCCCACCGAGATTTGAACTCGGATCGCTGGATTCAGAGTCCAGAGTGCTAACCATTACACCATGGAACCATTTGCTGTAATTATCGTTTTATCTTTGTTACAGAAAAGATGTAATACGCAGACATGCATCTAACTTTGCTGCATCTTATTTATAACTTGTGCCGGTTCCATGGTGTAATGGTTAGCACTCTGGACTCTGAATCCAGCGATCCGAGTTCAAATCTCGGTGGGACCTAACTTTTTGTTTTGCTCATTTCATCTCTCACATAAATTGCATTTTCCTAGCAATGGATGCCTGCAACCTATTTACGTTTATCGCGGAAACACTGTTTTCTCGCGATTCTATTTAGATTCACTGACACCAAATGCACCGAATATTCACTCAAAAAAAAACTTACTTCAAACCAACACTGACGACAGAACGACGGAATCTAGAAACCAATGATGCATTATTCTTATAAAGAACATCTCTTTTAACTGGACCCCTGTCATCTCACCGATAGACAAACTCCTTATTGAACGACATAGAAATCTTGTCAATTTTGATAAATTTGTATCTTTTCTTGTAGAAATACAGAGACTTTCCTCGATATGTTTTAAAAAAAATTATAATAGGAGAATCCTCCATAATTAAAAAAAGAAATAGTTTATAAGATTTCACAAAAATTTAAAACAATGTACAATTTTAGAAAGTCTTAACTGTTATTCATTATAAAGATTTTGGTTTAATTACCACCAATACGATTTACTAATCTACACCTTCATCATCACTGATTTGTATAAACCTAATAAAACAAAATATTTTATTTTTTTTAACTATGTTCTCGAAGTTCATTTTTGGATTTTTTAATATATGTTATATGTAATATGACTCCCCACAAGACATTAAAGTTTAATTGAAAAAACATGTCTAGTATAGAAGAAAAAAATTAAAATGTATGGAAAAAGTAGGTTTTTTGCATTTTAAAAATAGTTCTCGAAGTTTAATTTTTTTTATTTTCACATATATTATAGATAATATTATTGGTAATATTTATTGTAAATTTGAATAAAAAAAACACGTTTAGTACTTAAATTACAGTTAAAATAATGTTTAAAATATTTTTTTGGGTGCATAAATTAATGCAAATATTGAAAAAATAAATTTATTTTCATTGAAGAGTAGTATCTTCTTATTTATATATACACAGATAGCTTGTAACATTAAACAGTACTCAATAAAAAAATTAAATCTTTTATATTCATTTTGAACTTCGCGCGCATGGGTATCATTTAACCTTAAGTTACGAACTAGTTAGACAAAGATAGAGAACATGAAAAGTATATAGAATTCTAAATAGAATTAGACTGAGAAGGAGAGGGGAAAAATCACAATTCTCGAATGACAAAGTTAAAAAACTAAAATATATTAAAAACTAATAATATTTTTGTCACTTCTATCTTCTATAGTAGGAACATTTTGATCTTGTCTTAATATAAATGACTAATTTATAATTTTGTGACTATAGTGGCGGTATTATTACTATTAAAATACATTTTTAAGTACGTGCAACTTCGCAATGAATTGCAAGTAAACCCTGAAGATATGTGAATTAAAGAGAAATGTCATCTGAAGCTCTACAAAATATGCTAAACTTAACCGGTATTGAGTAACCTAGGTAGCTCGAAGAATTTAATATTAGGATCCTACATAATATATAGGTAGGTATATACCGTATATATTATTTCTCTGTTCCGGTATTAACATAACATATTCTCGCACGCATATTGATGCTAGGAATGAGCTTCATACTTAAGCGTTTTTTGATGACATATTGTTATCATAGATTAGTATAACTGCATTAAATACACAAAATATCTAGTCTTCGGACAAAATTAAAAAAAAACACAATTTATACAAATATCTGGGCAACAGATAAATTCAATCGCGAATCACTATCACCAATGTAACTATTCTATAAAAAAATTTTCTTAATGAAAAATGTTAACTATTTTTATAAAGAAATTATGCAAAGGAAAGCGGAAACTGTAAGTTTTATTTTAATATACTATTTATGTGTTCCTAGTTCATAATGCCCGAGGGTATTTATGGTTTTAATAGGAGCATTGAGAATGACGTTACTATTGTCAAAAACTGGCATTTCTTCTATTCAGTGTTGTTAGGAATTATTTAGATTATTAAAAAATACTAATACTCCCGCCACTAACATCTTTGGGGGCCGTGATTTGACGGCTGGTAACCGCACTTCACGTGCATAAATATATCACCTACTGAGATCTGTTTCGGTAGAGTACCACACCCAGTAATGGGTAAAAGGCGTGATGATATATTTATTTATTTATATTTTTTATAAAAAATACTAGTAAGGCAAAATATTGTATGCACCACGAACATTACTTGATGTTTATACCTCTTGGGCGACTTACAAATCCTCGGGACAGAGGCCCTTGATCTTATAAGCATTGATCTCGGAGGGCATAAACATCTTCATAATACCCTAGGTACATATATAACAATAATATTATCATTTTTAATTTATTATTCCCTTTTATGGAATCATTTGTTATCTGAAGCCTATTGTTACTACATAAGTATAACCTATATACAGAGCTGGGCAGTAGCTAGCTACTTTTGTAGCTTAGCTACTAGCTTAGCTACTAGCTTAGCTACATTTACCTTAGCTGTAGCTGCAGCTTAGCTAAATGTGAAAAAATATAGCTGTAGCTTGTACCGAGCTATGTTTTTTTCTCTATTAGCTTAAAAATATTGTTATAACAACTGAAGCTACTTTTGAAGCTACTTTTTGTAGCTTAAAGCTATTTTTGTAGCTTAAAGCTACTTTTTGTAGCCCAGAGCTACATTTTGTAGCTTAAAGCTACCACTGTTCATTAAGAAATACCTATTAATTTTTATTTTGTATTTGAATTGTACCTTCTTTATTGTTTTCTATAACTGTACGATAACAAGTTATTATATAAAAGTAAAAACTATTAACATATTTTATTTTTCACTTGTTCTTAACCTATCCTACTTTTGTATTAAATATTAGATGAACTAAACATTGACTGTTTAGGAGTCTTCTGTAAATGTGACTGTTAATTTATAAATTATAGCATCAAAAATTAACAGTACATTTCTCCACTTGCGATTTTTTATATTTATTATAACAAAAAACTGATCAACTGATCATATGACAATAGCAAATTTAATAATTCACTATAATTGAAAAAAGTAGCTTTAAAATTTAACAGCTACTTTAATGAATGTTTTTAGCTGTAGCTTATAGCTGTAGCTCAGCTACTTTTTTAAAGAATAGCTGTAGCTGTAGCTTAGCTACTGTTTTTAAGTAGCTTGCCCAGCTCTGCCTATATAGCATTACTAAAAGAAAATTGTTGACAGTTTTTGTTTTTTAAAACTGAAAAAACATGCCTTCTATTGGCTTTGTTTCAAATTATTTATAAACAGAAAAGTAAATATTAAATTAAATATTATGCTATCGTATTTTTCAATATTGATATCTATTTAATGTTTTCTTAGAGTCGTTTAGTTTGTATTTAAATTACTAACAAAAAAACAATCTCTATTCAAACAAAATAACCAGAATTTACTTCCTCTTCATGTATACTCACTCTAAATATTTAGGAAATCATGTAGACTTTGTTCGATATAGTATAGTACATAGTACGCATTTTTTAAATTTAATTTTACTCGTAACAGAAAAGAAAACCTGAAAGACGCATTCTAATTTTGAAAGGAAAAGTTGTAAATATAAATTTTATTATTTCTATTTTAAATATCACTTGTTTAAAACACATTTTTATATTATATACTGGTTGTTTCTACATTTATGCAAGAATCTTTAATGATTAAAGAACAAATTTTTTTTTGATATTCTAACAAATAACAGCCGTATTCATAGAGTATCCATTAGTTCTGATTTAAACTCGAATTACGTAGTACCGGTTTAAACTGCGACTAAAACCCCTTATTCATAGACAAACATAATCCTAGATTTGATTCGAACTACGTAAATACAAACTAGCTCTGTACTAGTGAAAACGATACACTAGGCCATGGTTTGCGCGTGCGTATATTGGTATATTACGAAGTGTTAATGTGACGTAACATAAACGAATGTTTGATTTGGAATTATTTTGTATGCTTTGATTACTTCGTGATGCAAATTGGACGCACCAAGAAAAATATTTTTTATTGAAGAGATCAAACCGAAAATACACTTATTAGAAAATAAATCGATTGCTCCAAAAATAAATGCAAAGAAATTTTCAGTTTGGGAAAAAATAACAAATAATTTTGTGGCCAGTGGTTTCCAACGAGACAATAAACTTCTAGCAACTGACTACGAAATAAATAATTACGATAATACTTTTCTAGAAAATCTGCCTATAGCCACTTTCCTTTCTACTACAGAAAATGTTACAACTAACTATTATACCATTAACGGTTTAACAATTCCTTCCGTTACAAATAATATTCCTGCCGCATCAACTCCAACTGCTAGTGATTTAAAAAGGAAAGAAGAATAAATACGGAGACTTGACGATATATGAAGAAAAATTATTGGAATTGCAAACGATAAAAATTAATTTGCAAATGAAGCATACAAAGAAACTCCAAAACAAGAGGAAGTGCTGGGAGGAAAAAGTTTTTAAATTAAGATTTGAATTACTACTTAAGAACAAAGACATGTTTTGAAGTCGATTCAGATTAGTAATGTTATTTTTATTACTATCAATTAATACTTTTTAAGGACAAAATGGTATTTTATTTTATTTTTCTAAATTATTTTACACAATATAATATTAATGAAAATTATTTTTAATATAATTCGCCCGAAATAAGTTGCGGTCTTCATTTTCTTCATTCGAATTAGAATCGGCTATTGCTGAAATTAAATTTAAATAATGGTATTTTTTATTTTTTATTTTATGTAAGTTTAAATTTGCATTTAAAATATAACGTTAATTTCTTGTCTTTCCTTGACTGCAATATTGTGTAAAATAGCAAGAGCTATAATTGTGATTTCTAATTGTACTTAAAATTATTTTAACACTTGCAAAATTGACTGTCAACTCACGGATGTCATGAAAATACCAAGATAAACCTACTATCATCTAGGATTAAAATTTAGTACTGGTTTAACTATACACTAAAGATAGACTGAGACTAAACTGCGCTATGAATAAGGCAATGTTCAGTTACAGCTGTATTAGAGATAATTCGAGTTTAAACCTACACCATTTTTTCTATGAATACGGCTGTAAGTGTCTTTTATTTTTTTGTACATTTTTAGTACCACTGATTTGATAATTATTTCTAATATATTAATAATTAAATTATAATTATAACACTACAATAGTCAATTTGTTTATTATACAACATCAGATAAATGACTATTCGTACTGTTGACTAGTGGCGCTAAAAATGTACAATTCAAATAAAAGATACTTATTTTTGCGGAATACAAAAAAAAATATTTTTGTTTTATAAAAAATATTTCACATTATATAACCCATTAATGTTTCGTGCATCGGCAAATAAAAGGATACTTCTCATTTATTTGGAAAAACTTTTCTAGAAATCAATACGTATTAAAACGTTTAAAATTTCCGAAACGTTAACGAGATAACATCAGCAGAACAGAAGTTAATCGAAAGTGAAAAGTGAGAACTTTTGATGTGATGTCCGTCGCTAACACAATTTATGAGTGATGTAGAATCAGATTACTGTAAACAGTGGTAGAAGGGTAAGTATGACTGATAAGGTTATTTTCTGTCAAGGGTTACAATCAGCGTCGCTTTGAGCTTGTAATGGACACGACATGGCTCGATTCTCGGCCTGCTGGAAAGAAGCCACGGAGTATGGAGTTGAGTGAAGTCTCATGAATATAGATGAGTTCTGTCAGAAATCTTGCGCAGCTTCACCTTTTGTTGGCCATTTTCCGCATCAGGATATCACCCCGGAACTTTCACCGTTATGCTAATCAACTACCGAATCACCCTATTCAGCTATTGGCTTTTTAAATGGCAAACATAACGGTAAATGTTTAGAACGAATGAATCTTTATTTACTATGATGAACTTGTCTATACTTTTTTAATCTTTGAAACAAATGATAAAAAGGAGAAAGGTTAATACAGATATCATGTTACATTAAATTATATCGTATCGGTTCCATGGTGTAATGGTTAGCACTCTGGACTTTGAATCCAGCGATCCGAGTTCAAATCTCGGTGGAACCTAATGCAATGTTTTAAATTTTAATATACAATGAAAATTACAGGTAAGGTTCTCGATACTTTCAAAAACGAACTTATAATGGAAAGTACCCTGAATGTATCATGAAAAATTCCAGGCAATATCAAATTCCTCAAAAATTCATTATCTATATACAATATTACTATAAAATCAAGAATATTAGTAACATTTTTGGCTCCATTACAGACATTAGATTCTCCCAGCATATATTTTAAAGCAGGATTGTTAGACATTAAAATATAATTAACAACAGAGTACTAATTATTTGCAAAGAATTCCTTTCGGTAATATGGACACATTTAAATTGTATAAAATATAGCATCAAGGTAAAACAATTATATAATTTCTTAAAATATTAGGTAATTAATTAAATGCGATTGAATAAGTTCAGTTATATAAAGGATATAACATAGGCATTCTTCATGGTAACTCAGTTTTTCTGCCATTATGTTATTATTTTACAGAAAACTCCGTTAAATAATAGTTGAGATTAAAATTCAGTCATATTTTACTTTGCTCATTTAATAACCAAAAAAACTAAGTTCAAAGTTACAAGTAATTTTCTATTCACAGTGGGCAATTATGGATTTTGTGTTCGACTAAATATTTGACTATTCCTTTGTAAATTATAATATTAATTTTTGTTTAAGTCTTATAATTTTTAATTTAAGGGATTAAATTAATACATATCTTAAAAAGCTTAAATTACAACTACATTATTCACATTTTAATTATAAATTTTTTAAAATATTAATTTGACAGTAAAAGTGTTCTACATTTGTTCATATTTTGTTTCATGGCGAACTAAATGAAAACTGCAATTTATAAATCTTTTGTATGTAACATTTTAGGTAATAAACCATTGAAATCTTTACAGCTTTTAATTGAACATTTTTTTCTAAAATAAATTAGTAAGCAACGGCTACGAAAAATATATTTGCTATGCCCCGCTTTCCGTGTTACTTCTGGTATATTATGTTACAATAAAATACATCGGTTCCATGGTGTAATGGTTAGCACTCTGGACTTTGAATCCAGCGATCCGAGTTCAAATCTCGGTGGAACCTGACAAGAATTTTTAAATATGATGAAACAAATTAATCTCGGAAATTATAACAAATGTATGTAAAAATAAATTTCAAAAGAAGCTGTAGGTTTATAAGATATAAGTCGAGATATTATTTCTTTACAACAGGTATTATACAAGATGATTAAAACTAAAATAATTTAAATGTAATATTATAATTTGAAAACGTTAAATTTTAATATGAATTAGATAGTATAAATAAACAAATTCGCAAGCACTATCTAGTGCTCTACGATAAAATTTAAGATTAAAAAAAATTATTTCATAGAAATATAAAACGCTTTGAAAACAATTTCAACATTATTACTTCATCTTCGGTATTGTTAGAATATCTGGCTTTCATTCAGGAGGCTAGGGTTCGTTTCCCGGTACCGGAACATTTTAAATTATATTAAAAAATATACTATTTATTTATATATTTACATTTATTCATTTGTATATTATATAAACATTACCTCCGGTATGGTCTAGTGGCTAGGATACCTGGCTTTCACCCAGGAGGCTCGGGTTCGATTCCCGGTATCGGAATATTTTTTATGATTTTTAGAAATATACCATTCATTGGGCTATTTATTTATTTGCAAATTGTATCTACATCATCTCCGGTATGGTCTAGTGGCTAGGATATCTGGCTTTCACCCAGGAGGCTCGGGTTCGATTCCCGGTACCGGAATATTTTTCATTATATTCAAAAATATATCATTCATTCCCTTGTTGACTTATTTGTATTTCATAAACATTTTACATCCAGTATCATGTAGTGACTATGATACCTGACTTTCACCCACGAGGCTCAGATTCGATTTCCGGTATCGAAATATTTTTATTATTTTCAAAAATATAACTTTCATTGAACTATTTACTCATTTGCAAATTATAATTAAACCATCTCCGGTATGGTCTAGTGGCTATGATACCTGGCTCTCACCCAGGAGCCTCGGGTTCGATTCCCGGTATCGGAATATTTTAATTATATTTAAAAACAGTCAATACATGATGCTACAGAGTGATCAAAAGGAATTGTTATAGTTGGCAATACAATTCCGGAGATTTTTTTATTCCACAGTTGGCACAACGCCAGTTAAATGCGGAAATGCTATTTGACATTTCTAATAAATACAAATAGGTTATGTCAGGAGTCTGATACGAGTAGCTAATAAAATTTTGACTTTTTGAGTAAAAGAAATACTTTAGAAATAAATGTGATAATAAATATACTCAAATTTAAATTTAAATTTTTATGTCACTGCAACAGGAAATGTATTTATGTATCAGGCTTATCAATTTCAAGTAATTTTTTTTATTGCCAACTGAAACGACTCCTTTTGATCACTCTGTAGTTTCCTATTTGCCTAGTATACCTGGATCATCTCCAATATAGTCTAGTGGCTGCGATACCTGCATTTCACCCAAGAGATTCGATTCCCAATTTCTGAATATTTTTAATTATTTTCAAAAACATAGTTATTATTCATTTGCATATTATAACTACTTATAACTATAACATCTCCGAAATAGTTTATTTCCGGTACCAAAATATTTTTCATTCTTTAAAAAAAAAAAGATAATCATTCAACGACATATTTATTCATTTATACATTAATGCAGAAATGGGTAACCCGTCCGCCTAGCGTCACACTTGGCGAATTTGTCAGAAATTGTGACGAATTTGAGTTTTTTGTCATCTAACGTGTTTATATGTTTGTTGGCTCTAAATATTTGGTTATATAATAGAGAAGGTTATTTTCGCACGATATATCTCGAAAAAACACAAAATCAATACCACCAATTATTCCTGTCAAGTTCAGATACTCAGCCAAAGTTTCCACAGCTTATTCAATTCAATTAAATATTTTGAAATTTGAACACTCTTAAACTAAAGTAAATGCTAAAATTTACCGACTCAAGTGCAATTAATTCGCTACGTTTACCAAGAGAAAATAAAAAATGTGTAGTACAAATTTTTCTCACCAGGAAAACTATTCCAATTGGCATATCTACTGTGGCAACGATAGCCACACTGCTACTCAACATGAACTGAACTAGCAGTATAAATAAAAAAAATTAGTATGATGTCATTGTTTTTGCCAGATCGCAAATTCACGAGGGTGTATTTTTATGTTACTACTTAGCCATGAAAAAAATATGTATCATTAGAAATAGTAAATTACGTACCATGAACTGTTAATGACAGTTTTTAGGTCAAGAATGTAGTTTGGGAAATCGAGGTCCGAAGGGACGAGATTTCCTAAAAATTCGCGACCTAAAAAAAATCACTTACAGTTCGAGGTTAGTAAGCTATTTTTTACAATAACATACTTGCACAATTAGAAGGAAAAGAAAATACGTTTCAAAATTGACAGCTGTCAAATTGTTGTCAAAATAAACAAGACATTGATATATAATATTTACTTACAGTTCACGGTGGACAGTAAGTAAATATGAAAGTCCTGATTTAACCATGGAAACCACTGTGCAATAAAAGTTGTCTTTAAATTTTGTCCATGTATTGTAAAAAATATATTTTTCGACGTAAATTTTGTTGAACACTTATACACTTATACCTTCCCTCCGCTAATTATATCTATACCGTCAGCAAAAAAATTGTTTGCCAACACTATAAGAATTATCTAACAGTTCATAACCAAATCGTTTTGCCCTTGGATATTTTTAAAATTTGATCAGGGCTATAAGATTAACTCTATAAATCCACTCATTGATTAGTTGTTGAACTTCATTTGTTTTATGAACCCGAGAATAATGGTGACTCATTTTATCAGAAATAAACCTTCACAAATCTTTATAAATCGCACAAATAAACACAACTTCGCACATGTACTTTTAAATGTCACAGCTGTTTTATAATTTGTTTGTCATCATTGCTTTTTGTTTCATTCGACATAAAAATACACCTTCATATATCGGGAACTGGAAACACCTTGTTATGCTCGTAGTTACACTCATTAACGACAGTGTTTGATTTTGTGCCAATTTATTTGTTATAAAAGGTGCTAAGTTACTATCACTGTGAGAAAGGCAAAAGTTTTTAAAGTATATATTAATAGAACTTGCATGAATTGGTATTCATTTCGTACAAATATAAACGTTTGTGGCATGAACAGGAGGTGAATGCTGCTATTCATACGAGTAAAAAATAAACATTCCTTACATGTTGTACATTTTTTCTACAACTACAATATTTTCGTCCCATTACTTTATATTAATAATAAGTTTGCCATGATTTCACTATTTCAATATAACAATCCTAAATTAGTACCTTAGTAACGTAATAACCTGAGGGATATGATATTGATAGCTGTATTCCATTTAAATTAGATTAGATAAGTTTTACTAAATTAAATTACAAATACTTGTAAAAACAATGGATTGGAGCAGATGCTCGAAACGTTGACCTCCTTCTCGCAGACAACAGTGTATTCTTCGTGATAAATTATTTAAAATATTAACTAAAATTTCCGGTCCAATGTGTGTAATTGCCGCTTCAATTGGTACTGCAATTCTAGTACCACAAACAAATGCCAATCAAACTGCCTGAGACAAATTCCTCTAAAAAAATTATTGTCGTTCGTGCAGTGTGTAAAGTAGCAGAATCGTGCTGGAAATAATATTTTTTAATTAAAGGCATCCAACTGATTCATAAACGGCTCTAAAAGAAGTCTTCGATATCTTTGAACGTTTATTGTTTCATGAAAAAATATTGGATCAAAAATTCGTCTTCGTGAGATTGCCCGAATGTCAATTTTAATTGGATGTAATTGCATTTCAATTAAATTATGCGGACAAAGATCTGTAATTTTGGGAATTTTGGGAAGGTGGAACCGAGCCTCATCCAGAAAGAAAGTAATCTCTTGTTGGTTAATGTTATTATTCAAAGTATTATTGTAACCATAAACTAAACTGAATTCGTTGGAGATAATCAGGAGAGTAGAGTTGATGAACTACTAAAAATTTGTACGGGTGTAAATGTAAATGTTTTTTAGTACCTTCCAAGACGATTCATAGGAAAGATCTTAAATATAGCAAATATGTTATTTGTTAATTAGTACCAGTGGCGGCTCGTGAGTCTATCGAGCAATGAGGCGCCTTGGCCCAATGTAATTATCGGGAAAAAAGGAGTAATAATAAAAATAAATATATATTTGTAGTCATGTGGCAATATATATAATTTAGTCTGTTATTGTTAAATTATGTGTTTAGTTTTACTCGTTTTAGTTAATTTATGGTTATTGGTTTTAGAAAATATTAAGTATCGTGAGAATGATATGTTTGGGGTTGTGTTTGTGTTTCTAAACTAATAAATTATGGTCAAGTATGTCTGGGTCTGTCTGAGTGACGCCGAATGTGGAAACATGTTGGAATAGGTGAGGGATGAAGAGACGTATGTGAATGGTTAAGGGTGCATGAAACTTTGTAAATAGTTTCTAAGATAGTGTGTATCCGACGAGAGACGAGAAAGGTTAATCATTTTGTAATTATATATTTTAATAAAATTGATATACATATTCACTGTACTTCATCTATTATTTATCCTGACAAATACAGTGCAGAAGGAGCATTAATCACGGAAAAATCACATCATATATAGACAATTATCAGAAGTGGATTGTGTTTTTATATTAAATTGCGACGGTCATAAAAATATAAAATTAATAGAAAAATTCTAAGAAAATTAATAGTTATTTTTATAACAAGTGCCGAAAAAGGCTCGTTACGTGTTATAAACAACATTTTTCCTACAACTGTGCGATTTAGTAAATCACTAAAATATTATCCAAATTTATAAAATTGTAATGATATTACACGAGAACGATGTTTTACGGCGTTGCTATGGTTTGTTTGTTGATTGCTTGCACATTGTACTACATTATTTAAAAATATTTTACTAACGTCAAGATAATTTCTTCAAAATCATCTAGATTGGAATAGTACAGTGAGTGATTCTTCTTTATCATAAATACCTCCAAAGATAATTGAAGCCCCGGTCATGCTATGTTGCATCTATTTTCGACAATGACAATCAACCTGCTGCTGGTACTTCTAAAGTCTCCGAAATTGTTGTCAATAATATTACTGTTAATAATTTGAACAGGTACGGAAGAAATCAATGTTTCTTTAGACAATACAAAAGTTTCCACTTTACATTATGTCAATATAAGCAACTGTAACAACTATGTTAATAATATACACACACATATTATGTATTTCCTGCTCGCTATCGCCACACAAATTTTATGCATTTTATTTACAACAAAAAGTACTTTTTTTATTGCTTCGAACACAAGAGTTACTTCATCTGACGAGCCGCCACTGCCTACAACCTATTTGCTGGGATAAACGACGAAAGATTTTGTTGGACAATTTGGTTTGCATGTTGCAGAACATCGGGTGTAATTGAATTGAGACGACCAGAAGATTAACCCTTTCCCACATTGTTAGTATTTAAAAACGGTTCAATTATCCTATCACAATATCGTGAGAAAACAGGAGATACAATTTGTTCCTCTGGATAGGTTTGACTAAACTGATCCAACAAAAAATCACTATGACTATGAAACCGTATAAGTATGGGGATCTGTAGAACTATAAGAAATAAGAAATAGGTTAATTTACATAGAAGTTGCCTCATTAGGAGATCAATTTACATATGTTTTTATTTTCCTACAAAATGTAAATTTTGCAAATTTAAGTTTATACAATATTTTAACTTGCCATTATTAAGGCACTTTTTAATAGGAAATTTACAACAGTCCTCAAAGTTTTTGTATCAAACACGTCTAACTACTTTATTTTATTTCTTTTCAGTGATGTTTTGAATGATATAAAATACAGGTACATCCAAATTAAAACAAAAAGATAAATTACCTTGTCGTTATTTTTCAAAATTTTTATAGATTACGAATTATTATAATTTTAATTCACATATGTTAATAAAATTTAAACAATTTAAATCGAAGCAATCAAGCAAAATCAAATTGCAGATGCTATAAAATAAAATAAAGGAATGCATAGAAAATTTGTCACTAGCTGAAACTATTGACAAACTATTAAGATTCCAGCGGGATTGCGCACCTGCACAGGAATTGTTTTTAATTATTCTAATAATTAGATCCCAAACCGATGAATGATGGATAGACACTCTTGGACCAATTTTTTGGCACACAAAATCGCCCAACATATATCTCTGAAGTTCTGTGCAAAATAAAGTATATGAATGAAAATCCAGTAATGTACTCGATTTACAAAAAGCTGTAATTCATAAAATTAGTGAAATATCATGCCGCACATGTTTATGCAAGAGAGAGGACATTTACTTCAACATTTATTGCAATTGTTGTTTGCAAAAATATACGATACATTTGTATTTAGGTTAGATTGAGTTATTATTAGTACTAAAACAATTGATTTACTCAAATAATGTTACTATTCAAAGAATATATGGAAATATTGTTTTATAAATAAAAGACTTTTAGTTAATTGTTTTGCGTTTTAGGATGAAGATAATTGCTTTGGTTTAAATTATTTTAATATTATTAACAAATATTGATTAAAATTCTAATGATTTTATCAATATTCGCAATCTTCTTACACGACATTCATAAAACACGGTTAAAAAATTATTATTATGTATCAAATTGAATTATAGAAAGAAAACTTGGTATAATGCCCCGATTTGAACCTGCGACCTTGAAATTCTGGTCAAATGCTCTTAATCAAATTTTTCTCCGTATTTTTATTATATGTCAAAGTTAGCTTCGACTCTATTAATCCTTTATATACTAAAATAGAGTGATAATAAACCATTGAAAAATTATTTAAAAAATTGTCGATAGTCTTTTTTGAAGAAAAACTATCGATAGTTCAGAATAATACTGTCGGTAATGCCAATCGGATGAAACTAGTGGTTGTGACTATAGGATAAAACTAACATTTGAAACTATCGGAAAATTAGTGCTGGTACTATCGCGATTGATTACTGATAGTGACTATCAGTTTGTTGTGCTATCATTACCGATAGTGACTACCGATAGTAAAAAAGATTAGTTAAAAATATTGTTTGTTTATTTGTTATAATATTTGTATTATTAATAATATATAATGTAATGAGTTAAATCAAATTCCTTTTCTAAAAAAATTAGAAAATTATAAATCTTGTTTGTTTATTTATTATATCATTTGTAATATTAATAATATATCATGTAATGAGTTATATCACATAAATTTAAATTTTGCAGAAGTAAAATAATGTAAAAAATTTAAAAAATATTGTTTGTATATTTATTTTAACATTTGTATTATTAATAATATATCATATAATTCGTAACGTGATGACGTCACACGCGGACGCTGATCAAAGATCACGTTTGCGTGGGCTTCATTTTTTAGTACGAAAATAGACATTTGTACGGAATGGGTCGTAACGAGGTGGGCCGAAACGGTATGAGACGTAGTAATGTGCTAACGTCACACACGGACGCTGAACAAGGGGAAGACGACATTTGCCAAATTTTAAATACATCACTTTTTAAATATCCATATCTTTGGAACGGTTGGACCAAATTGCATGAAACTTTTTGTTCCTCCTCAGTTTTTTGCGAGTTACACGATAGTGAAGTCAAAATGTACTTTTTTTATTCGCTTGGGCTTAATTTTTTAGTGCGAAAATTGACATTTCTTATTCCGGGATAAGTGATTGTAGTGTCTGGCCATTGTCGTTTGTACTTGGCCAGAGACACTACCGTGTCTCTTGATTAAATTTAGTTTATACATATTATTGCAAAATTTATAATTAAAACTATAATTTTTACATACTATCATTAGTATTATTTTTGAAGCAATAAATTAATGATAGTATTGTCGAACTAACACTAGATGAAAAAATCTGGTGTGGGCACCACACGACTTTCGTATACACAGCATATTTCATATTAAAAACGCTGAATTGAATACTTATGACTTGCTCCTTGCGTTTAACAATTATTATTTGACATATAAATGTTAAACATGTTTTTGTTTTTTGTTTCTATTGCTACTATGATTATTGGAATATATTATTAAATATATAAATTAGTTTTTCTCAAAATTAGACGCATATACAGGAAAATTGCAAATAACATTTTATGTTCCAAATATTTTTGCTAACATCTTTTGTTTGAAACTTTTTTTCGTAACTGATTACATTTTTGAAATAACTGGAATTTATTGTTTTGTGTGTCCAGTAAACTTCCTCTTCCGGTTTTTCAATTTCATTAAAAATCAACTCAGCTCTTCGTATTTTCATGAAACTTATAATTACCAAGTTTCGTTAACAAATCTTATCTCGTTCATGAGATATTGCACACTCGGACACACATCCATCCATCCATCCATCCATCCATCCATCCATCCATCCATCCATCCATCCACGCACATAGACATCATTGAGAAAATGATCAAAACAGATTCAGTGGACCTCAAAACATGTATTTCCGCGAAAATCTCGTCAACGATTTTTTTCACGATTCCAATACTTCCTTATACTACGTATAAGAAAGTAAAAAACTGATAGTTCTTTTACTCTTGATATAGAGTTTATCTGCAGCAAGACTGTTATTTAAGGAGAATATTACAAACAAACATATAATTAGTATTTTTTGTTAATAAATAAATATCAACTGATGATATCAAATTAAATTATAGAATCCAATATTTTTCTCTAAATAACGTACTAATGATGACGTGATATATAATAAAGATACTCAACATATGTCATGTCACCTTAGCTCCCGTCCAGGACGTTTTGGATTTGGTTCCAGTCTTCCAATACATACTAGAATTTGCTTTTCATAATTTTAATACTACATAGAAACAAACTTTAATTTGTCTGTTAATAGTAATAAGAAAAAGTTTTGGGAATTCAGTGAATATATATATGTTTTTAATTTTGTCAACATTTTGGCCAATTCTTCGGCCTTACTCAAAACAAAATAAATTATAAAATAAATATCATTCATTTAAAAAATCCATCTTTAATATAACTTAATATGATTTTAGTGATCTTCTGATTTCAGTAATTTGGTTTAACATTCAAAATTAAATGTGAATGAATTGAAAATGGAACAATTTAATAAATTTAATAAGGCTGAAAAATTTAATTTTATAATCGAAAATAAAATTATATAGGTCAGAATTATTTTAAGATGGTTTTTACATTACCAATGAACAATACCAAAAGAAAGCGTTCATTTTCTTTAATGAAACTGGGAAAAATTATTTACACACTACTCTTTTGGAACAATTGCTAATAATGTATATAGAATAAGATATTAAAAAGAAAAATTTATCATGAAGATATTATTTATTTTCCAGATGTCAAAGTTAAGAAACAAAATATTAATATATTAATAAACATTAACACAATTTCAAAAATTATTATTAATAAAACAAATACCAGCCATATTTTTGTTTATATGTATAAGAATGGTATCGACTTTCATTTATATGGCAAGAACCCGAAAGCTATAGACGCGGTCCTGGTCGACGTTAGTTATTCCTTTTATGAATACCTAACATTACCTCACTTAATATTTACATTAGAAACTCTGCAGGGAAAATAAATAAATTAAGAAAATGCTGTGGCAACAACAATAGTAAAACTCACAGCTGATAAATAAAACAAAAAGCCAATTTTCACAAACGCAAATAGTCGGTAAGTAACAAAAAACCCATTACTCCGGTAAGTCTCAAAACGAAAATGCTAATTATGAATTAATGAAGTGCAAACAAACAAAGTACAAAGCCTGGGCAAGTTGAGTACGACCACAGTCGACCACTTCGCTGCCGCCCACCCCATTTCATCCCCACCTCAGCACAACCAACAGAGACCGCACATCGCACTTTCTATGCACCGGTTTATCCGTTGGCATTCACAATGGTAAATTTATCTATTCCTATTTTGGCAAGTGAGAGAGTGAGACTATAAAATTCTGCGATGAAATGTTATGTGTTATTAAAACTATTCCTATTTAGGATATACTATAAAGTTTCCATCATAAGAAAAATAGACACTACTGTTTGATAGGTATTTCGCCTGATAAATCAAATGTACTTTTGGCTTCGACCATTAAAATACACGAATATTCCTTATGGTCAGCTACATAATGCTATGAAGCCCACACCTGAATAAGTGGGATAAGGGGATTGGCTCACATAGCTATATTTTCATAATATGAAAATATTATTGAATATACACTACACTATTACAAAATATGAATTAATATTTTTATTCAATTTTGCATTATAAATTCATGTTTAATTGCTTGGGTACAGACCATAAAAATTGTAGTTTTATAAGCAATCGCTTAAAATTTTTATTTCACTAGTGGTTTAAAAATTTTAAATATTTCAATCAGAATAAATTAAAACTTTATTAAATAATTATACATACATTATAAGATATTGAAAAATTCAAAAACTTGAACTACGCATTTCATTTTTTCATTAAAAAAGTTAGATCTTGCAAGAATTCCCTTATGAAAAAAATTAAAATGTTGCAGTTTGAACACTGCAACTTTAAAAGTTTACACTTTTCGTATCACTAACTTATTCGTTGATCACAACTTATGAAAATAAACTGCATCATCAATTAGAACATCTTCATCTTCTATTTTCACTTTCTACACACTGATACACTGTAAAGACTTTATTGTAGAGTATTCACAACTGTCATTCTCTATCTGTGTTACAATTTTTTTTCTGTGAACAATTCAACCAATGGCAAAGCATGAAACAATCTGTAACACGACGGGGGACTGTACATCGCGAGCGCGTAATGATTCTAGATGGCGGTTATTAAAATGTAATTAAAACAGAAGCGCGATTTTTAAGGCGATTGTTTTAAATACGCACAATAAAATACATAACTTTATTAACAAACTTAATAGAATAATAAGTAATAAAACAAAATATAAGCTAAACCGTAAACTACGAAAAAATACTAAATATCCGCGCGAAAAGCGGGAGCGGATTAGTTTTTGGTCACATCTTGACCAGCCGAGGACGCGAACGTGACATCTCCGAGGCTACCGCTTAAAAACAGACGCTATGTTTTTGAGCGGCATGAAGAGTAGTATTTTCGGGGGTGCAACAATGGTTGACGACTGCAGATGACCACACATATTCGTTGTCACGATAAGATTTTTCCTCAGAATCTTATCACACAAAACAGGGAAGCAAACTAACAGAATATCAACAGTCAACTCAAAACCACTTTGTTACACAATCTCACACTCAGCGACTAGATAACATTAAGCGATTATTATCATTTATAGCTTCTGACTTCATTTATAAAAATTTAACACTCAAATTGGAAAAGTTTATTATTGCAAAATTAAATAAACAGTTGTATTACGCTCGCGATTTAAATTATGTTTAATTCGCTGTATAAAGGCGCGGACGACGAAGTTAAACTTACCGCTCGTTAAACATACATTTAAATCGCTTGTATAATAAATAACTATTATATTATTAGATATGTAAAGCGTTAGAAATTTTCATTTATTATTGTTCATTTATAATAGTCAGGTAAAATTAAAATATCAGAATAAAACAAATTCATATTATGGCAGTACTCATTAGGAACTTATTTGTAAACAAAGTTACATGTGTCATTTTAATTTCCCCACTTTAGGAGTGTTGACTTTACAACAAATGTTTCTATGGTTTGTATATTTTGTATGGTCGAAGCTTTTAGGTTTCTATATAATTACATTTTGGAGAAATTTTATTTTCATATTTAAGTTCGTCTGTTTCAATTTCCAACTAAGGCCGTAAAATTTAAAATTAAGCATGTTAATAGTATTGTTCTAAAATAGTTTACTACAGTATAAGATCTCTGCCTTCTACCCCTTTTTAAGAATTGGATTAACCATATTTTCATTGAAAAAATTTTAGTGGTCCGCGCATAACGAATCATTTTATTAGATCATATTCCTACACCAGTTTAAAAGTGGGATTAACACGTATGTTAATTGTACTTCCTTCATACTAAGGACCAGAATTTAGAGAAATACAAATGAGCGATTCTCAATTATTTAAACTATACCATCCTGTTAAACTCTACCTATGTAAAGAATTTCAAGAAGAATTTGCGATCAATTTATTTATCTATTTCAAAGAACACTGTTTATTAGATGTTCAGATAACGTCGAAGAAATAAGATCTCTAGATATTCCACGTAGTGTAGGTAAACGTACTTACAATATACTGTGACTTTATATTAACGTGAAATATGGGATTTACCATATAAATGGTTGCGAATTTAACAGCAATGTATCATAGGAAGGAACATATTTTGTTTAAACTATTATACTGAACAATTATAAAAATATCAATAAACAATAAATATAATAAATGATCCTCCATTCACTGCCATACAATGTCATAATCGGTAATAAAACTTATACATTACATTAGATAATTAGGTACTTCTAATACTAACAGACACGTTTCGAAGCTGAATTTTAATTCGTTTAAATTTAAAGTGTTGTCAGTGTATACTTTAGATTTTAAAAATCTAGAGGTGCTAGATCAAGTAACCTACCAGGAAATTTTATTTCTTCAATGTTCGGGTTAAATAATAATTATAGTTGAACATTTTTAATAAGAATGCGACACTAATTAATACAAACGTTACCGTGACAACAACTTACATATGTTTCATTTTAAAATAAACACTCAGACACATTAGGCGTATTCCATTTGCAATATGGATCATATATAACCTACATTTATTGAACCAGTTCACTTATTTATTTCACTAGATTACTTCGCTCATCTTCTTTTATTGAATTTAGCTCTTAGTAATACCTCCCAATGTGCTTATCTCGGTTCGTTTAGTCATGATATCTAATTTATCTGATCTGATTTAAATGAACCAAGTGGCAAATGAAATACATGAATTGCTGTCAAATTTGTAACAGTGGATATGTCTACAGAGCGGATTATGTATATAAAATAAAAAGTGTCAAAATGTGCGTGATATATGCAAAAAAAAACTGTGCATATGGAAAAAAATATGTCAAGTGCTTTTGATGGTGGTGTTCACGAAAATCTACTTCTAATATCCATTTTTTATATGCAGTGTTTTATTCAGAACAATACACATGATTCGTATAAATTTAATTTCATATAATTATTATTATTTAAATAACAAATAAAATACATAAAGTTTGTAACTATAATATGTATTATGGGATAATGGCTCAGTGGTATCAAGTCGGCCTGTGGATCCTAAGAACCTTGGTTCGATTCCCACAGCCAACAAAACATTTTCACCAATTTAAAATTACCCCTGTGGCTCTCCCACCACTGACATCTTTGGTGGCCATGATTTGACGGCTATTAACCGCACTTCACGCGCATAAATATATCACTTACCGAGATTTGCTTCGGCAGAGTGCCACATCCAGTAATGGGTAAAAGGCGTGATGATATATATATATATATATATATATATATATATATATATATATATATATATATATATATATATATATATATATATATATATATATATATATATATTTATTTAAGTTTGTAAATAAAAATATCTCGTAAAAAATAACTAGTATCAAATTATTTTTGGGCAGGTTGTTCCAAGTTTATATATCGCATTTTTCATTTATTCCAAAAATAATTAATTTTTCAATTCTAGCTGAAGTTGGAACAATAGGCCCTGAATCACAAATATTTGTTGTACAGAAATAATTTTAATTTTTGAAAAGTATTAAAATATGTTCGAATGTGCATTAAATTTGTTTTTATACAAATATTTAACAAATATGCTTTAAATATCAATATATGTTAAATAATTTTTTTTTTCATATTTGGCATTAACTTTTTATGACACGTGCACATATTAAAAGAGCTTGTTGATATTGCCTACTTAAAACAATACATGCAATTGCATAGAATCCACTCTTTGAATATGACAAATACCATATTTTATTTACCGAGTGTTCCACACCCAGTAATGGGTAAAATGTTTGATGATATTTTTTAGTTTCCCATGAAAATAAACTCACGGTATTACATAATAATACTACATTACTATTAATACTAATAAAGCGCAATAAATTAGGATGTTATATCTTTTAAAGATTTTAACTAGGTTTTATAAAATACTATATTTTATCAGAATATTGAAAATAAATTCTATTTGGTGTTTATATTTACGCAATTAAATAAGTTCTCATATTCTTAGTTTTCTTTGAAAATAATTCAAAATGGAAACATCCGGATGAATTTTCAATGACTAAATCATAATTTTATATAAAAATATTTAAAGTAGACGTCTTATTCAAAATTTTATAGTATTCTAAATAAGAATCCAAGTACTAATTTATGAACATATTGCATAAATGGAAATTTATAAATTCAAATTGACACCTGGACAGTCTACTATCACAGTTTGTTGGCATCTACCAAGAAATTATTACAACACGACAAATATTTTACTTTGTTGTTACTATTGTTTGCCATGCCTTCTGCATTGTTAATTAAACTGGAAGGTTCAACTAAAGTAACGTAATTCTCGTGTTGCATATGTAACATTATCAAATTTTACAAAGTTACAGTCTAGAACAACATTAGCAATGTCAATGTTACAAAATTAAAAGAAAAATAATATAAAACAATTTTCCAAAATTTACAGTTTTTATTTAGAATTGGAAAACTGAATACGATATTAAGTTTAACTGTCCGTTATCAATCCACTATCCCAAATTCATTATCGTTATATATACCAGTCAGAAAAATATATATCATTCCACTACATATTTTTTTTTTATTAATCATTAAATTCTAGGTAAATTTCTACACTCGTCTTAAGTAGGACTTTTGTTGAAACAATTTCTTTTAAATTAGGAATTAATTTCTTTGAAAATGAATAAAAGACTACTATCGTTAAATAATACTATTTTTAAAACTGTTGACAGTATTAACAATAGTTTTCAAGATAATACTGTCAATAGTTTTAAGATAATATTATTTAACGATAGTATTATCTTATTCAAAGTAATTAATTCCTAATTTAAAAGAAATTGTTTCAACAGAAAGGCCATTTAGGTTCATAGAGAATGGAGTATGTGACCATAATAAAATTTAAGGCAAATTTTTAAATATTATATTATTTATTACGGTAAATATTAAAACTTCAACCAAAAATATATATTTAGCATTATTTTCTATTAAAATATTTAAAATAAGGCCTGCCACTTTGAAGTTTTACTCAAGATCAGGCAGCTCTCGGTAAACTTATCGTATCTCGACAAATTGATTCTTACATCTAGTATCATTTATCGATCTCTGCCACACCCCGTAATAGGTAAAAGAAAAGATGACAATTTTTTTAAATATGTGCATAAAAGCATGAATATAATTATCTTGTTATTATTATATTAAAATTATTAATTATAAAAATACACAAATTATTAAATAAATATACGTAATTTTCATACTGTTTATAACTAAGCTTAAATCATTACTTACATAAGGAGTTAACACAACAAAAAAAAAAACTAAACTTAATAAAGAACTGTTTGTAAAAATATTTCCCAACGTACCAGAAGCACTTAACCCTCTATAAAAAGTTTTCAAGTTAATTTCTACGCAGCTTTGTTATAAAACTCGCAAGTTTATAATCCTTACTGCATAAATAATTAACAAAGAATAAAAGTTACAGAGCGTTATTCGCGGCACGTACAGATGAGCCAAAGTGTCTGCTGCCAAAACGTCGTGAAGTCGCAAACGGGATCATCTCGCAACCTTAGCATGAAATAACTCTAAGCCGGCTCTGGCTGTCTGGCCTGCCACCCAGGCACAGGTCAGGACTCGGGTAATTAATGTATTATCACGGTAATTAAAACAAGGCGAAGATTTTTGTCGCCGTTAATTTTTTAGGCATAAAAATGTCTGCAAGATAAGCCGCGAAAATTTCAATATATCATTCGAAAGTTCACGGGAAAAGTACTAATTAAGAAAGTCTAAAATAAATTTGAAACAATTATCGAATAATTTATACAACTCGTTAACGATATTTTAATCATATATATTTATAGAAAATTCAATTGTGATAAAACAGGCAAGCTAAAAATCACATTAATCAACGAAGCCTAAACTATTACACATTTTGAATATTTTATTTCGTATGGGAACATTTCGAATTTTGACTTGAACTTTTTGATATAGAGTGTTATACAGAAACAGCGTTTCTATGCGCTATCTGCTGTTTTTTATTGAAACTAATTACATACCTTGTTATTATTTTATAAACTCTAAAATACATACTCAAAAGTCAAAATTATGACACTCGATTATCAAATATCATTTTTGATTGTATTACCTACGAATTTTATTCTTTTGCTAAATCAACCAGAACTAGCTAATTTCATCCTGGGAAAAAAATAGAGAACTAAAATAAAATTAATTAAAAATTATATTCTAAGCTCATTCATATATGTGTTGTACCATTTTCCATTGAAACATAGGAGATTAATACTCAATCGACGTAGGTTTTAGTTCTCAACAATTTTTTTAATAAAGCTTTCAGTCAGTAATTAATAGGGCAAGAACTATCATCAATAGATTTGCCAATATTTGGATTTTTTTAAATTATATTTTTAACTTACCTTGTAAGTACTGTGAAGGAATAAAATAGAATATCGCTGAATATCACCGAATACGACATATAGCATACATCTATAAAATATATTGTTACAAGCAACTACATTGGCGGAACCACTCGTCACAGTTGTAATTTTTTTTTAATATAAATTGAAGTCAATGATATGTTAGAGTCATATTTACTTCATCTCATTAATCTTATTAGTTAGCCCGTCTTTGCTTATGTCATATTCTTTTATTTACGCAACTAGGTATTTACGTAATGTTTGATTGAATATTTATTTACCGAATCGTCGGATTGCTTACGTTAGTTACAGTTCTTCGATTGAGAAGTAAAGTATTATTGAGATAGTTAGATATTGTGTTAAGTGCTTGATAGAGTTTCAAGGAATATTCAGTACTGGTTTAGATGTGAGTCCTCCTTGCGTATGTGAGTTGAGTTAGTTGATGGTATTGTTGAGTTAGCGCAAGTGTGAGCGCTTGTTACGGCTGTGGTCGGATGTGGGTATATGGAGATCCCAATGTGCACAAAACAGCCGTGTGGGCTGTAGCGGAGCCGTGACTGGCCGCCAACGTGCAGCGAGCAGCTTTGGGCTGTAGCGGAACCCTAGTCAGGACGCCAACGTGCAGCGAGCAGCCTTGTGTGCTGTAGTAACCCTAACCAGGTGTACCAACGAGATACGAATGAATAGTGAATGTTATGTGACTTGGCCAAGTATGTGCATGTTATGTGACTTGGTCAGTTGGACCTGTGGAGTATTTGATGCGAATGATTGGAGGTGTGTTCTCACTGAGCTTTAATTCTTAATTAGTATATTCTTTCCAGATGCTAAACCGTGAATACATATCTTAGGGCTTTCTTTGGACAGGTATTCTTTCAGTATAAAGAGCTGCATTTTAAGTAAGTACGGTTATATCACTGATCTCTATATATTACTGGATTACGTATCCCATGTTAGAAGCGTGTGACGGGTAGTAAGGCGCCATATTGGAAAAAGTGTAGTCTCTCGGCCTACTTTCAGCGGGAAGTTCAAAATAGTCGTAGTTGAATATGGTACAAAAGCGTTATAAAAAAGCGAAAATAAATGTTTTTGGAAAACATTATAGTAAATTAATAGTGAAATTGAGGTCCAAGATTCATCTTTTCCAACCATTGTTCCAATAAATCGGTATTATTCAATGGAAACCTATGACCAAATGAAATAATTAAATAATTATACATTAAATTATTAATTAAACATGTGTCTCAATATTTACTTTGAATATTTAACACTCAATACATTTTTTGCAATTTCGTAATTATAAAAATTAAAATTAAATACCAAGTAATAATTGAAAATGTATGAATTTTACTACATGAAGTCAACATAATTTAATAATTATATATTACATTATTAATTTAACATGTGTCCCAATTTTACTTTGAAAATTTAACACTCGATAAATGTCTTGCAATTTCGTAATTATAAAATTGCCAATGAAATTCCAAGTAATAATTGATAATGCACGAATTCTAATACATCAAATCAACATATATTTTATGTCAGCCAATATAACTTTTGTTTCATATAAATACGCCCAAAACCCTAAAACTAATAATTATACCATATTGCTTGTTTGTTTATATACAAATGAAACAATTAATCGGTATAAAATATTTACTTGTGGAAGCTGAGACTGTCAGATCCTTTCTTCTTACCGCAGAAAACACAATTCACAACCATTTTGACATCGTCACTGCATTTGAATCGCGAGCCACTACCGCCACTACCGACGCTGTCTCGTGGGCCGAGAGACTACACTTTTCCCAATATGGCGGCGCCCAATTAGTCACACCGCAGCCTGCTCCATACGCAATCCAGTAATATATAGAGATCAGTGGGTTATGTAGATTAATTATAAATATCGCCGCTGCATTTCATCCATTTTTAATCACCAATCGTAACAGATATTAGTATGAAGTAAAAGTTGTATCCAGGTATCCATAGGACTAAGACTGTTGAAATTAAACTCAATTAAAAACAGAACCTAGTTTTTATAAACCCTCGCTCTCTGTTGATTCTCGCAGTCATTTAGTTAATAATGCAAGAAGATGATTCTTTTTTTTCTCTAATACTAATATTAAAAGCAGAGATTTATTAGTTGGACTCATTCTGGACGAAAACAAAATGATAATCATGAAATTTCCTATTTAGTGAACATACATAATGAAACAACAGGAAGAAGTTTCATTAAAATATCTTCAGCTTTACATTATGCGAATATTTGTAATTTAATATCACTTTAGTCTTAGTAGTTTGTGAATTCTTTGTTAAATGAAAATTAGGTTGACATAATGTAAATGCACGAGTGCATCTGCGCGGGACATATTGCTCTTTTCCACTTGGAAATTTCGCGCCCGGAGTCGTCTCTCCCGCCCCGGAATCCGGAGTTCACGGCGTAAGCGACAGCGGAACTTACGACACGACTTATACCTCTCTCTATGTACTTATCCCGCTGCCGTTGCACTATCACAAATCTTCACTTTAATTATACCGGAAAACTTCCTACGCAAACGACTTAACGATATTTTTCATCTTAAATGCTATTTAGTGATGTCATGAGAGGATACGGGACAACAAATTTTCGTCTTGTTCCAATCTTCGGAACGAGATAAATAGTTCTCTCGTCCCAGTTTTGTAGACGAGATATATCTCTGTTACCAAAATTTATCATCATATATAGGCTTGCCACCTCTCCGGGTTTGACACGGGGACTCCGGGTTTCAGTGAGTTATCTCCGGGCTCCGGGTTTAATTATTATTTCTCCGGGTTGTGTAAGTAAAATTGAATATGTAGTGCTATGTAGTTAGTTGTCCAGGACAAATCTGTCTCACTTTAATTTTTTTTCTTTGATGATGTAACAAATGATGGTGGTCAAAATGAGAATTTATCTTGACCACTGTTTGTCAACGTGCTGAAGTTGTATAATAAGTAATGAATGCTGCAAGTGCGAGAGGTAAATATTTATTAAAACAACATAATAAGCACTAACATAAAATAAAGATAATTAATTAATTAAACAACAAATAACAAATTAATGACATCATATTCTCGGGATAGACACCCTCGAATACTCTTCTACTCATAAATCATAACTATTGACTACTTACGTACTATCTACTATCTACGAACTGTGTGCTACATTGTATACTATCATCTACTATCATCTACTATCATCTCAAACTACGGCATTTATCTTCTATATATATAAAAATTAATGTTTGTTTGTCTGTTTGTTTGTTTGTCCCTTATGCGTTCCTATATCATTCATCCGATTGCGATGAAACATTGCTAAGTTGTTGTGTGCACCCCCGAGAAGGTTTCTGACTTAGCACAAGTCCAATCCGCCATCTTGAAACAAAATGGCCGCTAGCTATCTTGAAAAGTACTACACTGATTCGATTCAAATTTGGTATAGACATAGACGGGAATCAACTTTAACATATAGGCATAATAAAGATTCAATCCGCCATCTTGAAACAAAATGGCCGCTAGCTATCTTGAAAAGTACTGCATTGATTCGATTAAAATTTGGTATAGACATAGACGGGAACCAATCTTAACATGCAGATATAATAAAGCTTCAGTCCGCCATTTTGAAACAAAATGACCGCTAGCTATCCTGAAAAGTACTGCACTGATTCGATTCAAATTTGGTATAGACATAGACGGGAACCAATATTAACATATAGGTATAATAAAGCTTCAGTCCGCCATCTTGAAATAAAATGGCCGCTAGCTATCTTAAAAAGTGCTGCACTGATTCGATTCAAATTTGGTACAGATATAGACGGGAACCAATCTTAACATACAGGTATAATAAAGCTTCAGTCCGTCATCTTGAAACAAAATGGCCGCTAGCTATCCTGAAAAGTACTGCACTGATTCGATAAAAATTTGGTATAGGTACAGACGAGAACCAATCTGAAGAAATAGGTATAATAAAGCTTCATTCCGCCATCTTGAAACAAAATTGCCGCTAGCTATCTTGAAAAGTACTGCACTAATTCGATTCAAATTTGGTATAGTCAATTACGGGAACCAATCTTAATATATAGGTATAATAAAGCTTCATTCCGTCACCTTGAAACAAAATGGCCGCTAGCTATCTTGAAAAGTACTGCACTGATTCGATTCAAATTTGGTATAAGCATAGACGGGAGCCATTCTTAACATATAGGTATAATAAAGCTTCAGTCTGCAATCTTGAAACAAAATGGCCGCTAGCTATCTTGAAAAGTACTGCACTGATTCGATTCAAATTTGGTATAGACATAGACGGGAACCAATCTTAACATGCAGGTATAATAAAGCTTCAGTCCGCCATTTTGAAACAAAATGGTCGCTAGCTATCTTGAAAAGTACTGCACTGATTCGATTCAAATTTGGTATAGGTACAGACGAGAACCAATCTTAACATATAGGTATAATAAAGCTTCAGTCCGCCATCTTGAAACAAATTGGCCGCTAGCTATCCTAAAAAGTATTGCATTGATTCGATTCAAATTTTGTATAGACATAGACGGGAACCAATCTTAACATATAGGTATATTAAAGCTTATTCCGCCATCTTGAAACAAAATGGCTGCTAGCTATCCTGAAAAGTACTGCACTGAATAAATTCAAATTTCGTATAGGCATAAACGAGAATAAATCTTAACATACATGTATAATAAAACTTCAGTTTGCCATTTTAAAACAAAATGGCTGCTAGCTATCTTGAAAAGAACTGCACTGATTCAATTGAAATTTGGTATATGCATAGATGGGAACCAATCTTAACATATAGGTATAATAAATCTTGAGTCCGCCGTCTTGAAACAAAATGGCCGATAGCTATCCTGAAAAGTACTGCACTGATTTGATTCAAATTTGTTATAGACATAGACGGGAACCAATCTTAACATATAGGTATAATAAAGCTTCTGTCCTATGCCATTCGAATTCAGACGTTTGCAGTTTCTGGTACGACTCGCATTTGCAATGACCATCAACAAAGCACAGGGAGAATCGCTACAATTGTGTGGACTAAAATTGGAAAATCCATGATTCTCACATGGACAGCTGTACACAAACACTTTCTTTGAGTTGCAATGCAACACATGTCGGGTACACGTATTAAATTGTAGACCACGCGAACGAAGTCGCGGGTAATAGCTAGTACTAAATAAAAGCTAGATCGCAATAATTTCGCTGAATGTGACAAATGCCTCAAATACTCGTGCGAGTTCCAAAAGGTGAATAACATGACATGTGTCTTAAAGACGCAATCTAATCAATAATTTTGCAAACAGTTTTTCTTACACATCCTGTCTGTTACATCCGCCACCCCTTAATAATAAAAATTAAAATATATTTGAAGAATATATTTTAATTTTCAACCAAGTTATTACGATCACCATATCTACACTACCGCACTTAACTAATACGAATTTCTACACTACACTCATCACGATCACAGGGCACTGAAAGTCACCAAATTTGGGGTCACAAATTGTTTTTGGGGATTAAACGGTGGGGGCTCCTCACAGAGTTGTGGGAGACGACTTTTGATGATCAATAATTTTGCAAACGGTTTTTCTTACACATCCTGTCTGTTACAATGATCTTCTATATCTTACTGTTATCTAGTTTAATTTTTGTCACAAAATCTTCCAATTTCTTGATTCTGTCCTCATGATTTTAAGGAAGAATTTATACAATTAATTTCGGTTCTAATAGTTGATATATCATCTTGCATCAGATCAATTTTTTTAGAATTGTATTCAGAAATAGACATAATTTTAGGTGAGGGGATGTCTTCTGTTGCATGTGACTATCATCAATTTTGTCAATATTGTTACAGTTTAGTCGTATATATGACGTTGAATACACTAATTGTTACAGTAGATTTATTACTTCCAATCTTGTTTTACTTTATTTTATATGTAATTATTTTACCATGGTAACAAAAATACTTGTCTTCAACAAAACAATTTAACCTTTTTTTATCAAATATGGTAATTATAATAAAATTGCAGGATCTTCTTTAAAAAAATAGTCATCGTCTCCGGGCGAGACTTAGTTATGAGGTGGTAACCCTAATCATATATGATGATAAATTTTGGTAACAGAATTTTCAATAATTCCTCGTTTGGACATTCGAGACAAGAAGTATGGATGTGTTTGTATAAATATTACAAGAAGAGATTGAGACGAGCTCTTAGCAGCATCACTAATGGTATTGGTACATTTGTTTTACTGAAAAATGTATACAGACTTTTATCAAGCAGTTTATCCTTTGTCTTTTTATGTACATACTTTTATTTTTATAAGACTTCTTGTAACTTGTACTTTCTTAAAAGCTATAATACTTTTGCTTTTTCATTATTTAAAACTAAGTTTCCTGAAAACTCATTTAATCATTTAGTTAACATGAGAATTTAAATTATTATTTAGGCTTACATAAACTGAAAGGAAGTCGCTTTGGTGAAATTAAGTTTGCTTTTTATTGGCTATTTTCAAAATAAACAAATCTAAGCAAACTTCTAAAAATAGTAAAACATATAATTTTGTAATTACTTCACTGCTAATAATTCATTTGAAAGTAGTAAAAGACATGTTTTTACAATTCAAAACAGTTCATAGAAAGAATAGTAATTTTTAGGAATGTAATAATGGACATAGGCTTAAGTTGTAATAATTTAATGAAGATTCATTGACAACGTTTCGGCCAAGGTTATAGCCATCTTCAGCTCAAACGTGCGATGTAAAACAACAATTAAACTGAATTAAAGTGGAAGGTTGGTTATTCAGAGCAAACATATAGCAAATGAAAAATAAAAAATGAATCTAAGTAAAAGCAAACCATTTGGATTAACTTTTTTGTCCATTATTACATTCCTATATTAAATTTGGCTTATTAAAACACTCTACTAATAGTTATTTATGTAATTATAGTGAAAAGTATTACTTGTAACACGAGTTACAAACATAATTTTTCTAGATATATTTTTAAATTATTTTAAATAAGCCGAAAAGATATAATTTTTATTCATTAACAAATTTATGAGTTTTGTTCTCTGTACACTGTTGACTATTGAGATGTTCATCTCAATGAATTTTGCTTTACTAAGTGGTTCTTGCACCATGTTTTAATTTTAATAATTGTACAATGTAACTTCAGTTTTACTCTTGTTTTGCTTGATAATGGCCAGAATTTTGGCCGAAACGTCGCTTATGAATAAAAGAATGTTTTAAAAATTGTGTTTCAATTTTTTGTACATCTTTTCAACAAATTAAGCCTGTAATCCTTTTAATCTATTTTAAAAATAATTTTTCTAGGATCGAACTTCATATTAATTTTACTAATTAATTATCAAACGTCAAAGTTCATTATTTTGTATATTATGAAGTTTGTTTCGAAGCAACTATTTTATCGCATGTTGCTATTAAAAGCATACGATAAACAATAACTTTTTGCACGGAAAATGAGTACATATGGCTCACTTGGATCATAGAAATACTTGCTCATATTTTTCTGTTTTCAACTTGACGTAAATTACTCATTACCTTTGTTAAAATTTGACAGATTTTGACGAAATTATGCTTTAATTCAATATAATACACGGCAAATGTAAATAACAGTACATTATACTGTAAGTGAGTGAATTAAGTCATTATACGCGAGTTAGATGAGAAACACGCAAGCGTGTAAGGGAGAGATAATTCATGCGAGCAAATAATGATATAGCACTCACGTGTGATATACAACGTTTTATCTTACAATACCGGTTTTTCTTCATAAAGTTAGTAAAAGGTTTAAACTAAATTAAATGCAGATGCTGTCAAATAAATGAAATACCACATTGTCATGCTGTTACATTGTTATAAACTGTTAATTGTTGAAGCCGTCATCATGGGCGCCAGCAAACTTTATTTAAGGTGGGCCGAAATAAGTAAATTATGTTCTATATATAGAAAATGTTAAACGTATTTAATTAATAATTAGATAAAAAAGTAAACTACAGGTATAAAAAGAGGGTTTATCGACCCATTGGATTTGGCCTACGGGCGCCCATGGTCACATATGAAAACTTGCTGATTTTAGTCACTGAAATCGATTGTATATGTACATCAAAAACCAATACTGTAATAAAATAGCATATTATGTTATAAGTGAGTGAAATAAATCATTATACATGAATGAAATGATTGACTGTAAGATTAAAAATGAAATTAAACATTTGCGACGATAATGTGATATGACAATAGATTCAAATCAAGTTAATTATTTTACTGCAATATATCAAAGTTTTATTAATGCCATATTATATTCAACCTAAATATTAAGTAATTTCTGAAAAAGTAATCAGATATAAAACAATGATATAATTTTTTTTATAACAATTGTTCACAATACTCCTTGAGTGTATTATTTTCACAATAATGCTATTGTTTGTAATAAAGCAAATGCGAGGTTTTTCATTATTTCGTTGCTGTTAGAGTGACAGGCTTATTATGTTACATTTACCTCAAATGTGTATTTATAGTTCTAAAGAAATATTTGTTTACCTTCTATATGCTTTTATTTTATTTCTTTAATGGTAACTTGATAATACTTTTTTATACGGCCGAATGCAATATAGCACAAAAAAACTACGATATGATGTAGTTACAAAACTAACTGGTTCATTTTTACTGAAAACAACCACCCAAAAAAACTTTATACAAATGTCCTAATTCACCTTTTATAAAAACTAAATATTCTTTTTCTGTTACAATGTTGACAATAATTAATGAAACATAAATGCTATTTTCAATTTTTTCTACGTATTTTTACCTTTTTTTTTATGGGGTAATAGCTCAGTGGTATCAAGTCGTCCTGTGGGTCCTAAGAACTCTGGTTCGATCCCCACAGCCGACAAACATTTTCATCAATTTAAAATTACCCCTGTAGCTCCCTCACCACTAACATCTTTGGGGGCCGTGATTTGACGACTGGTAATCGCACTTCTCACGCATAAATATATCACTTACCGAGATCTGCTTCGGTAGAGTGCCACACCCACCAATGGGTAAAAGGCCTGATGATATATTTATTTATTTTTACCTTTAGTGCATGTATAAAATGAGTATTGATTAGTAGAAATAATTGAATTATTTGCAACAACTGTGTTAGCCAGAGTATTACAACCAATACATTTTGTCGTCTGCTTTATGATGATTATCAATTGTTTGTACCAACTTTAATTATTACACAAAGAGTTGTTAATAATACTAAAAATAATAATACAGTTGTTAGTAGTATATTATGCGAATCTATAGAACTTGTAAGCAGTTATATTTTTAAATTGTACGATGAACCGAAAGGGTTGTTCATAGTTTACCCACCCAAAAAACCCCACCTGGGTTTTTTAAATAAAACCCACTTAAAAATACCCAAATCAACCCATTAAAAAACCCATTTGATTGAATGGTTGAAATTTCACCCAGGGTGAATTTTAAGATAGAGTCAAAGCTCGGAACATAAATATCTTTTATTTATTTTACAGTGTAATAATACATAATCTCTTTAAAAAATAAAACGTTTATCTTAAATTATAATTTATTACATCACATCGTAGTAACACATAGTATTACTTTGAAAAAGTCAATATCAAACTAGTTTAAGACCAAATATTATTTGCCTTATATTATATCAAGACAGGCGTTAGTTGTCGACGCCAAGATCAAGCAGCCAACAGCGACACACTGACTGTCTATATTACAGTAACGAAGACTTTGAGCCAATATTCGAAAATTACAATTCGACTTATCTTTTTATTAACCGATAAATTAGTCATGTTAAACATATGATAATTTACTACATATCACCCTTGTTTGTATTAGATACAATTTTTGCATTAATTATTACTTTACAAGCTATATTTCCCTATTTTGGTATTATGAAGGGCTCGCGTGCAAAATTTAATACTTTTCGATCGTCAATTGTTTTAGTGAAAGTACTTCAAAACCCATTGTCTTTGGTATCAATTGAAAGGTCTTTTGCAGTGCTTACATGCAAAATTTGAATTTTATCGATTGGCAATTATTTTAATGAAAGTACTTCAAAACATATCGTGTTTGGTATCAAATGAAAGGTCTTTTTAAGGGCTTGCATGCAAAATTGGAATATTATCGATTGGCAATTGTTTTAATGAAAGTACTTCAAAACCTATCGTGTTTGGTATCAATTGAAAGGTCTTTTGAAGGGCTTACATACAAAATTGGAATATTATCGATTGGCAATTGTTTTAATGAAAGTACTTCAAAACCTATCGTGCTTGATATCAAATAAAAGCTCTTTTTAAGGGCTTGCATGCAGAAATGAATTTTTTTCGATCGGCAATTCTTTTAGCGAAAGTGTTCCAAAATCTATCGTGTTTGGTATCAAATGAAAGATCTTTTGAAGGGCTTGCGTGCAAAATTTAATACTTTTCGATCGTCAATTGTTTTAGTGAAAGTGCTTCAAAACCCATCGTCTTTGGTATCAATTGAAAGGTCTTTTGAAGGGCTTACATGCAAAATTGGAATTTTATCGATTGGCAATTGTTTTAATGAAAGTACTTTAAAACCTATCGTGTTTGGCATCAAATGAAAGGTCTTTTTAAGGGCTTGCATGCAGAATGGGAATTTTTTCAATCGCCTATGGTTTTAGCGAAAGTGTTCCAAAACCTATCGTGTTTGGTATCAAATAAACGATCTTTGGAAGGGCTCGCGTAGGAAAATTAATACTTTTCGATCGTCAATTGTTTTAATGAAAGTGCATCAAAATCCATCGTGTTTGGTATCAATTAAAAGGTCTTTTGAAGGGCTTGCATGCAAAATTGGAATTTTTCGATCGGCAATTGTTTAAGCGAAAGTATTCCGAAACCTATCGTGTTTGGTTCAAATGAAAGATCTTTTGAAGGGCTCGCGTACAAAATTTAATACTTTTCGATTATCAATTGTTTTAGTGAAAGTACTCCAAAACCTATCGTATTTGGTATCAAATAAAAGATCTTTGGAAGGGCTCGCGTATAAAATTAATAAAGAACATCAAAATCCATCGTTTCTGGTATCAATTGAAAGGTCTTTTGAAGGGCTTTCTTGCAGAATTGGATTTTTATTGATCGGCAATTGTTTTAGTGATAGTGATTCAAAACCTATCATATTTAGTATATATTAAAAGATTTTTAGATGGACAGCCGTGTAGAATTTAAAAGTCTTAGATTCGTAATAATTCAATTTATATTGTGTCTATTGTCTTACTGAAGTTAATTCTATTTCAGTGTCCGCGGAGATTAGCGTAAGGCCTGGCAAAGCCAGGCCGACCGCTAGTATTTATTATTATTCCAATACGTGATTGTAGTAATAAGAGCATTACTATGCAAGAGCTTATTAATAAACAATTGGTTGTGAAAGAAAATGTAGAAGCTCAATGTTCAGAATGCTTACACTCACATAAATTACATAAAACCGAATTAGTTTCTTTTGGCACAGTATTAATTTTCCAAATTCTGTTATTTGACAATGAAAATGGATATATTCGCAAACTAACTGATACACGTAATATTTAAAACGTTTCAATGGGAACTCATTTGATTCAAGGATATAAATACAAAGTGATCAGTGCTATATTTCCCCATGGTACTTCAATGGCGAGGGACACTACACAATATGATTAAAAAAGGAAAATCATGGATGCTTGCAAATGATTCTCACGTTGGAAAACAAACTTGGCCAAGAAACTCTAAACATGCTTATATATTTATTTTAGAACGAATTTTGATTTTTATAGAAAGATGTAATAACAATATTCCAATACCAAATATCATTTATAATATAGGGTCAAACTATTGTATCAAAAAAAAGTGATACCTCCCAAAAAAACAATTACATTGTTAAATGTACGCCAAGATTGCGCAGATTCCTTCCCCAAAAATTGTAATATCTATATATTACAGATTTTAAAAAAAGTGATATCTTATTAAGCCAAGAAAAATATTCGAATTTAAAAAACCTTATCGAACAGTTTTAAAAATATCGGGTCAAATAAAAAAAAAATTAATTAAAAACAACCTTGGCGACCCCAGTGTTTAAAATGTTACTTAAACTGGTAACATCTGCGCAATCTTGGCGTACCTTTAACAATGTAATTGTTTTTTTGGGAGATGTTTAGTAGTATAAAATATACATTTTAAACATTATATATAAAATTAATCTAGAATTAAATAACTTGAATTAAAAAGTGTATTTGTCAATATTTAAAAAAACCCAATAATGCCCAAATAAACCCAATAAAACCCAAAAAAACCCAGTGGATCGGGTTTTTTCAACCCTGCGATGAAGTCAGCGAGAGGTAACCAGTAATCACTCAAGTAAATATTAGTCTAGTAAAAGTGAACTAAAAACATGTGTATAAAATATTATAGCTTTTACGTTGACGATAATTTTTTGTTTATTGTAATTTTACATTCACAGCTTTAATAATGAATATATTATAATTATAATGTATCAATAATTATGTACAATATAAAGCTTAATTTTATGAAATTGTGCAAATTCATTTCATTATTATGTATACGTAGACCCACATAAAAAAGGTGCTGTACTAAACCATAAAACAGCACCACCGACACACCATTATTTACCTCGGTTTGAGCCATGAATTTGTTTTTCACTACCGTTTGCTTAGAAACAGTTAATAATGGATTATTATTCATGCAAAATTTCACCTTTTAAAGAAATTCATGGCTCAAAATTGACTGTATTATGTATTTTGCTGGATGTAATGTACCGTACTGCATATTTTTTGCCTTTTCTTTTTCTGAATCACTTTCACAAAACATTATTATAAAAATCTTAAATGAAATATCAGATAACAACAATGTTAAAGATAAAATTTAATATTCTACCAACTCAGTTTTTGTGGCTGTTAATAAATAAGTAAATATTCACCTCAAAATGTTTATGTTATTATCAATATAAAAATCGTTAAATATGATTTAAATGCTAGTAGAGAAAATAATAATATATACATTGCGAAAGAAGTGCACTTCTAAATATAAATATAAACAACGATTCTTTTATAATTCTACATTTACAGAGATAGAAAATTTTAATATATATATATATATATATATATATATATATATATAAAATGCATTAAAAATAAATAAGCCAGTAAAGAATAGAAATAATATTCTTACTGCTTCATAAACTCAGTGCCAGTTTCAGAAATTTAAGCATAATAATAAACTAATATGGGGCGGACGGTTTGATTATTTTTATTATAACAGATTTCAAGCTTTTTTGCTTACACCTAATATTTACAGCAAACACAAATTTTATTAATATGTACGAAAAGCAATGAAATTACGGTTTTACCATGGTAAAGTAAAGCAAAAAATACTAAAAATTTCATGAACCGCGTACCGAAATTTTACCAGTATTTTCCCACTCTAACCGTGAGCCATTTTCAGAATACCCTATAAATATTAGACATTCGTCAATTACACAAAAAGAAGTTATTTCAAACGATTACAACATGCTTTTTTGTAACTTTATGTGAATTTTTTTATTTTATGCTTTTAAAATTTATTTTTAGTCCTAGAGCTTTTTCAATTGAATATTATTCTCCATGTTGAGCCAACCAGTGTCATTAATTTTTTGAGATATTGGATCAAACTTCCGGATTCCGTGTATGAAGCCAACACATGCATTTTGAACTTTCTGTATTCTATTGCAAGTAAATTTATCAATGCAGGGTCCGTACAGGATGTCGCAATAATTGAATCGGGAGAGAATTAGTGTATCGGTCAGCTTTTTCCGTAAACATGCATTTAACAGGTCCTTATTTATCCATAACTGCTTAAGTATAGCATAAGACTGACCAATTAGCATGTTAGTATTTTGAACGAATTTCAAATCAAAACCAAAAGTAAAAATATAATTTTCACATTTAATGTTGAAAATAGTAAATAACGTAGGAAAGGGCCATTACCTCACTAGTATTACAATATAGCTCTTGAATCTACGATACTAGCACCGCGTTTCATCAAAAATATGAACGCAAGTATCACTATATCGAAGTGTGTTATTTCTTTACATAAGAGATACAATGATAGTATTTTAATTTTTCCTATAGATTTTAGAAATGTGGAAATACAAAAGATGTTCAGCATATAAAATTGCATCCAATGAGCCCAATTGATATAGTAGTAAATTACAATTGACATAACTTATAATGAGAACAAAATATTAAGTAGGGAGAGTTTTGTTCTAGTTATAAGTGATGTCAATTGTAAATATTTGTTATATAATACACCTGATGACGACTGAAGAGTCGAAACGCGTTGTGTAAAAATAAAAGTAAAACATTTGTGAAAACTACAGTATTTTTTATTTAAAATATTTTAAAATGTTTCACCAAGTGCCAACCATACTAACAATTAATATGATTTGTTTTAGATTAGGTTCAGACCAAGCAATAACGTGAATGAAGTAAAATAAATAAATATCATAAATAATGTCACTTTTTAAAATTTGTGAGGTTATTTGTTAATAATATATATCTTACCTGTTGAGAGAAATAGTTCCAGCAATCCAGAAAGTTTGAAACACTCTCACAGCACCTTTCCACTTATTCACAACACAACACTGCGTCTGTCATCAACAGGACTGATTGACCAGTGATGTGGCCTGGTGTCAGGTGAAGACTGCCTGCAGCAGGTGACGGTAACGGTGTGTTTGTGTATATAAACACGACACAGGACGTTGTTACAGACTGGCGGGTGGACGCACGCGACAAAACTGAGGCGCCGCTGAGATACGCACCCGCCTCGACAACCACGCGTGCGCACCGGATGAGATAAAGCTCACAGGATTTTGTGGATGGGTGGCGTTTTGGCTGAAAGCGCCTGTTTGATGTTTTAAATGATTTTATACAGGTTTGAACGAATTTCTTTTTAAATATTGTAAAACGTATATAACAGTATCTTTTTTTTTTAGTATTTTAAAAATATTTTTTAGATTTATGTATTTCGTACAACAGCTGTTAAAAATGTCTCTTATGTCTGAATATGCTTCTTTACTCGCAAGCAAAAATGTGTAGTGGTCACGGACTGTCATCAGGAATATCGCAGCAATCCCCTTCCATATTATACAGATCTCAACGAATGCTTTGAAGAAAGTCTTCAATATGAAAAAATCTGGTGTGGTCACCACACGACTTTCTTATACACAGCATATTTCATATTAAAAACGCTGAATTGAACACTAATGACTTGCTCCTTGCGTTTGACAATTATTATTTGACATATAAATGTTAAACATGTTTTTGTTTTTTGTTTCTATTGCTACTATGATTATTGAAATATATTATTAAATATATAAATTAGTTTTTCGCAAAATTAGACGCATATATAGGAAAATTGAAAATAACATTTTATGTTCCAAATATTATTGCTAACATATTTTATTTGAAACTTTTTTTTGTAACTGATTCCATTTTTGAAATAAATGGAATTTATTGTTTTGTGTGTCCAGTAAACTTCCTCTTCCGGTTTTTCAATTTCATTCAAAATCAACTCAGCTCTTCGTATTTTCATGAAACTTATAATTACCAAGTTTCGTTAACAAATCTTATCTCGTTCATGAGATATTGCACGACCGGACACACATCCATCCATCCATCCATCCATCCATCCATCCATCCATCCATCCACACACACACACACACCCACACACACAGACATCATTGAGAAAATGATCAAAACAGATTCAGTGGACCTCAAAACATGTATTTCCGCGAAAATCTCATCAACGATTTTTTTCACGATTCCAATACTTCCTTATACTACGTATAAGAAAGTAAAAGCATATTCATTCACGTCTTAATGCATGTGAGAGACACTTTCAACATCTGCTCTAGGAAATACTAAAAAATGTTTCACGGCATAGTAATTTTCGGGACTCAGTACTCAATACATAATCAATCATACCATGTTTCCAGTTACTAAGCCGTTTTCATTGAGTCACTGACATCTGATTTAAACGTTCCCAAACATATTACGAGCATAAATGTTTTCCAAATACCCAATGCTGTAACTAGCCGCATACATAACATAAAAGTTCACAGCAACACGCTATATTCCATAAAATGGCGTAGGACGAACCCTTGAAACATTCACGGAACATGCACTCATCAAATAATTAATCTTCGTCAAACATTCTTATCCTAACACACCATTCTCGCTTCAACTACATTCATAGGTATATGGCTCATTTATTTCTCACAAATTGGAATCATTCACCATTCAGCAAACTTTCAATCACATCCATCCATTTGCTCCTCTATATTTGTTTCATTAATATCTAATTGACGTACGTTCCATATGTTCAAATCATTTCTACTAACGCCTAATCCTCTCATATCGAATCTAAGAAGATAAAAAAGAAAGAGAGCGTCGCTTGTGTTTGTTTTTCAAGGTAATTTCCACACAATTGCAGTTACGAGATAGGTAATCTCAAGTTATCAATTTTATATTACGTCTATTTCGTGCGCATAATTCATGAATTCTGAACGTATTTATTTCTGAATACTTTTTGTGTATGTATAACCGTATTCTGCAAATAATATGACAGCAAAAAAAGAGAAGTGAAAATTTATCATTGTATTTTTTAAGTATCAGAAATAAAGTAGACCGTTCCCAACCATTTTTCCGAATGTTTTTTTCCGGAATGACCGTTCTCATTAATTGTAACTTTCTAGCATGTTTATTTCCTGAATGCCTATTTCCAGAATTTCAGATTTCCCGAATGCCTTTTTCCCGTATGCTTGTTTCTCGTAGGATATTTGTCGATTAACGATTTTCTTGAACGACAATTTTGCATTTTAATAATTTTCCGAATGTAGATTAACTGATTGCATTAATATACATTTTCTTGATTAATATTAATTTTACAGCAATAATAATTTCCCGAATATTATTTTTCCATTCACAAATTTTATGAATACATTTTTTCTTATGGTCTATTACCGGAATAACCATTTTCCCGAAATATATTTTTTCATCATGTTATACGTTCCAGAACAATTTACAATAAAATGAATTTTAAAATGCATTTCAAAAAATCTGGTGTTGTCACTACACGACTTTCTTATTCACAGCATATATAAAATTTAGAATATATGAATGTTATATAATATTATTAAACATGTAAATTAGTTTTTCACTAATTCAGCATTTATCTGTTTGAAACATATAAAATACCAAATTTGTTTACTACGTATAATTTTTTAGTAATGTTGACTACTTTATGTCTAACTTTACTGGTGAAGCATATACAGGATGTCCGTTTTTCGAGCCTAACCCTTGGTATCTCAAGAACCGTGAGATACGAAGTAGATTAAATTGAGGCAAAGTTGCCAAATTAGTTGACCATTTTAATGATGTATTTGTTTTACCGATAAAAGACGTAGATAACTAAATAAAGCGAAAATTAAAATCTATCTTTTTTGTTTCTATTGCTACTATGCTTATTTAAATATATTATTAACTATAAAATTTAGTTTTTCTCAATATTAGACGCATATACAGGAAAATTTAAAATAACATTTTATGTTCCAAATATTTTTGCTAACATTTTTTACTTGAAACTTTTTTGCGTAACTAATTCCATTTTTGAAATAAATGGAATTTATTGTTTTGTGTGTCGAATAAACTTCCTCTTTCGGTTTTTCAATTTCATTAAAAATCAACTCAGCTTTTCATATTTCAATGAAACTTATAATTACCAAGTTTCGTTAACAAATCTTATCTCGTTCATGAGATATTGCACACTCGGACACACATCCATCCATCCATCCACACACACACACAGACATTATTGAGAAAATGATCAAAACGGATTCAGTGGACCTCAAAACACGTATTTCCGCGAAAATCTCGTCAACGATTTTTTTCACGATTACAATATTTCCTTATACTCTGTATAAGAAAGTAAAAATGGGTAGTAACTAGATTAATAATTTTTTTACAGAAAAATGTTACAAAATTAAATAACTCTTTTGTAATAATACAGTAAGCTTTATAACATAATTTTTTAATTTGTGTGTTTCATTTCGTCTTTTGACTGGTTATTTGGAGTTGGATTTATATAGACTGTTTTCCACCGGATTGCTAGATAAGTGTTATCTTTTCTTTTTATAATAATTTAGATTTTTGTAGTATATTTTCTTTTCATTTCGTTATTTGTTTATATTAGTTACGTACTTAGAAACGCTAAGTTATGTTTTGTTCTTGTATGATTGACGGTTGACAGGTGTCAATGTAATTTATTTATTTCTTTTTATTTCTATTTTCCTTTATAGTTAAGGATAAGTTTGGTAAGCTACCTTAACTTCTACCCTATTACCGAGAGAACCCTTCTTTTACTATCTTTTGTTTAAATGAGGAATAAATGGGAAAAATTTGATGAATGTAAGTTTGGTACATGGAATGTTCGTGGTATAACTGGGAAAGAAATTGAATTGATGAATGCAATGCGTGTGTATAATGTAGATGTTTTGTGTGTAAGTGAGACTAAGAGGAAAGGCTGTAGTGAGGAAGAGGTGGATGGAATGTTTTGCTTGTGGTCGGGTGTAGCTGAGAATGAACGTGCAAAGCATGGAGTAGGTGTGCTTGTTAGTGAAAGAATGAAACCGTTTGTAAGGGATTATGACTGTATTTCATCTAGAATTCTTTGGCTGAGATTAAAGGTAGGCTTTCATAGAATCTTCGTTGTGTCAGTTTATGGCCCAACTGAATCTGAAAATGATCTCGAAAAAGATCGGTTTTGGAATTTGTTAGATAGTGTGACTGATTTGTGTGATCCAGGTGAGAAAGTTATCGTATGTGGTGATTTAAATGGTTGGGTGGGAGTAAAGAGAAGCATGTCTGGAAATGTTTTGGGTAAGTTTGGTGATGTGAGAGAGAATGAAAATGGTAGGAAAATAGTATCTTTCTGTTTGGAGCGTAATCTCTTTGTTTCCAACTCTGTTTTTAAACATAAATTAGCTCATTTGTGTACATGGGAGAATATGCGTGAGAATAGACGAAGTGTAATTGATTTTATTTTGTACGATGAACGATTGAGAAGTTTAGTTATAGATACGCGTGTGAAGCGTGGTGCTGAATTGGGTACGAATGACCATTATTTGGTGGTATCGCGTATACGTCTGGATAAATGTTGGCGGATGAGGGTGAAAGGTACCGAAAAAATGTTTCGTGTGAAATCCAGTGTACTGCAGAATGAGGATGTTAGAGATAGGTTTGTTGAGAAAATTAATGAATCTTTGCCTGTATGTGAGCTTAATTTTGAATGCAGCATAAATGATGTTTGGTTGAAATTTAAGGATACAGTTCTTAATTGTGCAAAAGAAGTTTGTGGTGAATGTAGATTAGGCTCTTGTCCAAAGAATGCATGGTGGAATGATGAAGTAAAAGAGGCGATTGAGGAGAAAAAGAGAGCATATTTGCGTTTTCTAAATGTAAAAGATGTGCCTGGAAGTTTACGTGATGAATGCTTGCTGGAATACAAGAGGTTAAATAAATGTGTTAAGAGAGTAGTGAGAGAAAGTAAGGCACGTTTTGATGACTTGATGAGTAAAAGATTGACAAATGATTTTAGTATGAATAAAAGAATGTTTTGGTTGAGTGTGAAGAGATTGAGAGGTGGTAATTTAAGGGCAGTGAAAGCGATTAAAAGTGCTGATGGTGAGTTATTGTGGAATGAGTCAGATGTTAGGAATAGATGGTGTGAGTATTTAGGGCTTTATATGGTAGCATAAATGGAGGGAATGGTAGTAGTGAAAATGTTAGAGAAAATGTTAGTGGTGATGATTGGGATATAGATGAGAGTGATGTTAGTTTTGCATTGATGCGTCTGAAGAATGGTAAGGCTCCTGGTTTGGATGGTATATCGAATGAGATGTTGAAATATGGAGGTGAGAGGTTATTTGACTGGTTAGTTTATTTGTTTAGATTTTGTTTAAAACGGTGTGTGGCTCCTGATGATTGGAAACGTGCTGTCATTTGTCCTTTATTTAAAGGCAAAGGTAGTTCGAGTGAATGTACTAATTTCCGTGCGATAAGTTTGCTGAGTGTGGTAGGGAAGTTGTACGGGAAGATTCTTATTCATAAGGTACGAACCTTAACCATTTCCAAGATAAGCGATATGCAAGGTGGTTTTTTGCCTGAGAGAGGGTGTGTGGATCAATTATTTTCTCTTCGTATGATTGTTGAGAAGTCACTTGCTAAGAACAAAAAGGTGTTCTGTGGCTTTCTCGATCTTAAAAAAGCATATGATAGTGTTCATCGCGAGACTTTGTGGGATGTACTTCTACAGTACGGTATAAACGGGAATTTGTTGGGGGCAATTCGTGCGTTGTATGATGGTAGCGAGGCTGCGGTGAGAGTTGATGGTAGATTGAGTGATTGGTTTTGTATAGAAGTTGGTGTGAAACAAGGTTGTGGGATGTCTCCGTGGCTGTTTAATTTGTATATGGATGTGTTGTTACGAACGGCGCTGAATGGGGTGGATGGTGTACATATTGGTGGTAGTGTAGTGCCTGCGTTAGCGTATGCGGATGATGTTGTTGTTATGGGTGAATCTGAAGAGCAATTGAGAAGAATGATTCTAAGTATAAATGAAGTAGGAAAAGGTTTAAATCTGTTATTAAATGTTGATAAATGTAAAGTGTTAGTGTTTGAGAAGAGTGATTTGGTGACCGACTGCAATGTTTCGGTGAATGGTGTGAGATTGGGTCAAGTGAATGAGTTTTTATATTTGGGTAGTGTGTTTTCGAGGGATGGACGTATTGATTGTGAGATTGAAAGAAGAGTATCTGCGGGTTGCAAGGTATTGGGTGCTCTGGGAACCTTTGCTCGAAATGTGAATGTATCCAGAGATGCTCGATTGAGTGTGTATAATGGTGTTTTAGTGCCTACATTGATGTATGGTAGTGAATGTTGGGTGTGGATGAAGAAACATGAACGTCGTATAACTGCTGTGGAAATGAGGTATTTGCGGGGTGTGTGTAGTTATACTAGAAGAGATCGTGTCCGGAATACATTGGTGTATGATGAGTGTGAAATTGAGAAGAATGTAGTTAGAAAAGTAGGTATAAGTCAGTTGAGATGGTTTGGGCATGTTGAACGTATGTCGAATGAGAGATTAGTGAAACAGGTATATGTTGGTGAAATTGAAGGTGAACGATTGCGTGGGCGACCTATGAATAAGTGGATGAATATGATAGAAAAATTGTTGCGTGAACGAAAGTTTCCGAGTACGAGGAACAAACGTGCTTGTATGAAAGGAATTATGAATGTGGATGAAGCAAAAGTGGTGTGTCAGGATAGGAACGTTTGGCGAAGATTAATTGCGGAATGAATCTGATGATTTCAGAAAAGCGCAGGGTTTTAGATTTTAGTTTCGTTGTTTAGTAATTTCATTAGAGTGTTTACCTGTAATTGTGTGAAATTCACTTTCAAAAACAAGCTCAGGGACGACACTCCCTTCGTTTCTTATCTTTTTTATTCGTTTTCTGATCTTACATTGAGTGTTTAACTGCAATTGTGAGGAATTCACTTCCAAAAACAAGCGTAGAGCGACACTCCCTTCCTTTCTTGTCTTTTAATTCGTTTTCAGTTGTTACGTAGAGTGTTTGACTGCAATTTATGTGAAATTCACTTTCAAAAGCATGCGCAGGGCGACGCTCCCTCCCTTTCTTATCTTTTTGTTTCTTTTTCTGTGACTGCTTTGTGTTGTCTTTTCTTTCATATACAAGTGTAGACTATCGCTTTCATCTTTTCTAATCTTGTAGATTCGTTGTTAGTTTTGTTATTAGATTCGTTGTTAGGAGTAAACGTGCGTAGTTTGAGATTTTTTGTGCATATGTTATGTACGTTGAGGAAGGAAAATGAATGGTAAGAGAATAGGAATGATGTGATTGAGGGTTGGTTGTGTGATAGTGTTTTCGAGTGTAATAGATGAATGAGTTTATATGGAGTGATCTATAAATGTGGTTGAAGTGAGGGTGGTGGGTTTGGATTAAAATGTTTGGTGATGGCTGGTTGTTTGATGGATGTGATGAGTGAATGTTTTATGAGTGATTTTAGGGTTCGTGCTACCCCATTTGTTGGGATATAGCGTGAAGATATGTATGTATGTATGTTAATTAGATTTTTCCATTTTCCAGATACGTCTCGTATTTAGTGCATATTAACTGAATTTGTTTTTTTTTTAAGCGAGAGTTTGTTTCAATTAGTTTTTTTAATATATGTGAACATAGTCATTTGTTAAATTTTCAAATTGGATTATATCATTTGTTTTAATTTTTATTTGAATTACCTAATGATTATACTCTAAATTATTATTCAGGACATTATATTCGAGTGGGAAAATTGTTATTTTGTTAAATGATCATTTAACAAATTTTCGTTCTAGTTATTCGGAATAAAAGGCTATATAGCAAATTCGCATTCGGGATATTACATTCTGGAAAAGAACATGCTGGAAAATGGTGTTTCGGAAAAGTCATTATTGTCATTCGTGAAAATGCATTCTTGTAATCTGCGTTCGTAAAATTGTTATTCTTTTTTCGGTAAAATTTTCATTCTGTAAATTATCATTCGTTTGTTTTTCTTTCAAACTTATTCGTTGAGATTGTCATTCAGAAAATTGTAATCGTATAAAGGCGGTACTCAAACAAGAGACGCAGTAAGTTACAGTAAATGTGTTTATTCAGTAAAGGTATCAAGTAAACTCACACTCCACAAACTCGAACGTTTATACTTACTTCAAACAAAGTTACTTTTAATATTAGTTTATGCATTTATTAAATTTTACGACTTGTCTAAATATTCCGGACCTATCTCACTATAGAAACTTTATTTTAGTGCTAAAATTCATTCATCTACTCACCATTCACCAATATCTTTAGATTGGATGTCATGAACTTGTGGCTGATAACGGTACTTCAGACGTTTCAGACTCATGGTAAAAAAGTGACATTTACGAAGATTAGAGAGATGCTGAACTAAACTGGGCAAACGACGTATTTATTTACTAACATGTAAGATTGTGGGAAAGAGCTTCAAGAGTTGACATGAGCCAGTGTACAAAAAATTTTCGAAGATAAAAACGGTGTATCTCGATGTTGTTGGATACTTACATATTTATATAAAAAAAAGAATGCCTAATAAGTTTCCAGGGTATCAAAATTAAATAATGTTTTTATTGTGGTGTTTTTGAATTAATTTTAATACGACTTTTTTTTAATGAACATGTGTGGCAATAAATTACATCTTTATAATATGTTGTGATAAAGGTCTTCTGGTGTTCAGACTGTAACAATATGAGCTATCTCGTTTTTGTTATGATGCGATAGATAAAAGCTTGGCTTCATGTAATTTTACACTCGTGATCACATGTGTCTTCATGGGTGAATGTGAAATCTTTTGGTTTTTCAAATATAGGATATTAATTTATACAAGTGACAGTTATTAGTTAATATTTTTAGAATTCTAACAAGTTTTCGTGTTCGCATTATCTGCGATGCCATGGTGTTAAATTACACAGTACAAACATTTGTGACATCTCTCCAAGATGTGGAGAGGTATTCCAGGTGTGGGTAGTGTACCCTGTGCAAGTGATTTGAAATAGCCAATTTAGTCAAAAAGATCGACTCAACGCTTGAAAATGTGCGATCTTTTTCACATGACGCGGTAGGCGCGAATTTACATAAGTATTTTAGTTAGAGTAATTGAAATTAAATCTGTTTTTATCATATTAGTTTATTTAGAATGTTTTTGTATTATATTTTTATTCATTTCATAATATATTTGGGTATAGTTTAAAATTAATTTCGATTTATCATTCACTACTTTTTTAACTTATTCGCGCTGGCGTTGTAAAATTGTAAAACATTGTTACAAGACTATTGCGCGACGACGACATCTGACGGCCACATTAAATCATTCTCTATAAGCGTTGAGTCAAACAAGATTTTGTCTAATTTTGATAAAAACAAGATTTAAAAAATTACAATGTGTACAATTTCAGTTTTTAAGAACTGAAAATATTACAAAATGTATTATTTAAGTTTATATATCAAGTGATATTATAAAAGCCGCATAAAATGCTGAAGAAATGTAAGAATTATGTTTATTAAAATGTAAAATTTTCTTATTTTTGTATTTTTTATTTCGCAACTGGTTATTTATTTTTTATTATGGTAAACGAGATGTAAATGATTATGAATGAATAATGAATAATAATAATAAATAATTGAGATGTTTGAATTTTTGCAGTCGTTGTCTCATTGGTTCAAGGTTCTCAACCATAGCAGAAATAAATACTTGTCATATGGAAAGCAAAGTAAATGTGTTAAATATTATTTATTACTTTCATGGATTATTATAATTTTTTAGAATAGGTCTTTGGCAGTTACGTGACGGAGCTAACCTCAAGAAAATTTGAAAACAACGTGTAAAATTTTTGTTTTGATGTTTGCTTTTTTTCTGGTGTATTATTGTTTATGTATTCTTTTTTACTTATATGTTAGTCTTCGTTGTTTGCAGTTCAAAAATGTCCTAGTTGTCTTAAAAAATTCCAAATTTCGTTGCATATCAATCATGATTTTGGCCAAATCTTTTCTAAGACAGTCATTTATCAATAAAATGTCTCCAAATTTTCTTTACTATACTCATTTATCCAAAATGTCTCCCAAATCATCTCTGAGATAGTTAATTTTCAACAAAATGTCTTTCAAATTGTCTTTAAGACAGTCATTTACTAAGAAAATGTGTCTCAAATCACCTCTAACTCAGTCATTTTCCTAAAATGTCTCCCAAATTATATTTAAAATAGTTATTACAAATCGTCTCAAAGACAGTAATTTTCCAATGCCATCGATAGTTTTGGGACCATTTTCATCATTTTCATATCTAATTTGTGCCGTTACGCAGCATGTAAAATTAATTTTGTTTAATGGTTTAGCGAAATTATAATTTTACATGTTAAAATCCTATGTTCGAGAGTCGCATCACCACAACGAGAGAATGATTTTATATTTCTTTTGTTCACAGCGATCGCTGTAGTCGATTTGGTTGTCCCCATCATGACTCTGCACCTAGCGATATTCGCTAGGTGCAGTCATATGCTGTACCCAGAGAACCTTAAAGTACCATCTTATTTTAAACGTTTTTTTATATAAAATAAATATTAATAAATAAAAGCTAATAAAACTAAAATTAAAACAATTTTATTGAGAACGAAAAACAATTTTTTTAACATAACAAAGCAAAATTACATTATTTTTCGTAAGTCATTAAAAAATATATATTATCTCATAAATATTTACAATGTTCACAAACATACTTTATAATTGAATAACAAAACTAAACTTAAATTTTGAACTTGATTTAAATTAGAGCTGCAACGAATATTAGGTACCAATTTGGTATTATGCCTATTCGGCAGCTATTCCACTATTCGGCAGAACACCAAATATTAAATTACTATTCATTCGAATACCGAATAGTTTAATATAACAGCTAACACTGGAACTGTGGTATCTAATTTAGTTATTTTATTATTATTTTAAAAAACAAAACAACATATTATTAAATACATTCTTTGGTATTTTATTGAATTAATTATTAAATATAATGAATAATTTTAATTATGAAAGGTTAACTAAATATCGTTATTTTAAAATTTAAAATGGATGGAGGTAGTCGCATCTTGATATTTGTTTGATTATTAAAGACGCCTTGAGTTCTCTTGAAATTATTATAATTTTTTTTCCCCTTTCGTACTAACATCAGTATCATCGGTTATTCGGTAAACGGTTCTGCCTTACATTCGATATTCGGTATTCTGCAGATTTACTATTCGTTACAAATCTATTTTAAAAAATTAATAATTAAAAAAAAATCTATGTTATATATCATATGGGCCAATTGATATTGCTATCAAATATACGATATGCTCTTAGACATTTATACTAAATTTGAAATTAAATTTTAGTTACTACAGTTGACTTTTAAAGTTTAAATTCTAAAAATATTTTACACATACACATACATTTACAAATACAGTTTAGAACAGCGGTTTTTTAACTTTTATATAAGAAAAGGTCTAGTTTTACACTAAGTTAATATAATATTTTCATAAATCTATCAAAAAATTGGACCAATTTATACTTTGAACCTTATTTTATACATTAGATGCAACGGATATCCGGTTACTATCCGCCTATCACTAGATAATTAAGATAACATATAGTAGTAGTTTAGTAATGGATATATAGCCATGCAAATTCTTGTTTTTAACGAAACATTAAGGATACAATTTATAATGGCAACCACACACGGTGGTACGGTATTTTAAAATTCACTAGACCAACAACCTGTTAACAATTTATGATATTCAAATCATAATAGGTATAAAACACTTATTTTGTTCTATTTTTTTTTGTTTTTTTTGAGCGTCAGTTTCGCCACTCGACGACCGATGATGCCACAGTCACACTAGAACTACCTTAATTCAAAATATGTGGCTGTAATAGTATATATACCACAGAACTAGGGTTGTTGATTTTTCGAATATTCGAGACTTCGAATGTTCGGATTTATTGAACCTTCGAATTTAGTTTCGAACTTTAGAATTTTTGAATATTCCGAATTTTCGAATTTTAACATTTTTGAATATTCCGAATTTTCGAATTTTTGAATTATTCTAATTGTGAATCTAGATCCTAACTTGAACACGGCATGTTGATATGAATTATTTTCAGAATAAATTCATTTGCAGACGTTTTAATTCAGACGTTTTTGTATTATTTTTATTCTCATTTTAAAACATTTTACTAAAAGTCCGTAGCATTTAGATGGGTCTTAATTAAGACGCATAAAGTTACAGAGTTTTTGCAGGATACTTCGTCGAGTTTATTATTTAATTCGTGGTCGACTTTTCGCGAATTATGCGTGAGCATGTTTGGAGATGACAGATAGCATTAATTCAGAGACAAAAAAATCGAGAATTCGAAGCTATGAAAAATTCGAAAATTCGTAAATTCGAAGCTTCAAAAAATTCAAAAATTCATAAATTCGAAGCTTCAAAAAATTCGAAAATTCGAAGCTTCGAAGTTTTTCTGACGAAGTTCAAAACATTCGAATGTTCGAACGTTCAGAAATTCGAACTTCGGTGGAAATCAACGACCCTACACAGAACTAAAGTGCATTAAATATCTTAGGTGATTATTTCCCTTGCCTGCGACTCGTGAAGTAAACTTTACCTTCAGAATTAAATTATACACTTTAGTCCCTTTATTTTTCAACGTTGACAGGTAACAGACAATTGAATTTATTTTCATACATATTATTCTAAGGTTAGCGGATTCTCGAGATTCTTTCATGGATCCCCGATTACGAATCGCTGCCATTTGAGTATATTCTGTAATTTACTCTGTTAATATTTAACGCCCGTTAAAATATTAGACTATAAAAATATGTGTCAAATAATATTTTCATTTTTTATTGAGTGCCGTCTACTGTCATTGATTAAAATTTTTAACGGACCCTGTAAATTTACCAGGTATGTTGCAGAATACGCCTATTAGAGTGATATTATTGGCATAAAATTTAATCTTTTCCTTATATTAACGGACTTTTAATGTTATTAAAATATCTTGAATGGCCTATAATGAATTAATTATAGATAAAGATATTAACAAATATGAATATAAGTTAATACGACCGTGGACAACATAAATAGTAATGTTTTGTCACTGCGCACTTATATATATATAAGGTGGCTTAACACCCCAAGTGAGGTTGCGCCGCTCCTTTCGGAGCTATCTAGATCTTTTTATTGGAGTAGATCAGTCTCCATTTCTTCTTCATTTCTGCTATATTGTTTTTATTAAATCTCTCCACATCTCCCGGTCTCTTGTTTTATTCTTCCAATTATAGATTCCTGCCTTTTTTAAATCTTCTTCTACTTCCCGTAACCATGTCGATCTGGGTCTGCCTCTGCCCCGTCTTCATCCTGGTTTCCATTCGACTATTGCTTTTATTGCGTCCTTTTCTTGCGCTCTCCATACATGTCCAAGCTATCTGGATCTCTGTTGCTTTACCTTCTTCACTATATCTTCTCCTCCCAATGCTTCCTCTATTTCATAGTTCATACGCTGTCTATATTCGTTTTCTGCTATCTTTATAGGACCTAGAATAGTTCTCATTATCTTCCTTTACATTACTTTTAGATTTTCTTCATCTTTCTTTGTCATTGTCATTATTTTCGCAGCGTATAGTGTTATTGGTCTTATAATCGTTCTATATATTTTCATTTTAGTCGCATGTGTAAGTAATTTGCTTTTAAGTAGTGTTTTGTTGGCGTAAAAGGCTCTATTTGTAGCTATTATCTTGTCTTTAATTTCTATCTCTCTCTCTCTCCCGAACTTGATATTGTTATTACTAAATATTTGAATCTGTCAACCTGTTCAAAATTACATTGACCTATCTTTATATCCCTGGTCTCAGCTTTTTTTCCTAATGTCATTATTTTGGTCTTAGACTCGTTTATTTTTAATCCCATTTTGCTTCCCTCATCTATTATTTCTCGTAATATTTCGACCATTATCTTCCTGTTTTTTGTAATTATTGTTATATCATCTGCATATGCGATTATCTGTGCTCCTCTTGTTCTAAGTGTTCCTTCTTTATTTATTTTCCTCATCACGAATTCCAAAGCCAAATTAAACAGTGTAGCTGATAATGCATCACCTTGCCTAACTCCTTTATTTATTTCTATCTCTTCTGTTTCACCTTTTTGTGTTTTTACCGTGATTTTTATTTTTCTCATTGTCATTATTATTATACGTCTTAACTTCGCTGATATTCCTAGTTCTTTCAAAGCTAACAATAATCTTTCTCTTTTTATAGAGTCAAAAGCTTGTTTGAAGTTTATGAAAAGCATTTCCGTGTTTATATTGTACTCAAGAGTTTTTTCTATTATTTGTTTTACTGTATGTATCGCATCCACCGTCGATCTTCCTTTAGTAAAACCGCACTGATGTTGTCCTATGATATTTCCTGATTCAGCTGATAGTCTTCTTTGTACTAAAGTTGACAATATTTTGTATGCAGTGCTCAATAGTGTTATACCTCTGTAATTTTCACATATTTGCTGGTTACCTTTTTTATGTATCGTCACTATTTGACCTGTTTCCCATTCCTTTGGCATACTCTCGTCTTACCATATTTTCTGAATTAGTTCGTGCATGTGTTTCTGTATCTCTTCGCCTCCGTATTTTATTAATTCGATATTGATGCCATCTTTTCCTGGTGTCTTTCCATTACGGCTCTTATTTATTATTTCTTTAATTTCATCGATTGTTGGTTCTTCTACTTCTATATCATCTGTTTCATCTTGTGTGCCTATTTCCAAACTTTGTTGAGCTTCTGTTAGCAGTTCCGTGAAATGCTCTTTCCATACTTGTTTATATTCTTGTTCATTTTCTGCTAATATACCATTTTTATTTTTTATTCCACACGCTTTTATCTTGTGTGTTCTGTTTTCTTCGTTCACTTTTTGGTAAAACCTCTTGGTATTTCTGTTTAATCTTTCTTCTTCTATATCTTCTATTTTATTACCTATCCAGTCTCTCTTATGCTTTCTTATAATTCTGTCACATTCTTTTCTCATTTTTTCATATTCCTCCTTGTCTTCTTTTGTATTTGTTCTTATCCATTTCAATCTTGCTTTCATCTTTCTCTTTGCTGCCTCGTTGCATTCTACACTGTACCATTATTTTTTATTGTTTCGTTTTTCTCTTCCTACCCATCTTTTTGTCGCCTCATGTATGCATTTTTAAATTTTTTTCCATCTCGAATCTGTATCGCTTAATTCGATTCCTTCTTCATTTAGTATCTTATCTAGTTCCTCTGCGTATTTGTCTCTTGTACTTTCGTTGCTCAGTTTATCTATGTTCCATTTTGTTTTAGCTGGTTTGGTCTTATTAATTTTTCTTATTTTATGTGTCAACGTTGCCGTGACCATGAAATGGTCCGAATCTATGCTTGCTCCTCTATATGTTCTTACATTTGTTATCGATGAGTGCTTTCTTTTCGTAATTAGTACATGGTCTATTTGTGTCTGATGTTTTTGGTCTGGTGATGTCCATGTTACTTTATGTACTTTTGGATGGTTGTATTTTGTGCTACTAATTATTAGATTCGTTATTGTAGCTAAACCACATAATCTTTGTCCGTTATCGTTTGTTTTTTCGTGTATTGCATACTTTCCAGCCACTTGTCGTATATAGTGCTCTTTCCCTATTTGCGCATTGAAATCTCCTAATATAATTGCTGTGTCTTCTTTTGGTATTCCTTCTATTTCCTCTTCCAGACTCTCATAGAACACATCTTTTTCTTCCGCCGTTGCTTTTTCAGTAGGTGCATATACATTTAATAACGATAATTTAAAAGGCTTCGTATTACTCCTGCAGTATGCCATTCTCTCACTTATTGGTCTGAAATCAATCACCTTATTTTTTAATTTATTCATTATGAAGAAAGCCACCCCGTATTGTCCTTGTTTATTGTCCCCTGAATAATGTACATTATATTCGCTTTTATTAATAATTCCTTCTCCACTCCATCTTGTTTCTTGTACTGCTGCAACATCGATTTTATATCTTGACATTTCTGCTGCTGTTTCTTACATTTTACCTGGATGTAGCATAGTCCTTACGTTCAATGTACTTATTTTAATCCTCCCTTCCTTCGTCTCTCTTTTAGCTTTCTTTTTCTTTTTTTCTTGCACTGCGCACTTGTCAATTCAAAAAAATCTACTTATTCCATAATAAAATTCATATGTCATATTTATTACAGGTAGTAAGACATTCGCATGATATTTTATATAAACAGACATATGTTATACATTATTCATATGTTTATTCCATAGGGATCACTAAAAAATTTCCTTCGATCTTATTTGTTTTTTGGAAGAAAGTATAATTTATTTGCGTTGCAGACGCCAAGTTTTCAGTAGTTGTGCCTAAATATTAAAAGTTTTGTTTGAAATCTGCGGAGGATGCACAGATCTCATTTTATTGATTCAAAAGTTTAGTTGTGAAAACAAGCAGTGTTGAGCGTTTTCAGTTTTCCTCAGCTTTAGCTCGAGGCACACCTGGCTGCTTCCGGTGCCTCGATGTTTCAAGAACACTAAACGGGATAATTATAAGACGCTGTAAGCCAGTTTAGAGATAATTATTCCCACTCGGGCACCTCAAATAATTAGTCACCAGCTGATTTCTCGCCGCAAAACATAGAAGCGGTAGCAGTGGAGGCAACTTGCCTTTAATAGAGCATTTTATCTAAAACATCATTACGCGCCTAAATATAACAAAACCCCTCCACTATTTTAGATAACACATATTAGATTACTTCGGTAATTACTTGCTAATGGGGGTGCATGTTGCCATTTAAAATTTAGCCACGCACAAAATTAACCCTATCAGCGACACTCATCGCTACACATCGCACGAGTGCTCACAAGATCAATATTTGTCTCCGCACTTCTAATTTATTTTACGGAAACTTTCAATCTGCTTTGTGATAATTTAAATTAATGGTCTATTAAAAGACCAATTCAAAAGGTACTCTAAATACAATAATCATCTGTTCTACATAAGTAAATGTCATAATATTACATAATAAATACCAGTCGCCAAACCACGACCTCCAAAGTTGTTAGTGGAATGACAGCCATACGGGTAATTATAATGAGGTGAAATTTTTTTATCGGCTGTGGGAATTGAACTATGGTTCTCCAATTCACAGGCCAACACGATATCACTGAGCCACCTACCCCATATTATAATTAGAAATAACTATCAAACCAGTAATATTAAAAATATTTACTTAGACAAACCACCCTTCATTTTATATGACAATGATAGATAGTTTATATGCCAATGACAGATAATTTATTTAGCATCAAACAACACTGATCAGTGCCCGTTCTAGCTTTGACCCTGGACAAAAAGATATATTGCAAACACGTTTTTTTTTTAAAATATGTGTATATCCTTTATTTTAAATAAAAATCAAATGGTCGTCAAACATCCTTAAACACACGGATATCTTAAATTAAACAATTTACAAATACAAAATTATAAAAATAGAAATGAAAAATGAAGATTTACGCAATCTCAAAAAGCGAAAACCGTTAATATCACAAAATGTAGGAAATGTTTGATTTTATAACGTTGACAATATAAAGCAAGTAATTTACAGAACTGGTACTGTTGTGATATAGAGCCATCCTTTAATTAACAAACAGCAGACATTAATTTTATTTGACATTTAAGAAATAAAATTTATTTCCTAAGCCCTAAAATCACGATATTTACGAGTAACCCTATTTTAAACAGACCACTCGGTAATAAAACTTGTTGTCAACGGCCATGGCTGCACTCGTTGGAACTGATCTAAGCGATAACGCGAGTTAAGTAACGTTGCGCGCGGGTAGTACATGGATGGGTGGCCGTCCAGAGAAAACCCGCGTTGCTGTTGACCATAATACCTAAAACGCAGATCAGGGCGTAATGGCGGCATATGACCTGAGTAGTTGGTCCGCCAAAGAAGCCATAAAAAAACTTGTTTTGTAACGTGCTGATTGAGTAAAAAAACATTGGTACATTTCAAAATTTACAAATCACAGTGAACTATAAAATTGCTAAATATTTTTGTTACGGATATTTTTTTTAATGAGGTAGTATTGAATAAACCTAATTTATATTTATATAACTAGCTAGATAATCAGGCCCGTAATCACATAACTTCCCTACCGCCTAATTTATTTTATCATTATTACTTTCAGTTTGATTTTATAGTTTGAGAAGAAAGGTTGGCTTGACTAGTTCGTGTATTGTGCTATTTGTGATTGAGAATCCAGTTATTCTACTGTGGTGAGTTATCCATGATTAATATTATTGATGAGTTTGAACTATTGTTGGAGAATGAGATTGTTGAGAGATTGGATGTGAATATTGAGCTTGTATGGACGATGTGTGATCCTGTTTGTTACGGATATTTTTTTAATGAGGTAGTATTGAATAATCCTAATTTATATTTATATAACTAGCTAGATAATCAGGCCTGTAATCACATAACAATCCTGCCGCCTGCTTTATTTTATCACTATTACTTTCAGTTTGATTTGATAGTTTGAAGAGAAAGGTAGGCTTAACTAGTTCGTGTATTGTGCTATTTGTGTATATATTAGTGATTGAGAATCCAGTTATTCTACTGTGGTGAGTTATCCATGATTATTTATTGATGAGTTTGAACTATTGTTGGAGAATGCGATTGTTGAGAGATTGGATGTGAAAATTGTGGTTGTATGGACGATGTGTGATCCTGTCCTATCCTATTATGATCCGCTGTCACCTGCAACCCGCTACGGTGGGGGGACCAGCCGAGTTATGCATCCATCGAGGTACGACCTGCTAGCCTTGTACCACCGGTGCCCTTAGCCTGCCATCTATAGTGTTAAATTCAGGAGGTGCCCAACTTTCGCTTGCATCTTCGAGTGTTGATGATGGCCGAGATCGTAGTTTTAGATTCGGCTTTCAACCCTTTCGCAATGGCTTGTAGATTCATTCTGAGAAAGATGACAAGTTCGCAGTGACGAGTTTCTTGTCCGACCACGCGCCGTAAGCCCAGGTGGATAGTGTGCGTGGCGCAGCCCTCACGCTTGCAGATTGCCTGGTAGGACATTGTGGAGTGAGGGCCATCGATTCTGAGTATGTTTACTGAGACATCCTGATTGTGCAATTACGCTGCTGGTGTGTGTGAATGATCAATTGTCACTGAACTTAATTAAATATGATAATTGTTATTGGGCTTGACCTGTAGGGCAGTGTATTAAATAAATAAATAAATAAATGTTGATATTACATGGATTTCTCACTGAGTACGTTTTACTCATACTAATTTCTTTCTTTACAGCCCATTGACTGATAACCCTTAGACAACCTGGCTAGTAACAGGACATTGAGATTATATAATTTATTGTATTAGGATTAGGTAATGTAATAAACCATTCATTTTCAGAAAACTCTAGATAATGGGGGATTCAAGTGGTAGAGGTTTTTAATATATATTTATTAAAATAAGTTCTGGACCGTACATCATATTTAATACATTATAAAATCATATCATAAATGATAACTTTATTGCTGAAATATAAAAGTTAAAGTTGAATAATTTAAAACGCTCTTGCAATTACGTAGTTGCATTAAGCCAATCACAGAGCTTTGTCTGAAACGTTTGTCGGTGCTCAATTTTACTGAGAGGAAGACGAAGAAGAAATAAGCATTCAGCATTCTACGATTCTACCAATGACGTATAATACTAGACGAATTATGCCGTATTCAAGTCAATGCAAACGCCGTTGTTATCCGTCTAGTTATGTTTTGTCTGAGGATTCTACTGACAACGACACACGTTACGTGAAGTTACGTGTTATTTATCTCTGTCTTATCTGTCTCTCTTTAAGCTAAAATGCAACTACGTCACATTCGTTTGTTTCGAAAGTTTAAATATTTTTATCATGCTTAATACAAGTTTAAAAAAAAATAAAAATTTTGGATATAATAATTTTATTATAAGAATTTGTTGAATGACAATTTGTCTGTTGGTAATTATTAGAAATAATTTTTTGAAAAAGCAATGAGCGTTCGCCGGGATTTGAACCCAGAACCTTTCATTCGCATGATGACTGCTCTAACTAATTGAGCTACAAACACTCGGCGAATACTCATGCTTTTTCGTGCAATATTTAGTTGAAGAAATGTAAAGTGACATGGGTTGCGTCAATTCGTTACAAGTCAACAACCTAGTATGCGATGGGTGAATTCCCTGGGTGAAATTATTATAAGAATTTGTTGAATGACAATTTGCCTGTTGGTAATTATTAGAAATAATTTTTTGAAAAAGGAATGAGCGTTCGCTGGGATTTGAACCCAGAACCTTTCATTCGCATGATGACTGCTCTAACCAATTGAGCTACAAACACTCGGCGAATACGCATGCTTTTTCGTACAATAGTATTCGCCGAGTGTTTGTAGCTCAATTGGTTAGAGAAGTCATCATGCGAATGAAAGGTTCTGGGTTCAAATCCCGGCGAACACTCATTGGTTTTTCAAAAAATTATTTCTAATAATTTTATTACGTAGATTAATATATAAAAAATTCAAAAAAGTCTTGAAAGGCCCATTTTTTTAGCGCACACTTATTCATCACAAATAGAAATCACTGCTTATAATATTTTTCTGTAAACTCAAACAGATTCTGCATAATATAAATTTGCATTTGTTATCACCACCGACGTATAAGCAAAAATAATACTATTGAATAATGAAACCGCTATTTTATAATTAGAGGTAATAAACAAGTCAATGTATCGTATATTTCTTTCTATACTTGTTTAAACAAGTTCACGCAGCGCCCTATGTGCTGTTTTATGCGGTGCGCGATATAAATACCTAGCCCTCTTTATTATTTAATTAAACACGCTACACTTTTATGGTTATTTTCATCAGAAATATGGATTTCCAATAATTTTTAGCTTTTAGGCAAAAACAGTAAATACGAAATGTAAATTGCATGGTGATTTAACCAAAGAAAATATCGACAAGTATAAAATAAATAAATAAATATATCATCACGCCTTTTACCCATTACTGGGTGTGGCACTCTGCCGAAGCAGATCTCGGTAAGTGATATATTTATGCGTGTGAAGTGCAGTTACTAGTCGTCACACGACCTTCAAAGATGTGAGTGGTGGGGGAGCCACAGAGGTATTTTTTTAATTTGGTGAAAATGTTTGTCGGCTTTGGGGACCGAACCAGGGTTCTCTGGATCCACAGGCCGACTCGATACCACTGAGCTATTACCCCATCAAGTATAAATTTCGATTAATTGTGTATTTACCAATATTTTGTCACATTTACAGCCAAAATGCCATCCTTTATATTTGCCGCCCCGGAAAAATGTCCGAGTTGTCTGCCCCTCGAGCGGGCCTTGCACTGACTACCTCAAACTGTAAACTAAATAAATCCCACCAGAACGCAGCGAATTCCGAATTGAACTTCACATTCTGCAACTCCGGTTTGCAAATGGACATGGGATGGGATTCTATAACTATTGTAACTATGTCCATTGTGATTTGAGTACGTTGTATGATTGAAACCATAGCAACGTACTCAAATGACAACGGACATAGTTACAGAATACGACCCATGGACTGTTGTAGAGAATGGATAAGGAAGTACAGGAACTGGCAAGCCGAATCGTATGGGAATGATATTTTACCTATTTATCAATGACTATTTTTAAAACAGTTACAGCTTGATTCTCAAAAAAGTTTTAGCTAATCCAGAATTTTAGATTAGCTTATCTTATGCTGAATCGATTTAAAAAGTTAATTCAATTCACTTTCCGAAAACTAAAGAGTAAGATTATATTGAAGTTTATTTATACTTTTTTGGGGATATGGTTTAGCTTAATTTGACAAATCCAAAATTCAAGATTAGCTAGATTCTAGTTAAAATTCTTTTGAGAATTGGATTGGTAATGTTTGAAATGTACAATAAAATAAATACATCAGCACGCCTTTTACCCATTACTAGTGATATATTTATGTGCGAGAAGTGTGGTTACTAGCTGTCAAATCACGCCCATCAAAGGCTGTGGGTTGTCAAGATCCGCAAGTCGACCCGATACCACTGAGCCACATAAAATAAGTTTTTTTTTTTATTAAAATATATTGGTGGTACTGCAGCTGCCACTGGTACTGTGAAATATTGCTGTCATAACAACAGTAATTGTTAATTTTTATCTAACAATCGAAGTGCCAAACTTGATTATTCTCCTAATAATTATATGCAAACTATATTCCTTTGTAATAAAAGTGTAGAAAAGATTTTAAGAAATGAAGAAAAACCTACTTCATGCTGTCATAAATATTTGCATAAGAAAGGTTTAATATTAAGAGCAATTCATGAATATACGGTTAGTGTTTTTGGGGATAATGCTCCTTCATATAAAATAGTAAATAATTCGTCTCGAGACTTTACATATGGAAGAAGAACTTGTGAAGTTATGTAGAAGATGCTGGTCGCCTGAAAACTGCGTTGAGCGTGTATTTGACCTAATCAAAGAAGATCGTCGATTAACTACTCGACGTTTAGTAGAAACAACGGACGTTTCAAATTGAACAATTGGAACCATGATTAATGACTATTTGGAACTTCAAAAGATGTCAACATGAAGAGTACGCCGAATGTTGATGCCCAAACAAAAGCAAGAGAGAATCACCTCTTCAGAAGCCAATTTGACATTGTTTAATCAAAAAATTTTTTTGCCTCGATTTATTACAGATGATGAAATATAGTTTTACCACTTCGATTCTTAGTCAAAAATTCACAGTATGGAATGGCGACATCAAGAATCTTCCTCACTTCACAAATTTGGGATCCTGGCCTCGGTGGGCAATATTATGGTTACTGTATTTTGAGGTCCTGAAGGAATTTTAATTATTGATTATCTGGTCAGTATTACGCAAAATTGTCACGTGGAATTCTGTTTTATTAGGACGACGCTCCAGTTCATAAAAGCCTTGTTCTATGAGCGCAATTCTCGATACTGGTTTCAAACTGATGTCACATCCACAGTATTCTCATGACCTAGCGCCCAGTGATTTTTATTTCCCAAGCTAAAGGAAAATATACGACGAAAAAGCAGTTTAAACTTCTTTTGCGAAAAAGACTTGGAGTTTTTTTTTTTTTAAGAAAAAAAGGCGTTTCTATGTTAGAACATAAATATGCATAGTTTGACGAAATGGTGTAATAGTAATCATTTATATCTTAATCCTATTAAAACAATCTATTTAAGATTTCACATTTACCAAAATGCAAATAATTTAAACCTAAATTTTATTGCAAACGGAAATGTGATTTCTATAAAAAAACTGTCAAATGTTTAGGTATACATTTAGACGAAAATTTAAACTTGATTCTACATTGCGACTACATGGTTTCCAAATTATATGATGCTTGCTAACAAATACGACATTTACGGCAAATATTGTCTGAGAGACAGCTATTAATGTTTTACTATGCAAAAGTTGAATCCATTTTATCCTATGGAATCTGTTTCTGGGGATTATCTGTATCCACTAAATCTGTCTTTATCGCTCAAAAGAGAGTGCTTAGATGTCTTGCCAGAGTTCCTTTTAACAATAGATGTCGTGTCCTCTTTAAACAATATAATGTTTTGATATAATTTTCATTGTATATTTATTATCTACATAGTTATTTCTACTGTAATTAATATTTTTTATAGCTAACAGTGTTGTACATGCGATAAACACTAGAAACAAACAATTTACGTATTCCTAACGGGCGATTTAAAATTGGAAGGAACGTTGCTGCATACTCCGGTCTTCAACGTCCTATCCAAATATGTAAGATTGGGTAAAACGACACCGTCTGTCACAAATAAATTAAAGAAAATATTACCGAGTAATTATTTTTACTCAGTTTTAGTGTTCACGACTTCCACGATTTCTGTAATTCAAAGGAGAGAAAAATAATAATAATAATAATAAATAGGTTGTTAGGTTATTTTTATAACAAGTGCCGAAAAAGTCTTGTTACGTGCAAGTGCAGAATTTGCACGAGCACTTAACCTTTTCTGTATGTGTTATAAACAATATTTTTCCTACTACTGTTCAATTTAGAAAATCACTAAAATAATATCAGAATTTATAAAATTTTAATTTATTACACGAGAACGATGTTTTCGGCGTTGCTATGGTTTGTTTGTTGATTGATTGCACATTGTTCTACGTTATTTAAAAATATTTCATTAATTTCAAGATAATTTCTTCAAAATCGTCTAGAATGGAATACTACACTGATTGATTTTTCTTTATCATATACACCTCCAAAGGTAATTGTTGGATCTATTCTTGACAATGACAATCAACCTGCTGCTGGTACTTCTAAAACCTCCGAAATTGTTGTCAATAATATTACTGTTAGTAATAATATGAACAGGTACGGAAGAAATCAATATTTCTTTAGATAGTATAACCGTTTCCACTTCAAATTATGTCAATATAAGCAATTGTAACTATGTGTTATTAACACAAACAATCAATATTATGTATTTCACTTACTCTTTAAATAAAACCATTTATTGATATATTTTACTTTGTTCGATTTTTTTTTATTAATTATCATATTTAATAATGATATACTTGAGTTCTTGTCTGCTCAATGTGATGTGTACAGATTACATATAGTGCAGTTTAAGGTTATGTTTATAAACATCAAAATATATCACTGCATATTTCTTTTTCTTCCATAAGCGTATGTCCCTAAAATATGAAATTCCGTGCTTGGCGCGAAATTTAAATCGCTCTAACTTATATTTTCTTTTGATACTTGCGTAAAGTACAAATTACTTTCGGCACTAGTGTTTCTTTGCTTACATAAACGCACTTGGTCTGCATTTCTCTACTTTCCATACGTAACCAAGGTAATAATAGTTACGTATTAACAAAGAAATCGGACAGTTGTAGGAAAAATATTTATGTTTTATATATTAGAGACAATAAATATTGTACAACCCTTGTACCTTCTTTTATCCGAAGATAAGATTCCAAACAAAACTTTCAAATATATATATATATATATATATATATATTCTATTGGTAGTTTGTTTGTACCATGCAGTGGTATACAATTATCAATATATAATGTGTTCCAAGATTTCTAAATTAAGCAATTCGTTATTTTTGGTATTCATTTTCTAATTTGCAGTAAGAAATAACTTGATAGCAATTTGCTTTGGTTTAATGTTGTGCTTAGGCGGATAATTTCAATTAATTACTGCAGAATTGTAATGTAGAACGTGGTTCCATATATTCCGCTGAAATCTGCGCAATACTTCGCAATCAGGCTGCAGAGAACAGACTCGCTTGCTCTGTGCAGCGAGCAACAGAATGCGGTGTATTATATTATCAGATTAAATCATTCAATTCAAATTGTTCCTAATGGAAAGTGTTATATATTTACAACTAATACAATTGGTCGGGCAAATTCTAATCAGATTAGTAATCCGCGGCTAATTACAATGATTTGCTGTTGGGTTATCTTCCCATCACTCGATAAATTTGCGTATTACTTTACATTTGCATGGACATTTATATATCACGATTTACATAGAATAGAATTTCAGTCAACATCATTATTATTCTGTGTATTAGCTTTAGTATGTTACTAGCGTTGCATGAAATTATAATGCAATTGATTTATTCCAAATATGGAAATGTATTTATTTTGTCATTAACATATAAGTTTAATTTCTGTATTCGATTAAACAGTCCAATAATTTTTAAAGATCTTTTTGCTTCCAAATCATATTTACAACTTGATGAATGATTATACCTTCTCGTAAATTATTTTAAAATATATTCTACATACAATTAAATGTTTTTTAAAACTAGAATAATTTTTAATCTCTCTCACACACACACCCTCAGACCCTCAGACTAACACGTTAAACTAATTTTTATTTTCTGATAAGTATACAAGATGTCTAGTCACAGATTTTACTCAGTTAACACTAAATTTACCATTATGAAAAAAACCGTAAACAGCAAGCCATGAAATTAAATAACTGTTAAAAACGCCAACAACTGTCAACATTTATTACAAATTATATTTATTCGTAGCAAGTTTTTTAATGTTAAATTGGAAAATTCAAATGAAAAGTACTATTTTTTCTTCCAAATTTGGAAACTACGTAAAATATTTTTCCTACAACTGTGCGATATCTTTGTTGTTACGTAACTATTATTGGTTTGGTTACGGGTGGAAAGGAGACAAATGCAGACCAAGTGCGTCGCTGTAAGCAAAGAAACACTAGTGCGGAAAGTAATTCATTACGCAACTGTAAAAAAAGTTGTATTGAGAGCGATTTAAAATTCGCGCCGAGCGCGGAATTCATATTTTGGCCACAGACGCTTATGAAAGAAGAAGAAGCGGTGAGGTGAGGCAGCGCTAGTAAATATGCAGTAGTATATTTTGACGTTTATAAACATAACCTTAAATTGCAGTATATCTAATCTATACACAATTAATAAAAAGAACCGATCAAAGTAAAACATATCGATAAATGATTTCATTTTAAGAGTAAGTGAAATACATAATATTTATTGTTTGTGTATATTATTAACACAGTTGTTACAGTTGCTTATATTGACATAATGTGAAGTGGAAACTTTTGTACTGTCTAAAGAAACATTGATTTCTTCCGTATCTGTTCATATTATTAACAGTAATATTATTGACAACAATTTCGGAGGTTTTAGAAGTACCAGCAGCAGGTTGATTGTTATTGTCAAGAATAGATCCAACAATTACCTTTGGAGGTGTATATGATAAAGTAAAATTACTCAGTGTAGTATTCCATTCTAGACGATTTTGAAGAAATTATCTTGAAATTAATGAAATATTTTTAAATAACGTAGAACAATATGCAATCAATCAACAAACAAACCATAGCATCGCCGTAAAACATCGTTCTCGTGTAATAAATTAAAATTTTATAAATTCTGATATTATTTTAGTGATTTTCTAAATTGAACAGTAGTAGGAAAAATGTTGTTTATAACACATACAGAAAAAGGTTAAGTGCTGGTGCAAATTCTGCACTTGCACGTAACAAGCCTTTTTCGGCACTTGTTATAAAAATAACTATTTTATTATAGTGCGGACACGAATCTTGAATTTAAATAAATGTTGAAAACAACAATATCTTTCAACAATCATTGTAAACAATTTACAGGCTACAGTAATGTTAATTTTTAGAAAACAAGAAGTAGTATTATCACTCTATATCCGCCATTATTTACTATAGCTATTTGAATAAATCATGTTATGTAAATCAAATCGATAAATAAGCGAGATATTTCCTGGTTATATATCTGTATTGTAATTTTCATACGAACAACTAAAATCCATTTGGGGCTATTAGATTCAGTATAAAACCTGAAATATCACAAATTATTAAATAAGTAATATTAAAATTTAGAGTTCTTTTATGCTGTAGGTACATAAAATTGCCAGAACTGAAACGAATCGATTTAAGCATTAATTATTAACAACTATTTTTAATTATAAAACTAAATTTTATGTTACATGACCACATAGGTTGACAATCCACAATAACATCGGCTTCGGTCTCTCTTAAAAGTTTTGATATATTTAATTTGTAATCACGTTTCACATAACATGATATCTATCATAACATCATCGTTTTATTTCTCATGTAACTAACCTGTCAACAACATAATATAATAGTTATATCCTGATATATTGATGACATTATGTTTCAGTCAATAAGAACAAAAAGGAGAACCATTAACGAATACACTAAGAACACTAGCAGAGATGCGCTGGCCCGAGTGGCTAGATGGTAATTTCTGCCGGGACCGAATTATTATTAGTAAGAGTAAATAAGAAAAAATAGGAAAAAACAAATTTTCCATAATTTGTCTCATAATTCCACAAAGGTTTTACAGCACGTTTGCATCAACTATCAGGTCATCAACAAACGGCTGGTCAGTTCAACTTTAACCATAGACGCGTTTCGTCCTTACAGACTCATCAGTATGGTGCGATCATTTATCCAACTAGACCAACTAGGGAATAGTGGATTGTGATACCGACTTAGCTGAACTGACTGATGTTAACCTATCTACGCCGGTAACATGACATGAGAGCTAAGGAGCAACTCGTGGTGCCATCTACCGACAAACTCGCAAACTGCTTGACAGCTATTGAAATAAAACAAAAGACAAAATGTCTATTGCGATGTGGAATTGAGTCTTAATAAATAAGAAAAAATAGGAAAAAACTAATTTTCCACGCGTCTATGGTTAAAGCTGAACTGACCAGCCGTTTGTTGATGATCTGATAGTTGATGCAAACGTGCTGTAAAACCTTTGTGGAATATGAGACAAGTGATGGAAAATTTGTTTTTTCCTATTTTTTCTTATTTATTAAGACTCAATTCCACATCGCAATAGACATTTTGTCTTTTGTTTTATTTCAATAGCTGTCAAGCAGTTTGCGAGTTTGTCGGTAGATGGCACCACGAGTTGCTCCTTAGCTCTCATGTCATGTTACCGGCGTAGATAGGTTAACATCAGTCAGTTCAGCTAAGTCGGTATCACAATCCACTATTCCCTAGTTGGTCTAGTTGGATAAATGATCGCACCATACTGATGAGTCTGTAAGGACGAAACGCGTCTATGGTTAAAGCTGAACTGACCAGCCGTTTGTTGATGACCTGATAGTTGATGCAAACGTGCTGTAAAACCTTTGTGGAATTATGAGACAAATGATGGAAAATTTGTTTTTTTCCAATTTTTTCTTATTTATTAAGACTCAATTCCACATCGCAATAGACATTTTGTCTTTTGTTTTATTAGTAAGAGTATTTATATATTTATGTATTACAGTTACTGGCCGACATATAGACAAAGTATCGTTTCTGATAATTTACTAGTACTTTATGAAATAGGGGAGATTAGGAATACTGATGATATTATGTGCAATATTTATAAAGGTTATGTTCAAAAACGTCGAAATTTACCAATGCATGTCTGCTTCTATAAGCGTATGTAGCTAAAATATGAAATTCCACGCTCGGCGCGAAATTTATATCGCTCACAGTTAAGTTCTCTTTTGACAGTTGCGTAAAGCAGAAATTACTTACGGCACTTGTGCTTTTCGTGTACAGAAACGCATTTGGTCTGCATTTGTCTTCTTTTCATACATAACCGAGGCAATAGTAGTTACGTAATAACAAAGAAATCGCACAGTTCTAGGAAAAAATATTTTTAAGGTAGTTCGGTACCGGGTCACAGTTCGTTTAAAAAAAAGTACATATCTATTACTCAGTAATAACAAGATAATATATTTTAAAAACATGTCATTTTTAAATACGTTCTAGTGCCGAAAGGACATTATTTTTTAAATAGTTGCTACGAAAACAAACTTAACCACGTATCCTACTAAATAAATATTTTTAATGTTTAAAATGTCATTAGTTAAATTAGCATAATTAGTTTAAACTCGATCGTAGAAAACAATATGTATGCAAGTCTTATTAAAAGTGTCTTTATTACACTAGTGCAATAAAGTGACACTTTAACACTAGTTGCATAAATAACTATTATATTATTTAATAAATTAAAATGGGGTAGTGGCTCCGTGGTATCGAGTCGGCCTGTGGATCCTAAGAACCCTGGTTCGATCCCCACAGCCGACAAACACCAATTTAAAATTACCCCTGTGGCTCCTCTACAACTAACATCTTCGGGGCCCGTGATTTGACGGCTGTAAACCGCACTTCACGCGCATAAATATATCACTTACCGAGATCTTCTTCGGCATCATGTTTAAACCATACGTTTTTATTATTTAAAGCTGTAAGTATATGTGTCACTTCATTTTGTAATAAATTCAAATAATTTTGAGCCGTCATTTTGTCGTCAATAGAAAATGTCCTATAATGTGGGTACCTATTGTACCAGCCCAAACGTTACCTTCCCGTGTCGTTGGTACTATATATATATATATATATATATATATATATATATATATATATATATATATATATATATATATATATATATATATATATATATATATAAACTAAATACTGTATTATAACAATCTGTATAAAACTGAAATGTTGCTGATACTCGTAAAACGGCAAAAAAATTGTTGATTTATTATATTATGTCATATTAATATCAAAGTTGTAATTTTATTTACAAAATGTCTGAGTTTTGTGTGCAGAGAAGTTTTAAATTTGCTACGGCATAATCTGGCATATTTATTCTAAACAGAGTCCACAGTTTCCCGAAAAATCATGTACTAAAATTTATAATAAAACTCAGTAATCTGTTTAGCTTGGAAAGTCCCGAGAAGCTGATACTTTGCTCTTTTAATCTCGTCACAACTTTTTCATGTTGCAGTTTTTTCAGCCATGAACATGACTCCCATATAATGAGAGATTTTATGTCTCCACAACTTTCTCAGTCGAAGTCGCACTCGTACTTGCTCTGCTAGAAAATGTATAAAAGTTGTAACAGCGGAAACTTATATGTATTTGTAAAATGAGTTAGTACCGCTTTTATTATTATGTTCAGTGCCAACAGCGTCTTAAAATACCACTTTTATTAATATCAAAATTCTAAGATTAATTACACCTGCTTTTACTTAAAAGTATTCATTAATTTTTAATGTTGGTTTAAAAATTTTCATCGTGAATAAAGATGTGAAATTTCTGCAAAGTGTTGAAATAAATTCTGCACATATCGGATGATGAATTACGTACACGCAACTTATAAATACTTAACGAGTAACAAAGGATTTTATCAGGAGAACATCACATGTAATACATTGTAACGAAGTGCTAAATTCACATCAAAATTGTAATCTTAATGAAACTTCCTGCTACTGAACTAAATCACCTCACTTTGTTAAACAAAATACATATTAAATCACCTCGTTTATGAACAGAAAGTAATAACTTCTAGTTTAATTTTATTTCTCTTCGGTCTTCAATGACATATCGAATGAGAGTATTGGCGCGCATTCTCTTGTGTTTTAAAAAAATATAATTTTTATTATTATTATTTTTAAGTAAATATCAATTTTACTGTATAAAGTAACGAAATGGGATAATGACTCAGTGGTATCAAGTCGGCTTGTGGATCCTAAGAACCCTGGTTCGATCCCCACAGCCGACAAAACATTTTCACCTATTTTCACCAATTCAAAATTACCCCTGTGGCTCCCTCACCACTAACATCTCTGGGGTGATTTGACGGCTGGTAACCGCACTTCACGCGCATAAATATAACACTTACCGAGATCTGCTTCGGCAGAGTTCACATCCAGCAATTTGTAAAAGGCGTGATGATATATTTATATTTATTTTTTTACGTAACGAAAAGAAATTTTGCCACTTTCAAAATGTTTTATCTTTGAATATAAAAATATTCCAGTAGTGAAATAATTATCAGTAATAATATAACAAGAGAATGAAAATAAATTGAAAATAATTTGACAGATCTTTCGAATTTGGCAATAGTCACTCATGCCCTACGGGCTTTCGTGACTATTAACTGGCAACAAGTTTGAGTTATATTTAATTTTTTTTCTGTTATGAAAAAGGATTTTTATAATTTGTTTATTTTTAATACCTAAAAAATTATTTTTGCCTGAAGTAGGATTACCAGACGTACTCTATTTTTTGAGAAAATATTTGTGGATACCTCTTTTCAGTAATATCAAATGGGTTTCGAAGTAAACCCCAAAATCCAAAATATCATGTTTTTATAATAGATTTTGAATCATTTATTAATGTAATATAAAACTGGTAAGTGATTTTTGAAATAATTATCAACTTCGTGTTTGGTTTACCACACTTTCAATCTATGAGCAAACATACAGAGTGATCAAAAGGAATTGTAACAGTTGGCAATAAAAAAAACTACTTGAAATTGGTAAGCCTGATACATACATTAATTTCCTGTTATTGACAGTGATATTTAAAATTTAAATTTGAGTACATTTATTATTACATTTATTTCTAAAGTATTTCTATTACTTAAAAAGTCAAAATTCTATTAGCTGTCAGACTCCTGACATAACCTATTTGTATTTATTAGAAATGTCAAATAGCATTTCCGCCTTTATCTGACGTTGAGCCAACTATGAAATAAAAAGATATCTGGAATTGTATTGCCAACTATAACAATTCCTTTTGATCATCCTGTATTTATTCTAACATTGAAACCTAGCGAAAGGAAAGAAACCGATTAGGTTTGAAAATGTTTGAAGGTGAATTGATAATAAAACCAAATTACAAGATAACGTGCAAATAATTTTTTATTTTATTTTGTCAAAAAAGTGACACTTTGATTAATTTGTACAAAATGTTAACCTTTTCAGAAACGTAATAATGTTTACAGTGGTTTCTAGGTGATGGTTAAAATACCATTCGTAAAATATTTTTCGGTCTAGGACAAAAAGTACAATTAGGATGAACACATTCTTTAAAACAAAAATCCTTACAATCGAGTAAAAAATTCTATGATGAAAAAACTTTTCGTACTCGTGCAATTGCCAAACTCGACTTCGTTCCGTCAAGCAATTATCTGCATTTGTAGGAAAAAGTACATTTTTTTTCTTGTTTCGTAAATAATTGTTATGATTTTGTATTATAAAATAATACATTTTTTTGCTCAAATTAGTGTAAACAACAAAAATTAAATTTTATTACTAATATTTATCTTTTGTTTAATTAATTTATTACGACAAAGATTTATGTTTGTTGTAACTTTGGAATAATATTACTTGGTCTGTAAATTTTTAAATTATTGTTTCCTTAGTATTACGCATATTTTTTTACTTAAATAAAAACTTATAATTTATTACAATTCTTTTTTAGACAATTTTGTTATCTTTTGTTTATTCTTGAATTATTTGTATCCTATTTTAATATTCGGACCTAGCAACCTTAGCATGAGGTGATAATGTCCAGTTGCCCAGTTACTAACTACAGAATATTGCTGTAAAAAATTCGATACGCTTTTATTTATTTAAATTAAGTTTAAAATTTAAGTTTTGTTGGTGTAACTGACCATACGTAACTTATGGAGGTGTTGCTTAGAGTAAAACAATATTTGTTACACAAAATTGTTATAAACTTTTTTTGTCTAAATTATAAGCTCAGTGGTATGAAGTCGGTCTGTGGATCCTGAGAACCCTGGTTCGATTCCCACAGGCGACAAACAATTTTCATCATTGCAAAAACTACCCCTGTGGCTCCTCCACCACTAACATGTTTGGGGGCCGTGATTTGACGACTGGTAACCGCATTTCACGCGCAAAATATATCATTTACCGAGATTAGCTTTGGCAGAGTGCCACACCCAGTAATGGGTAGAAGGCGTGATGATTTATTTATTTCTATATTTATTTATTATTGCCATATTTTATAAATACATATATGATACAAAATTTTGTGTTTAATTATTTTGAAACGGTAATTACGACGTTAATATTACAATAAAGAATAAAAGAAACTTTCATTTTTTATTTTAATAATAATTTCACAAGCACAAATTTTGAAAAATGTTAGAATTTCTTTGTACCTTCCTTGCATGAAATTTTACATTAAATCAATAATGAAATAGCCGTTACAATTTAAGAAAATAAGAAAACAGAATATACAATTACCTCATTTATAACCAGAAATAAAAATAATAAAACAACAAAATTTAATATTAGTTCAAGATTTTCGGTTTGAATTCCAGTATTATAAAATTTAACGTTAAGACTCAACGATGTCCTTATTTCTTCTTCAATTGCTTTGCTATCCAAAAATATTTTGGATTCACATTCTGCGTTGGTGAAGAGGCAATAACATTCTCGGTGATGTTATGACGCAAGAGAAAATCTCTAGATAACAGAGACTTATGGTGCAGCACGATAAACTAAAGCATCCTTATGTCCTTAGAGCCCCTCGTCATCATTCGTGCTGTTGTGCCTCAACTGCTTTCGTTATATTTTAAAGTTTATTGCTTTACTTACGTAGTACGTACGTACCTGACATTAAAAGGGTTTCAATTCCTCGTAAATGTGAACATAAAATTTATTATTACTTGCAGAAATCGATTTGAGACCTTTTATATTTATAATAAATATCTACTTCAAACGGAATTTATTATGTGTTTAATTTTAAAGGGAACGCAGCAGTTTCATCGTTTATTTCACTTTTTAAAAATGTTAAAATTCAATTGATGTTAATTTTTACAAAAAATGCACCTATTCCTGTAATTAAAAATATGATTCCACAGTGTGCACACAAAGTTTTGCTACAATTGTTCGATTAGGTAATCGAAGCCCAATGGATTAAAGCGATGTAAAACTTGTGTTTCTTAATTAACAAGCAAGAGGTCGTGCGGTCAAATCTCACAGACTTCAATTTAAATAAAAAAATATTGGATGAACAATTTGTATTCCTAAGCTTAAAGAACAACATTACAAAAATTGTATAGACAAATTATGAGACGGAATATCAAGTGATATGAATATTAAAATTTTTAAATCTTCATTTTGTTATATTTTGAACGTATAAATGAATCAAATATCTTCATTTATTTTCTTGATTATTTAACCAATTCCAAACTAAAACCGCATCTAAGTTGATAACTCTTTAACCCGCCATTGTAGTACTTGATTAAATACGACTAACTGATGTGTGGCATCAATATCTTTTAGTTTCTCTTATGTCTATACGATACCTAGCCGTAAATAGTCTAAGTGTGTCTGCTTAGAGGGGCGGGTCTAGGATTCGCGGCGAGAGAAAGGATTTAAATATTAATAAATATAAAATAATGAATACCATTTATAACAAGTATTTGTAATAAAATAAATAAACAGAAATAATACAAACATAAAAAATAATTTGCTGTAAGAAATAAAAGCTACACCCATCATGCATGTACTTCTAAATATATCCTAATGCATTCTTCACATATTTAACAATGCAAAATTATGTACAATAAAGCTAGTTCCGGTCATCTTTCTTCTGTTATTGTAAAACGTAAATATGTTTTCAAATATCTTATTATTGAAAAATAGCACTCAACTGAGCATGACGTCGCTGGAACGCATATAAGCTATTGAAATAATACTCCTATTTTAATATTTGTTCACTACTTTCGAAATATGTATTTATTAAGATAGATGGCTTCTATAATCTTTCATATATTTATAGATTTGCGTACGGTATAAAAGGAGGAGGGTCCCTAAGGCCAGTTTTCACCCCAATTTCTACTTCAATGAAAGATTTGAAAAAAAAATTTTTGGCATCTACTAACAAAATTAAATGATTTCCACCCTAAACGGATCGCTTCCGCCTTCTCCCTCTTCCACCTGCTCAATTAGTATTTACTAACAATAGCAAATCAGTCCTACCCGAAATGGATCACTTCATCACTTCCCCTATTCTCCCCTCCTGAAATACCTTATTTAGTATCTACTAACAATATTAAGTCATTCTCAACCAAAACAGATCACTCCAACTACCCCCACCCCCTCCAACCCCTCAAACAGGGATGCGGAAGCAATCCGTTTAGGGTGGAAATCATTTAATTTTATTAGTAGATGCTAAAAAAAATGTAATAAAAATTTTTCATCGAGATAGAAATTGGGCCGAGAACTGCCCTTAGGGACCTCCTCCTTTACTGAAAAACATAATACATTTTTATTTTTAGTGAGACGTGCCCGGGTCCCACTCTCTGGTCTAGCATTCTCTAATAACAACTAACTTATGTGCGGCCAATTTTATACGTACATAAATAAGCTTTAATTTTTCCCCTAATTTAGGTAAAAATGCAACGCATGCCGGGTACTCGCATTAAATTGGTGACCACGCGAACGATGTCGCGGGTAATAGTTAGTTTACTTATAATTTTTACAATATATATTTTTGTGGTATATATATATATATATATATATATAGGGTGGTGAACGCAACTCTCGAACATAGGGATTTAACATGTAAAATCATAATTTTGTAATTTCCTGCAAAAAAGCTTCGAATAAAAGTTTTAGGGAATAAAATTAATTTTGCATGCTTCGCAGCGATACAAATTTGATCTGAAAATAACGAAAATAATCTGAAAACTATTGATAGCCATGTTCGAGAGTTGCGTTCACCACCCTGTATGTATATATATATATATATATATATATATATATATATATATATATATATATATATATATATATATATATATATATAAATTCATATCAGGAGGTGAATTTGTATTTTTAAAATAAAAAAATATTACTTTGACATAAAATAATTCATTTATTTTCATATATTTAATTACATATAATTATATGTGCTTGAAACTGAATTCAGTATGTTGCGAAGTAATGTGCTTTTATTAATTATATAATGATATGTAATTATCAAAATTCTGTAGAGTAGTTAATATTCTACTACAGTTTTGATGCTAATTTTCTGTTAATTGAAATGACATACGAATACATGCAATTACTGTTTTTCTAATTAATTATCTATATAAAATTGGATTGCCAACAATATACAAAAATTTATAATCGCAAATTGATCATTTACTTAATATAAAATTAATTACGAAAATGGTATTTTAACCTAATTAATTTTTAGTTCAGCTGAATCATTCATCCAAAATTAATAATCATTATTACGCTTAAAATGCAAATTAATTCTTTTGTTTTAGTCGTCCACATATTATGGCACACCCACTGCTCTCACATAATTCAATAACAAAAAACATTTGACGTTAAAACAAAACAGTGCACGTGCTGTAACAGTTTCTCGAAACAGCGCACTACATCCGGTAAGTAGGTAATCCTGCTAGAAACCCGGAAGTAGTGACCGGATCTAATGCTCCTCCCTTCACGAACCACCCCTGGCGGAACGTGCCCGTGTTATCGTACACCGGATTTTCGCCCTGCTCTATCTGTTGACGGATTTTAAACTAGACGATAGCTTTACCCGAGGATATTTTCACGAGCGCTATATTTCAATCACTATCGGGTATTGATGCATTGTAGTTCAGGAAGGTATCAAGTCTATGCTCTCTATGGATTTCTCTGTTTGTTATTTTACGTAGAACCCCGGTTTACTAGGTTGCCACCGTCGGTTCCAGAGGCGGACTGCCACCTTGTTTTATTGAGTAGTTATTACAGATTTCTTTTGAATGTATGGCTGGAGCATTATGAAACTTAGATGTGTACAAAATTGAAACTTGCATATTAAATTACGGGAACAAAAAAGTTAAAGAAATATTATAACAATAGAATTGAATACGAATATAATATACGGTGACCGAGAGAAATTCCAACGCTAAGAGGAGAATTAAGTTGACATTTCACGTAAATTTTAATAGACCATTTTAAAAATTCATTGCGCATGTGCAAACGTTAGACGGAGATAAAAAAATGTAGTGCCGTATATTCATCTTTGTTGCCGTATACTCATCTTTGTTTATGATTTGACAAGTGACAGTTCGATTATTTTTGTTGGATAGTATTTGTTTTTTCATTGAAAAGTAATTAATAATAGTAATTATGACGGGTACTATATGCTGTGTACAGGTTGTAATAATAATTTAAAAAAAACAAGAAACATTTCATTTCACTCAAAATGTGAACAGAAGAAAAGAATCACATTAACATAATTTATAAATAACTGATGAATATACTTCATTTATTTTGATGCTACAAAGTTTTTATTTTCACTATAAACATTTCACTTACTTTGTACTTAAATTCATTTTGAAATATCTCGTTCGCCGCCATTTGACGGCACTAAGTTATTAGTTCAAAAAATAAACACCTAGGGGTCGCGGACATTTTAAAAATGGTCTATTCTCATATTTATTTCGTAAGTTGACTGTATATGTCGTATTCTATCACATTTTTGAGTTTTTACAAACTAATTATAGTCTAATAATTTTGCAGTAAAAATAAGACAGGTAATTGACAGTTCAGTGGACATGTCGCTTGGTTCTACTCTAAAATAAAATTAATCTTAAGAACCATTAAAACCACAAATACTGATATTTGATAATTTATAATTGAATTTTTTATTCTAGAAACCAGAATAGCATATTTTAATAGCTAGAATCGATATAGAGCCCTGCATCATATCAGTTGGCCTGAATTTTATTTTCTCGTTTGATATTTTAAGTCTCGTGTAATATGCAAGAGAATTAAATGAAATTTTATTGAGACATACACTAGTATGTTGTTAATACGCAGATAAAATTTAAAGTCAGACGATTTATATATCTTGGGATGTCAATTTTTGAAAGAGGAATTAAACATTTCTGTTTTAACTAAAACTGTTTCGTTTTATTCAAAAAATATTTATTACAAAGTTTGTTTTAATTAATAATTAACTTTGATTTGATCTACCAAACTACCTAACAGATAACAATCATGATAATTCATTTGTGTGTTGAATTAGATTAAAAAATAATAATAATTGCTAATAAAAATGCAATACATTTTATGTCTACGGTATATTTATTATTATACTCGTGATCCATAAATCATATTAAAAATATTTATATTTTGCTGTTGCTATTTTTTGTATCAATTTTTCATAAAAATATCTAAATATTAGGGACAGCGCTCCTATTTCATTTCTTCAAATTTTTTGTGGTTATACTGTAAAATTTGATGAATTATTTCAAATGTAATTTAATAAAAATATTAGCATGGAACTAATGCAATTATTATAGGTCTATAAAATAATTCTAAAATGTAGGGACAGTAGTGTTTATGTAATTTAGGGATTATTATACTTCTGATTAATATAAATGATTCTATACAAATTTATTATAGTTATTTTTATACCGTCTCATTAATTTTGGTAGTTAGCCTGTCTTTGCTTATGTCATCTCCTATTATTAACGCAACTAAGAATTTACGTAACGATTGATTTTTACTTTACCGAATCGTCAGATACCTTAGTTAGTTAGTTTCAGTTCATTGTTTGGCGAGTAAGATAGTGGTGAGATAGATAGTTACTATATATTGATAGAGTTTCTAGGAAATTTAGAATAGCTTTAGAGGCGAGTCTTCTTTGCGTATGTGAGTTGTGTTAGATGATGGTATTGTTGAGATAACGCAAGTGTGAGCACTTGTTACGACCGTGGCAGGATGCAAGAGTATGAAGATTGTTGTTGATACCCGACAATGCAGCGAGCAGCTTTGGGCTGTAGTAGACCGTGGTTGATCTCCAACGATGCAGCGAGTAGCCTTGTGTGCTGTAGTAACCCAAACAAGATATACCAACGAAATACGAAAGGAAATCGAATGTTATATGACTTAGACAATTTGACCAGTGGAGTAGTTGAGATGAATGATTCGAGGTGTGTTCTCACTGAACTTTACTGCTTAATTAGTATATTCTTTCCAGATGCTATACCGTGATTAGATATCTTAGAACTTTCTTTGGACATGTAATGCTTTCAGATTAATGGCCTCCATTTTTTGTAAGTACGGTTAATTAGATCAATTATAAATATCGCCGCTGCATTTCATTCGACTACAATCACCTCTCATAACAAATTCATATATATTTTTTTATAATAATTGAATGAAACTTTTTATGTTGTATTTTTATGAATACGTAATGCTTTTCAGTGGTACATGTAAACATTTTGCAATTTTCACAGTCATAACGGCCTCGACGTTTTCATGTGAATCTAGCTTTAGTAGCTGTAATTTTAGCTTTACTAAGTTATAGTTAATCCATCGTTGATTTGAATATATATTTCAAATTCTTCTATAAACACTAATAGATAAGTTTTGTAATTTTTTTTATTTCACGCAAATAAATTCTCTATTCTATAAACGTGTTATGGAGGTTCTCACCACCGTAATTCCTCAGTAAAATAGATGTTACATACAAATGTTTCTGACCTAACAATCTATGCACAATGCTTAACTGGGAGTGAAAATTTATAAGCAATTGCACAGTTACGCATTGTAAAGCCAAAAATTTGTGTACAAAATAACTCTTTTGCTGGTCGACTAATGGGTAAGATCCTACCGTAAACAGTTTATTTGTTAAAGATTTAATTATTAAACCGTAAAATTGATTTTTAAAAACGAAATCAAAAGATCCAGGGTTCTTGAATGACGGCTTTTATGAATTTATTACAATAAAATATTTATTTATTTCATATCTAAAAGACGGCGTTTCGAACACTTAACCACGATGCGGGCATTTTACAATTTTAAATGAAAAAAAAAAATTTAACTAAGTTTACATGTTTAAAAATAATTAAAAATTAAAAATATTATATATTTTTTAGGAGTTTATCTAAGTACATAGTGTCAAACAATTTTCAAATTTCTGATATATATTTTGTATATTGCGCATAGAATATATTTGCATGAAATTACCAAACGACAAATATTCACAATACCAGTGATTAGTGTTTATAGGAGAATACTAAACTCATTTATTCAAATGAACACTGGATCAACAATACATTGAAACAAGAAACGCTTGCGTCATAGACAAAATATGTATATAGACGTCGAATTAAATGTATTCAAATAGCAGCGTTTTTATTAATACAAATTTGTAGTGCTGGAAGAGTGTACACTGCAGCGCTAATGTCGATTTATTCCACGGACATTGAATTATGGGACTAATACTTAGGGACTTATAATTTCACAATACACAATTTATCGTTCATGAACAAATAACCAACATACATATATAAATATCTTCATGCTATATCCCATAAAATGAGGTAGCACGAACCCTAAAATCACTCATAAAATATTGACTCATTACATTCATCAAATAATCAGCCCTCGTCAAACATTAGCATCCAAACACACCACCCTCACTTTAACCACATTCATAGATCAGTCCATATAAACTTATTCATTTATTACACTCGAAATCATTTATCACACAACAATTGTTTAATCATATCTATCCAATCATTCCTATTCAATTATCATTCATCTTCTTTCTTCGACGTACATAACATATGCATAAAACATTTAAAATTACTCACGCTTACTCCTAACTACGAATGTAATAACGAAACTAACAACGAATCTACAAAGATTAGAAAAGATGAAAGCGATAGCCTGCACTTGTACATGAAAGAAAAGTCCACACAATACAGTAACTGAAAATGAAACAAAAAAATAAGAAAGGAAGAGAGTGTCGCCCTACGCTAGTTTTTGAAAGTGAATTCCACACAATTGCGGTTAAATACTTTACGTTAGAACTGAAAACGAATTAAAAGATAAGAAAGGAAGGGACTTATAACTTTGATGTCACATGCAGCAGACTCAAAGCAATCCCCCCCCACACACAATTTTGTGTGAAACAACAAATTTGTAGAAAGAGCGAAGTGACATCATGCTTTCTCCTTTCAGCGCTTCACGCCGCAGATCTCATCATTTGTTTACCTTTAACGTTTGGATCACGTGATAAACCTCAAACTGTAAAGCTATACCATGTGCGCTACAGACAAAATTATTAAATTATATTTTACTCACTAGATGGCAACCGAATTTTTTTTATTGTTTATTGCAGTTAAGCTAGTACTAGTGTGATGGTGAAGCCATCGGTTCTCAAGTGGCGAAACACGCTCAAAAAAATATAAAAATTGAATAAAATAAGCGTTTTATACCTATTATGATTTGAATATCATGAATTGTTAACAGGTTGTTGGTCTAGTGAATTTTCAAATACCATACCACCGTGTGGATAAAAAAACTTTCTCCTTCTGATACAATATACATGGATAGTTCTAGAACATCATACTAGTTTTTCAAATGAAACTGCAAAATTTTAGAGGTACACAAACCAAATATGTGCGATTCTGAGTGATGATCGCCATAAACCCCGTGTATAACAACTCAACTTTACAAGTGAATATATTTGCTCACAGACAATGAATGTGTTTCATATTTTAACAGGACGCGTATGACTATCCAATGTCCATACATTTCATTTAGATCTGCAAATAAAAATTTCACGCTAGTACTACCTTCAACACTCAATGTAAGATCAGAAAACGAAAAAAAAAATTAGAAACGACGGGAGTGTCGTCTCTGCGCTTCTTTTTGAAAGTGAATTTCACACAATTGCAGGTAAACACTTTAATAAAATCACTAAACACAAAATAAAAATCGTGCACTTTTCTTAAATCATCAGATTCATTCCGTAAATAACCGACATCAGCGCTGAAAAACAGACTCATCCAGAACTATAAATTTCATTTATAAAACATTTAGTTAGACGTTTATATATATTTTTGTCTGTATTTTAATATTAGCGTCTAACATCCGACAACTATTCATTCGATGATGTGAGAGCTTCGAAAGTGATATGACAATTCAATGCTTAGTGTATAGCTATATAGGGCAATTTTGTTCCAATGTGACATAGTAGTGCAACTTAAATTCAAACATGATACTAAGCTAATATAGACTGTACTTCAGAAGTTCCGGGCCCTCGAAACAGCATTCGAGTAATTTCAGTCCAACACTGGCCGGTTCTGGCAGTTTGTGGATCGTAGATAAAATGTTCCGATAGCGTCAAAGTTCCCGAGGATGTCTGATTCTAGGATATTTTTACATTGGCTGTGTGATATCAAAGACAGTGCAGGATTATTGTGTCTATTCAAAGAAGAACTAATTTATGCACAGTCATACTGATTCTATCGACTTCGACACAGTTTACAGTTTGATCAGATAATTTATTCATTTGATTTTAGATTGATTAAATTATATTACAAGCAAAGTTACAAAGTTCTTAACTCAAGTTAGGTCACGTTTGAGGATTTAAACTGCTCTGTAATAATTATCGTATGCAAAATATACGTCACAATTAGAATAAACTGGGAACTTTTGAAGACTTAGTTATTTTTACTTCTGGAATCGGTTATTTCTCAAGATTGGTGAGCACCCGCAGATTTTTTATCAAGGTGGGTCGATACAGACAAATTATATACTATGCAGGGACGGCTTGAGCATAAGCACTGCGGGCACTGCAGCATCCCTATCCACCAAAGTAAAAATGGAAAATCAAAATTTGTTTTTGTTTAAAAATAATAACAATAAATGCAAGCATTATATAAATGCAATATAACATTTTAAAGATATAAATTACGTTTTCCTACAACTGTGCGATTTCTTTGTTATTACGTAACTATTATTGCCTTGGTTACGTATGGAAAGTAGACAAATGCGGACCAAGTGCGTTTCTGTAAGCAAAGAAACACTAGTGCGGAAAGTAATTTGTAAGAAAATATAAATGAGAGCGATTTAAATGTCGCGCCAAGCACGGAATTTCATATTTTAGACACATACGCTTATAGAAGAAGAAGAAATATGCAGTGATATATTTTGACGTTTATAAACATAATCTTAAACTGCAGTATATCTAATCTGTACACATCACATTGAGCAGACAACAACTCAACTATACCATTTTTAAATATGATAATTTTATAAAAATAACCGAACAAAGTAAAATATATCGATAAATGGTTTTATTTAAAAAGTAAATAATAATAATAATAATAATAATAATATTTATTGCATCATATAGAAGATACAAAAGGTCAGCATTCAGCTTAGCTGTTTTTCAATGCCACCAACATAAAAGATATTTGTACAGATTAGAATATAAGTAATTAATATTAAAGTTACATAAAAGCACATAATTAGCTAGTATAGAGATCTAAGTACATATTTTTTATATTCTTCTTGAAATTGCTTAAATTTAAACATTTAAAACTATCAGGTACATTATTGTAAAGCTTTGCGGCCATGTAACTGTAGGAATTTTTATATTTTTCAGTTTTAAAATTAGGTACATGAAGGTCATGTTCATTTCTCAACGATCTAAAGGGAATATTTGAGCGATGAACTAATTTTTCCTTTAAATATTTTGGTTCACCAGTAATTGAAGTTTTGTGTATGAAATAGATGTAATGCAGTTCTCTCCTCCTAGACATATTCAGTATTTTGTTTTTACGAAAAGAATCAGTGACGTGGTCATAATAATTAAGATTGTAAGCAAAACGAATATAAGAATTTAGAATTCGTTGAATTTTAATTACATCTTTTTGTATTAAATAATTTCCGTACACAATAGGCGTATTCCATTTGCCATTTGGATCAGATCTAACTTACATTTACTGAACCAAATTATTTATTTATTTCGTTGGATTACTTCGCAGACTTTATTTCTAGTACTAGAATTATAAATTCTAATTTACTTTGAAGTAATTCATCCCAATAAGTGCATCAGTTTGCTTAATTCAGTTCATTTAGTCATGTGTTGAATTTATCTGAACTGATTTAAGTGAACCAAGTGTCAAATGGAATACAGCTATTACCACAGTAATCAAATGAACTTAGCACTAAAGAATCGCAAAGTGACAATCTTACAGATTTAGGAATAACGTCCTTAAGTCTATAAAGTGACCTTAATTTAATAAAGCTCTTTTAACATAGGTTGTCTATATGTTCTGTGAAACGAGCCAATTTACAATGAACAATCTTAAATTTTTCACTGATTTTTTTTGTGGGATCATGTTATTATTCAAAGTGATTTTCACAGAATTACAATTAAAGTCATTATTTCTCGTTAAAATTAGTGAAGTGGATTTATCTGCATTTAATTTTAGAGAATGATCTTCACACCAAGTAAATATTCTCAATAAATCCATTTCAATAAATTCTAACGCATGTTTTACATAATTTTGCGCAAAGGAGTAGTATAATTGCATATCATCTGCATAGTTATGCATTTTACAATATTTTACAAATGTGTGCAAGTCTACTAAGTACAAGTTAAATAAAAGCGGCCCCAGGACAGACCCTTGAGGTACTCCACAATGTACTTAGATGCTTCTTGGCCTGTTGCAGTTCTTAATTTGACCATTTGTTTGCGCTCAGATAAGTAGCTCTGCAAAAGTTCTATTGCTGAGGTTTCTAAGCCGATATAATTCAGTTTTGCCAGTAACAAATCATGTTGAACTGTATCAAAAGCTTTTGATAAATCTAATGAGATCAATATGGTAATTAAAGATTTGTCCATAGCTGACGTGATATCATCCATTACGTTTATTAGAGCTGTTGCAGTGCTGTGATTGGATCTAAAACCTGACTGTGAGATCGGTAATAAATTGTATGCATTTAAATGAGTACTTAACTGTTCACACATTATTTTTTCTAATACCTTTGACAACATAGCAAGAATACTGATAGGTCTAAAGTCAGATACAGATTTAGGATCTTGTATCTTTGGTATGGGTTGAATAATACTTATTTTCCAGTTAGCAGGAAATATACACTGTCGAATTGATGTATTAATAATGTCAACTAATATATCCAAACACTGAGGGCATACAAAGATCGAACATAAATTTATTTATACAATCATGACCGATAGCGTTTGTTTTAATGCTATTATATACATTTAATACTTTTTCTTTGGTGACTTCTTGGAATTCAAAAGGAACATGAGAAACCATTTTATTGTTGCTATAATATTGAATTGCATCAGAAATGAAATACATAATATTGATTGTTTGTGTATATTAATAACACGTTGTTACAGTTGCTTATATCGACATAATTTGAAGTGGAAACTGTTATACTATCTAAAGAAACATTGATTTCTTCCGTACCTGTTCATATTATTAACAGTAATATTATTGACAACAATTTCGAAGGTTTTAGAAGTACCAGGAGCAGGTTGATTGTTAAAAAATAGTAAATAAAAACACTTGGTTGTTTCAAAGGTTGATTGTCATTATCAAAAATAGATCCAACAATTATCTTTGGAGGTGTATATGATAAAGAAGAATCATTCAGTGTAGTATTCCAATCTAGACGATTTTGACGAAATTATCTTGAAATTAGTGAAATATTTTTAAAGAACATAGAACAATATGCAAGCAATCAACAAACAAACCATAGCAACGCCGTAAAACATCGTTCTCTTGTAATATCATTACAATTTTATAAATTCTGATAATATTTTAATGATTTTCTAAATCGCACAATTGGAGGAAAAATGTTGTTTATAACAAGTGCTGAAAAAGGTTACGTGCTCGTGCAGATTTCTGCATTTGCACGTAACAAACCTTTTTCGGCACTTGTAATAAAAATAACTATTACACATCGTAAATAAACAATTAAATGCTCTAAATTTCGAAATAAATTCACGGGGAACTAATGTTAAAGCAGTACCTTACAGCTTTTATCAAATTCGGTTAGCCTCTGCTAGATTCGCTGATACTTGTTTCCAGCTAGTATAGGAATCACTGGCACTGCTTAAAGAATAGTGCTTACAGTAAATGCTTGCATGTACGGATTCGTGCCTAAGTTAAATTGTTTATTTAAAGCTTTTAATTATCTCATTGAGATACAGAATTATTATTTTTTCTGGCCAAAAATAGAGGGATATAATTTATTTGAAATGAGATATTTATATTAGTTAATGTGTTTGTACGTACATTTGTTAATCATAATCGGTATATTTCTTCTTTTTTGAAGTGAAAACTTCTTTTGGCGCACCGCACACACATTTTTTCATAGGTAGTAAGTTAGGCTGATCCGTCACGGTCTGAGGTGAAAGGCTCGATCGGGTGAACTCGGGACCGCCGAGTGTACAAGAGCGAGAAAGATACAGTCAGCTGCTCTTCGCTGCTGTGTCGCTGTGTTTAGTATATTCAATTAATACGTAATAATTGTTATTATTAATTATTATAAATTATTTAATAGTTATTATTGATACGTAATAATAATTATTCTAGATATATAAGTAAAATTCAATCAAAAGTATTTATTTCTTATTTTAGTTATTACAAACCCATTGTATCCTTTGTAGAATACGAAAGCGAAAATAAATAATTTGATTTATATAGAATTAAATAAATAATAACTTTAATTTCTGACTTGTTTCTCATTCATTCTACTTGTACGATCCATAATAATACTACATCATACATAATATTATTTACTATATATATATATATATATATATTTATATATATAGTAAATAATATTATGTATGATGTAGTATTATTATGGATCGTACAAGTAGAATGAATGAGAAACAAGTCAGAAATTAAAGTTATTATTTATTTAATTCTATATAAATCAAATTATTTATTTTCGCTTTCGTATTCTACAAAGGATACAATGGGTTTGTATATATATATATATATATATATATATATATATATATATATATATATATATATATATATCTAAACTCAAAACACAACTACATTGTAAAGAGTTACGGCAAGAGTTCCGCAGCAGCGTATTAATTATAACTTAAAACATTTCCCAAATAAAAATGAGTGATATCATTTGTAAGCAAGAAATAAATTTTAATAAATGAAAACGTCACGAACGTAATAAATTAAAATAAAATCGTACAAAATACTAAATTAAATATATTTTTTAAACTATCATGATTAAGTTATTGTTTCAGTAATATCTATCCCATCAAACCGTAACCATCTCAAATTGCATTGGTTGACAAGGTATCAAACGTGCACAACTTGAAATTAGTTAGTTTTGTTAAATACAGAAATAAAGGGTATGATACAATAAAAAGCCTAAACAAATTTTAATAAAACAAAATTGGCGTGTCCATTTTTTACAGAACATTTAGAATAAAATGTATGTAATAGTGACGTCGAGTCCTCTTATCTAACGTATTATTACCTAACATTAGTGGACTGATTATGTTCTAAATATAAAGAAAAGATTTGTTAATTATAAATGGACACTATATTCTACTAAATGTCACTAGAATTCACATGAATTTTTTTTAGTCATAAAATAATTAGTTCTAATATCCTAGTATTAACTAACAATGACCTAAAATTAATCTGTACAACGAAAATAAAATTTAAGCAGTAGTTACGCTAAACTCACTCGCGACAATTAAAAGACCCGTCAGGTGCTGCCCTCCGCGGCGACTTTTGGTGATGGACAACATCTGAAGACAAGCGAATTTGACAAAAACGGTTCCGCGCCCACGAAAATCATTGAAAAAACGTATAAAAACAACCGGACTCGCATCGTGACCTGGCTAATATGTTATGTGTGTATCAAAACGACTTGAAAATACGGGGAACACACTTGAAAACCGAACGCAAGTAATACTTTCGGTTTGACGATTCAGGTTAGGTCTAATGTTAACTGTTAATAAGTAGTTCGATCAGACAGATATTTTGACTCTTGCCGTCGTCGTGTCGACCGAACGACATGATGTCTAATTTGATTGCGATTGCCAATGAAGTTTTCACTTCTGCCGTGCGGTCTTAAGCACGCACTCTATGTTTTTTTATTATTACAAATTTATTTCATACCTTTGTATTGTATACTTACTAATAATGGGGTAATGACACAGTGATATCCCTGGTTTGATCCCCACAGCCGACAAACATTTTCACCAAATTAAAAATTACACCTGTGGCTTGCCTACCACTAGCATCGTCGGGGGCCGTGATTTGACAGCTGGTAACCGCACTTCATGCGCATAAATATATCATTTACCAAGATCTGTTACGGCAGAGTGCCACACCCAGTAATGGGCAAAAGGCGTGATAATATATTTTTTTTACTTATTAATTTTAATGATATAATAAATAATAAATTGTTAAACATGAACAATGGAATACTTAAAATAAAGAAATTTTAAATAGTTATATACCTTTTGTATATATAAAGATAAATTAAACAATTTTTTAATATTGATAACAATAAAAACAAAATGCATAGCACTCGAAACAAATAACCTTATTTAATTAAAAATTAGATGATAAAACTAATCTTCAGATTTTAAAAGAGAGACCATCGATCAATTAGAACACCTTTATTGGTGCCTATGGATGAAACCAACAATTACTAAATAAATATACTAACGGGAATGAAACTGTAATGTGTAACATAAAGATCGATGGAATCTTTCGCATTTGACAAATAACAACATACTTAATTTAATGATCGAGTAATTTTAGCTTTTAGATTAAATGACTGTCGTGATATCGTTATTTGAAATCTGGCAATTTCGTAACAAAAAAATAAATTTAATAAATGAAATCACATCGAGGCAGTTCAATCATACTTGTCTTCATCATTTCCACACCCAAGATGGTGGAAGACAATGGCTTCAAATTAATTATTTGTAGGGCCTCTACTGTGTTCAATAATTTTATTATATGCGAGTTTTTTTATTGCAATATAATAAAACAATCAAATAAAGTATTTATAAAACCAATAATTAAAACTCAATTATTACTGTTTGTGAATAAAAGAGTATACACATGTCGCGGTAATGCTCATTAGCCTCACACTCATAGCTGGATATTTTATTTGTTAATCTATATTTCAATTACATTTTGATTTTTACGCGAATCTAGCAAAATATAGCTTATATTTTAATTCTATACTGCATAAATTATGTAATTTACTAATTCCTGCATATTTTACAATTCTGTACATATTTTATGTCTTTATGCATATTTAAACAAAATTTTACTATATTTTTATATATTTTCGGGGTTTTATATTTTTTATCGTAAATTTTTATTTATATATTTAAATGTAGTTATAAATTAAAATATTTACTGTTTGGCCAAAAAAGTCTGTGTTATTTTACTTTATAAAAAAATATTCTTGTTTTGGATGACAACGAGAAATATGTGATAGTATTAAGTAATTTCTAGTTAATTTTAAATAGATGTGCTCTCCTGCCTATTTATTTGAGAACCCGGGTTCGATTCTTACAGTCGACAAACAATTTTAAGTAATAATATAACAAGGGCGTGAGAATAAATTGAAAATAATTTGACAGATCTTTCGACAACTTGTTGCCAGACAATAGTCAGGAAAGCCTGTAGGGTTTGAGTGGCTATTGCCAAATGGCATCAAGTTTGAGAAAGATAGTAGAGAATTATTTTCTAATCTTATCGAACTCTCGAATTATATTTAATTAGATTATTTTTTTGGGGTGGCTAGCTCAGTGGTATGAAGTCGGCCTGTGGATCCTGAGAACCCTGGTTCGATTCCCACAGGCGACAAACAATTTTCATAATTTCAAAAGCTACCCCTGTGGCTCCTCCACTAACATCTTTGGAGGTCGTGATTTGACGACTGGTAACCGCACTTCACGCGCAAAATATATCACTTACCGAGATCTGCTTCGGCAGAGTGCCACACACAGTAATGGGTAGAAGGCGTGATGATATATTTATTTAGATTTTTTGATTTTTTGACTTAACTGTTGAGGTCGATTCATCCAACTTAAAAGATTTTGAACTGGGTTCATATCGATTAATTACTTATTAATGTATTCTTGGAAATTGTTTCCAATATTGTTGGTATTTCTGAAATGGAACTAAATCGATTTTTTTCATACATTTTACTTGACACGTTGACAGTTTTAAATAATTATTAGACTACTACCTATCATTTGTCACAAACAAAAGTACCTACAGAGATTATTCCCGGGACTAATCACTACAGCTTTATTCTCAGTATAATAAAGACAGGATTGGTTAAATCGCAGACCAGTGACATACAATGAAGCATTTCATTGGTTTTGAGAAACGTCAAAAAATAATCACCATAATAAAATTACTCCTGTGGTTCCCCTCCACTATCATCTTTGGGAGCCGTGATTGGACGGCTGGTAACAGCACTTCACGCGCATAAATCTATCACATACCGAGATCTGGTACGGCAGAGTGAAATACGCAGTAATATGTTGAGAGTGTAATGAAATATTTATTTACACTCAATACAGAAAAGTAATTTTAAAATTAACTACATAATTATAAAGTGCTCCAATATTTATTGGGCCCTCCGTAACGCGAAGTCTACGAGACCCTAGCTACAGCGATGATGAAAGAGTGCAAGTCTATCAACTTGACAAGTTCAATTAGCTATAAATAAATAACTAGACGAGATATTATCAACTGTCTTCTCCATTAAAATTTTTAGACGAGCAAGACAGTTCTTCACGCCTCGAACATTACTCGGTAATGCACTTTTGCCTCAATATCAATAAACAATAAACTGTCAATTCTCATTTGATATTCTAGATATTTTTATAGAAACAATTAAAATATTGCCATTAAACATAAGACACAAAGATTTTGCTCTACTTATCCATTTCAAGTTTCATATGTGTATGTTCGGAAATTCATGGTCTTTTGTTTGTATTTCTCGTTTCGTCCAATATTCTCGTTTCAATACCATAACTCTTCGTCTTATAATAATAAAAATAAAATAAAAATAATAACAGTGATATATTTATTCGCGTGAAGTGCGGTTAACAGTCATCAAATTACGGCCCTTTAAGATGTTAGTGAAGAGGGAGCCACAGGGGTAGTTTTAATGTGGTGAAAATTGTTTGTCGGCTGTGGGATTCGAACCCGGGTTCTTATATCCACGGGAGGATTCGATACCACTAAGCCACCTATCCTATTACATGATGTAATATAACTTAATGAAATTTTCACGGCTTCGGTAATATTTCAGTAAGTTGTTCGAAAGCTTCATATTTTCTGAAGCTATTCATATCACTTGGCCATAAACTTCCGACTACAACAAAATTGACATATTATATATGACGCAGGAAACTTTCCCCAAGAAAAAAATATAAATCATTATTGTCAAAGTTTATATACAACAAAATACATTGTATCCGGGTTAATAATACGGACTAACAACATAAAAAGAGCAAAGTTTGCTACATATTTATCTACAGGGCGGCCTACTTCAGCCATTTAGAACAAAAGAACAAATTACTGAACTCTGCAAATGCAATCAAAACTTGCGAATAGAGTAATTTAGCAGCAACAGAACGTCGTAGTGCGTGACGTGTGTAAGCATAAAGGTGTGGAGGAACGTATGATGTGTTATTATACTTCCTTTGCCCCACCAATCAGCGACAAGGACTTCAAAGCTTGCTGAGATCGTGAAACAGATAGTGTTTAGCTCCGGGAATGTATCTGGCTAAGTCATTTGCAGTACAAATACTAGAATCTGATTACTTTGTAAATTACAGTAGTATTTCACTTTAGAGGTGATGACAAATTAATACATATAATATGAGTATGCAGTCTAAACCGGGAAGTGACAAATTGCATGCAGGATCTGTTTATCATATTAACTTATAATTTAGTTACATCAACAGGATTATCAAGGATAATAAATAAATAACATACCTTGTTCATACTTCCTCATTCACATCCAACATCCACTATCACACATCAAAGAAGGCACTAACACGATTATAAACTCATAATACATCATAATTCGGGCAAAGACACCAAAAGTATAAAATACACTACAGTGTTTTTTTTATTATATTAAATTCAAGGTTGTAATCCGTTGAAAAAACTGATTTGGTTTTGGTTCGCGGTTCATCATACTTTATCGATTTTTGTTCCGACTTACGGCCAGTTTTTCAATCGTCGGTTTACTCTTAAATAATGCTAATCATGATTAAATAATAATGCAAACTATTTAAAGTAGTTCTAGTGTGAATTTTTTTTTACAGATGTGAATGAAATTTTGCATTCGTAAACATTGAATAGTCATACGCGTCCTGTTAAAATATGAAACACATTCATCGTCTATGAACAAATATATTCGCTTGTAAAGTTGATTTCTTATACACGGGGCATATGGCGATCATCAGTCAGAATCGCATATATTTGGTTTGTGTACCTCGAAAAATTTGTACTTTCATTTGAAAAACTAGTATGTTGTTGTGAAACTATCCATGTATATTGTATCAGAAGGAGAAAGTTTTTTATCGTTTAATAATGGATATATAGCCATGCAAAGCGTTGTTTTTAACGAAAAATTAAGATTAAATTAATTTTTATGTTTTTTTGAGCGTCAGTTTTGCCACTCGACAACCAATGGCGCCACCGTCACACTAGAACTACCTTAATCATGATTAGCATTAATCGATGATTGAAAAACTGGTCTTTAGAGTAATTAAATTTTGGTTCATAAAATCTGTTCGGTTCAATTATTTTTATTTAATGTTTCATTCACACCTGTGTTGTTCGTAGTTAATAATTTTTATTATTCAATTTAAATTTACAGACATATATTTATTATACGTACCTACGTTGTGTATATACCTATTTAAATATTATTAACTGATGACGATAGATGAAGAAGAGATGAAGACGCGATTTTATCCCTCTTCTGACTTATTAACGAAGATACGTAATGAAGATGAAGATATTAAAATGAGGGTGAAACAATAATTATACAAACTGTATATGTATAGTCAGGGCATGTGATGATATGGCGTGAACCAGATGTAGGTGTACACGCCGCGTCAGGTGAGTCAGGTGACTCAGGTAAATTAATCAGCCGTCTCCTGTAAATAAAGGTGAGTTTGAGACATAAAGCTCAGTGAGAGTGTCATCGCAGAGTCACGCACATCAATCCCCACCATTGGGGCGCTGCAGGTTAATTAGACTGGAATTATCAATGATATACCTCCTCCAGAGGCAGGATAGGAACTCGGGCTAACAGATAGGCCGTTGGGTTCACCGACACAGCCCACTACCAACTGTAGTGAACACCGATGGGTTGGCTACACCTATCACCGTCTACCCGACAGGATATTGTAGCACCGTTGCCACCAGTCTTCCCCACATATGAGAAGCCAGCGGATCAACTCATATAGAGTTCGGCAACACCTATCGCTACCAGAAGGCAGGATATTGTCACACCGTTGCCTCACAGACGCAAGACAGCGAATTGAGTTGAAACAAGCCCCTCTAGGGCTCAATGTCCGGTGGCACTGAGTTCTCTAGGTAGTGTTTTAAGTAGAGACCCAGTACATACACACATCACGCACACAGCGTGACGCCACCTGAAGTGACGCTCACATTACAATTCATGCATGATACGTAAAACTCAATGATTGACAAACTCACCGATAGATAGAAGCTCTCAGGTAATCCAGAATACACTAATTGATTATTCAGACACTTAATCACAAGTTTATATTAAAGCTAACACAGCACTGCACAACTGAACTGTACAAAACAAGGCCAATACTTCCAATGATGCCAGGCTAGGTCTGGGTGCGTCTTTGCAGCCCTTAGGAATGTTTACATAAACACATGTGTGCAGTTATCGCTTGAGTTGCATTTGAATGTCCATAAGTCAAGTGGTTTTATGGCTTGGGTCAGATTTCAGACGCTACGGCCCACACAAACTTTCGTGAGAAAGTTTATTATTTTTAACGAAACTAAATAATCAGAAAACTAAAAACTAGAAGAATATAATTAAATAAAAATCATCTTGTAACAATATTAAAAAACTATAAAATTCAATTAAATTTTCTGTGAAGTGATTATTTGATGAATTTGATTAGATCATGTTTTGTGTATGATTTTGGCTGCTACCACATTTGATGGGATATAGCGTGATGTTATGTATGTACATTTTAATTCATTAGAACTTAAGCTGTTATTTTCCTAGAAAATCTGTATGGAGTTTAAATCTTCCTGTACATAGTTTCTGACTATCGCATGGTGAAGTTATAACATGATACATTTTAAGATCATCGGCATAAAACAGATATTTAATAGTTATTTATGTATTAAGGGAATGATCAAAAGATTATAGCCCAGAGGAAATGTTTAAAACTCGACGCGTACCGGAAAGTTTTAAATTTCCGGAGTGCTATATCTCGATTAAGCCCGTGGTACATACAACGTTTTATTTTATTTTGGTCCTCGAAATTAAAGGATTCAGTCCGAAAGTATTCGTTATCGTTTTTCTGACGTTATTAATTTTATGTATGCGGTGGTTTGTATGCATGTACGTAGATTGTTGATGCTACTATATTGTTTATTTACGAAGAAAAAAAAATTAATGCATTGTCAAATAAAAATGGAAGATATCAGTAACTATTCCAAAGAAATATTTTCATGACTTTGAGTCTGTACAGGAAAAATTAGTACCACAGATGTCAAAAGACAAAACGAATTTATTGTGTCGTCTGACATTGTTCTATAAATCACGATTTTGATTTGTTTTGAATAGCTGTTGTTTGGCAACTTTATACGTCCTAGGGCTATAATAGACAAACTACGTCCACATTTGAAGACCAGTAAACAAATTTATGATGCCAAAATAATAGTTATTTTTATAACAAGTGCCGAAAAAGGCTTGTTACGTGCGGAAATCTGCACGAGCACTTAACTTTTCTCGGCACGTGTTATAAACAACATTTTTCCTACAACTGTGCGATTTAGAAAATCACGAAAATATTATCAGAATTTATAAAATTTTAATGATATTACACGAGAACGGTGTTTTACGGGGTTGCTATGGTTTGTTTGTTGATTACTTGCACATTGTTCTATGTTATTTAAAAATATTTCCCTAATTTCAAGAAAATTTGTTGTCAATAATACTACTGTTAATAATATGAACAGGTACGAAAGAAATCAATGTTTCTTTAAACAGTACAAAAGTTTCCACTTCAAAATATGTCAATATAAGCAACTGTAACAATGTGTTATTAATATACACAAGCCATCAATATTATGTATTTCACTTACTCTTGAAATAAAACCATTTATTAATATATTTTTCCTACAACTGTGCGATTTCTTTGTTATTACGTAACTATAATTGCCTTGGTTACGTATGGAAACTAGATGAATGCAGACCAAGTGCGTTTCAGAAAGCAAAGAAACACTAGTGCGGAAAGTGCTTCATTACGTAACTGTCAAAAGAATATTGTTTTGACAGCGATTTAAATTTCGCGCCGAGCGCGGAATTCATATTTTGCCCACAGACGCTTATGGAAGAAGAAGATACGGTGAACCAGCGCTAGTAAATATGCAGTAGTATATTTTGACGTTTATAAACGTAACCTTAATTTGCAGTATATCTAATCTGTAGACAATTAATAAAAAGAACCGAACAAAGTAAAATATATCGATAAATGGTTTTATTTAAAGAGTAAGTGAAATACTGCATATTTATTGTTTGTGTATATTATTAATACAGTTGTTACAGTTGCTTACATAGACATAATGTAAAGTGGAAACTTTTGTGTCTAAAGAAACATTGATTTCTTCCGTACCTGTTCATATTATTACCAGTAATATTATTGGTAACAATTTCGGAAGCTTCAGAAGTACCAGCAGCAGGTTGATTGTCGTTGTCGAAAATAGATCCAACATAGTATGATCCGGAGCTTCAATTATCTTTGGAGGTGTTAATGATAAAGAAGAATCACTCACTGTACTATTCCAATCAAGATGATTTTGAAGAAATTATTTTGACGTTAGTGAAATATTTTTAAATAACAATGTGCAAGCAATCAACAAACAAACCATAGCAACGCCGTAAAACATCGTTGTCATGTAATATCATTAAAATTTTATAAATTTTATAAATTTTAATAATATTTTAGTGATTTACTAAATCGCACAGTTGTAGGAAAAATGTTGTTTATAACACGTGCCGAAAAAGGTTACATACTCGTGCAGATTTCCGCACTCGGCAAGCCTCGTGCGTTAAATTCTGCACTTGCACGTAACGAGCCATTTTCGGCACTTGTTATAAAAATAACTATTTCCTACAACTGTGCGATTTCTTTGTTATTACGTAACTATAATTGCCTTGGTTACGTATGGAAAGTAGATGAATGCAGACCAAGTGCGTTTCCGAAAGCAAAGAAACACTAGTGCGGAAAGTGCTTCATTACGTAACTGTCAAAAGAATATTGTTTTGACAGCGATTTAAATTTCGCGCCGAGCGCGGAATTCATATTTTGACCACAGACGCTTATGGAAGAAGAAGATACGGTGAACCAGCGCTAGTAAATATGCAGTAGTATATTTTGACGTTTATAAACGTAACCTTAATTTGCAGTATATCTAATCTGTAGACAATTAATAAAAAGAACCAAACAAAGTAAAACATATCGATAAATGGTTTTATTTAAAGAGTAAGTGAAATACTTCATATTTATTGTTTGTGTATATTGTTAATACAGTTGTTACAGTTGCTTATATTGACATAATGTAAAGTGGAAACTTTTGTGTCTAAAGAAACATTGATTTCTTCCGTACCTGTTCATATTATTACCAGTAATATTATTGGTAACAATTTCGGAAGCTTCAGAAGTACCAGCAGCAGGTTGATTGTCATTGTCGAAAATAGATCCAACATAGTATGATCCGGAGCTTCAATTATCTTTGGAGGTGTTAATGATAAAGAAGAATCACTCACTGTACTATTCCAATCAAAATGATTTTGAAGAAATTATTTTGACGTTAGTGAAATATTTTTAAATAACGTAGAACAATGTGCAAGCAATCAACAAACAAACCATAGCAACGCCGTAAAACATCGTTCTCATGTAATATGATTAAAATTTTATAAATTTTATAAATTTTAATACTATTTTAGTGATTTACTAAATCGCACAGTTGTAGGAAAAATGTTGTTTATAACACGTGCCGAAAAAGGTTACATGCTCGTGCAGATTTTAAATTCTGCACTTGCACGTAACGAGCCTTTTTCGGCACTTGTTATAAAAATAACTATTTTCAGTAATTCAGCATTTATCTGAATTTATTAAAATTTTGGGATTGTACTGATTTCTTTTTAATTTTCATTAAAGATAATCAACTCCCTAACAATATTTTATATAAGTAAACTTATATTAATAGAAATATAAAATTACTTACTATTTGATCAATGAAATTAATATAGCATCAAAAACACTGATTTGAACACTTATGACTTGCTCCTTGCGTTTGGCAATTATTATTTGACATATAAATGTTCCATTTTTGAAATAAATGGAATTTATTGTTTTGTGTTTCTAGTAAACTTCCTCTTCCGGTTTTTCAATTTCATTCAAAATCAACTCAGCTCTTCGTATTTTCATGAAACTTATAATTACAAGTTTCATTAACAAATCTTATCTCGTTCATGAGATATTGCACACTCGGACACATATCCATCCATCCACACACACACTCCATAGACATCATTGAGAAAATGATCAAAACGGATTCAGTGGACCTTAAAACACGTATTGTCGCGAAAATCTCGTCAACGATTTTTTCATGATTCCAATACTTCCTTATACTATCTATAAGAAAGTAAAAATAATAAAAAAATTGGGTTTAATAATTTTATTACGTAGATTAATATATAAAAATTTCAAAAAAGTCTTGAAGGGTCTATTATCACGCTCGCGTATTATGGCTAGTGTTGCCGCGAGTCTCGAGAACAGCCTCGGTCTCATTTCATCTGGTCTCAAAAGTCGAGACGAGAACATAGTTGAATCTCGGGGTCGCAGTCGAGACAGAGACAGAATCAGTATCTAATCTCGCCGAGACTCTCGTCCAGACTTACGTGAGTATAGATTATTTTCATAGACTGTTTATAACTTTTGTATTACCTCATTATTTGAATGTTCACCGTTTTTGTTTCCAGTAAGATACTTATAAAAACTAAAATGTATTCAATACTTAACTTTTCAATTTAAAAAAGTATAGAAATAAAATAATGATCATACGATATATTTCATAATAATTAAATATATTTCATGTAGTGGTAATTGTAATTTGTTGTGCTTTATTAACATAAATAATATATAATGTGTGCTATATTAATATATCTAATCTTGAATTTAGATTTTATAAATTTTTGCAATTAAACATTACCATTAGGTATCTATCTATTATTATTATTATAATTATTTTATTATTATAATCAGAGTGCGGCCATTTTTATATTGAACAAAGGCAGCCAACTGCCTTAAGAGTGCCCCTATATTGCATTCGCTTATAATATAATGGACCATTAATTTTATTTTATTTATAATATTCTCCATTTTACCAAATTAAAAACAGATCACAAAGTAACATTATTATGCATACCTACGAGGGTAAGGTGAAAAGTTCTCGGCCTCACACAGAGATGGCGTTCCAATCAGCAAAAATTTATATTTCCTGCCTGGGTGCACGTGCCATTAATTCGTATGACAAGTTTCAACTTGTTCTCTCAAGTAGTTTGTACACACGAATTTTTGAAGTAGACGTCTTGCTTGTTTTTCGTTAAAATGGATAAATTTGAATATCTTGCGGTCATAAAATTCTTCGTTTTGGATGGATTAACCCCTAAGGAAATTCATCCGAAGTTGGCAAAAGTTTACGGGGACTCTGCTCCTTCCATGTCAACCGTTAAAAAGTGGGCAGCTGAATTAAAACGTGGTCACACGTCCCTCAAAGATCACCTACGTGAAGGACGGTCAAAAACCGCCACCATACCGAAAATCATCGAAAAAGTGCATGATATCGTGTTGGACGACAGGCGAGTGAATGTGAATGAGATAGCAGAGGCTGTGGGGATATCGGAAGAAAGGATGCGAAACATCTTGCACAAAGAATTAGGAACGCGAATGCTCTGCACAAGATTGGTGCCGCATTTGCTGAATACCGATAAAAAACAAATGCGTAAACGATCTTTGCAGCAATGTTTGGACCGATTCAAAAGGGATTTGACCGATTTTGTGCGGCGATTGTCGCCATGGATGAGACATGGGTCCACCACTACACACCAGAAACGAAACAGCAATCCAAGAAATGGGTGGAAGCCGGAGGTTCAGCGCCAAAGAAAGCGAAGTCGATCGCATCTGCCGGAAGAGTCATGGCCAGCGTGTTTTGGGATGCGAAAGGGATCCTGTTAATTGATTACCTTGAAAAAGGTAGAACAATTACAGGTGGATATTACTCCAACTTTCTTGATCTGCTGGATGCACAAATTCGCGAGAAGAGACCTGGCTTACAGAAGAAAAAATCTTCTTTCACCAGGAAACACGCCTGCACAAAAGGGTGCGTTGGCGATGAGAGAACTGCGGAATTTGGGGTACGATTTGCTCGTCCATCTCCCAAAGTTTCCTGATTTGGCACCCTCAGACGTCTATCTGTTCCCAAACTTGAAGAAATTTGTTTCTGGAAAGCGCATCGCGTCCAATGAAGAAATTGTGAGGGCCGTAGATCAATATTTTCACAGCCTTCCAGACTCTCACTTTTGGGAAGGAATATTGATGTTGGAGAAACGCTGGACCAATTGTGTTGAAGTTAAGGGAGAGTATGTAGAAAAATAAAATCATTTTTTTACTGAAAATCGCAATCTTTCATTGTTAGGCCGAGAACTCGTCACCTACCCCTCGTTCATATTTATTTCAATAATTAAAAATATTATTTTCTATATGTTTCATGTGTATGTCTGAAATATATACAAACAAATTTAACACAGGAAGTGAGTTGTTCAAAAAATTCAAAGTGGCAGGCATAAAAGTATGGTACCACATTGCATAAGACAATACTAGTCCTGTCCATGCACTACAAATTATCACATTTTAATGCTATAAAGTTGGGAAATGATTTGAGAAAATCGGTTACAGTGATTTTTGCTGATAACTACGTCATGAAAACAATAAAGGTTCATTACCAAATAAAAATTAGTTAGTTTTTTGTTTTAACAACCAATGCACCCTTTCACAAATCAGTATATAGATTTGGTTTTAACACAAAAGTTTACAAACTCCAAACTTATGTTTTAGTTTTATGTTTTAACTTCGAAATCGACCAATAGGAAGAAGCTTAGAACAATATAGCGATATATTGTTATCCTTGTTTACTATTATCAAATATCTTTTTTGTTTGAGATAGTTTGTATAGTTATGAATAATAAGAAATAGTTAACTCCAGTTTTATTAATAAAATTATCCAGTGACAAGAAAAAGAAAAATAGAAGACAATTGTCGACCCAATAAATAAAATACAAGAATAAGAAGATTAGAAAATTTTGCTACAAGAGAAGAGATTAAATGACGCAGAGATATTTTTTGAATATTAAATTATTTGAAAAATTACTATCAATGGTAGAACCGCTAATAAAATAATGTGTTCACGATTTCTGATGACTTCCTGTATTACCGGTCTTCTTATACGAGTACTTGTTTCTCGTATTTGTCTATAGGTGTCACTACTAAATAAAACCCAACTAAAACATGATTTGTGAATGCTGCTCATATATAAAACATAAAACTAACATTCAATTTGATTTGTGAATGAACCTTAAATGCCGTTTTTGAATGAATATTAAAAATTAGTAGACTTTTTGTCTAAATATATTAATTAATAATTTTAATTTGTAGACGTAAAATGAGGTAATCTGAATGTACAACAAATACTTTAAAAAAAAATCTATTCATTTATAATCTTTATTACATTACAGTGACAATTGTTGTTTCCATGCAGTGACAACTAGTGTGACAGTGTTAAGTAAATACAATATAATATTATACTCTTGAAAATACAGAGTCTAATCTGAGACTAGATTTCGACTTCTTTCTGGAGTTCTATATGGAGTACGAGCTTCATAAAACTTAAGTAATAGTGTATTTACTTATTTAATTAGTAGAAAAAATCTTGAATAGGTTTTATAAACAAATACAAATGGAGTAAATATTTTTCTTACAACTGTGCGATTTCATTGTTATTACGTAACTATTATTGCCTTGGTTACGTATGGAAAGTAGATGAATGCAGACCAAATGCCTTTCTGTAAGCAAAGAAACACTAGTGCGGAAAATACTTCGTTACGTAACTGTCAAAAGAAAGTTGTTTTGAGAGCGATTTAAAATTAGCGCCGAGCGCGGAATTCATATTTTGGCCACAGACGCTTATGGAAGAAGAAGATACGGTGAACCAGCGCTAGTAAATATGCAGTAGTATATTTTGACGTTTATAAACATAGCCTTAAATTGCAGTATATCTAATCTGTAGACAACAAATAAAAAGAACCGAACAAAGTAAAATATATCGATAAATGGTGTTACGGCTGCATTTTTATTTAGATTATTTATTTAATTTCGCCTTTTCTGTCCGCCACCCTCCGGGCGAATATGTACTTTCGGTCCTCGGATTGTTACAAAGTTCGGCATCATATCTCACTGGTCAAGTATTATTTAAATTTTTGCTTGCTGTAACTAGAAAATTAGAATTTTTAAATTTGTTGAAACAGTCATTCAGTAGACTTTTAGTGATCTGGTTGTGCTACATAGTTTTGGAAAGATTATTGGTTTATTTTAGTTTTCTATCAGATTTTTATCTGGATTAGAACGGTAGCATTACAACCACTGTTTAGAATTTTGTATTCTGCGGCTTTGAGCCGGATTTGAAAGATCATTTAGTCACTTACTTCAAGCCGCCCAAAATCTCAGGTAATTAATGATTTTAAATTCTAGTTTTGCATTTGCTTATTTAGTTTTAATAGTAAATTCATTTTGCATTCTGTAGAGCATATTTTAGATTCAATCTTCATTAAATTAGAGTAAACTCAGTAGCTTACTTACCATGTGATATGAGACCTAACTGCGTACTTTCTTTTCAGGCTTTTTATTTTTTATTTTATTTTCGTTTGGCTGTCATCTTACGTACTATTCAGTTTGATTTTATTACCTTTTGGTAAAAGTATTTAGTACGTATTGTGTGGACGTTATTTTGGGACAGTCGTGAACGACTGTATTGGAATTCTTGGATACCACCATCGTCATCCAGTTTGTTTATGCTGTGGACTGGCATATATTTCCGTACTTGGACCGTGGGAAAATTACTTGGAGGAAATATAGCATTAGCAGATTCCAAGCGGACGCCATTGCAATCGGCAACGCCCGATATTTCTGTTCAATACGCATGCGCTGCCACAATCCGTTGCGCGGAGACGCCATTACAGCCCAGCTGTTCGCACGTGTGCTGATGCAAGGATTTGTACCCCTGCCCCCGCCTACAGCTAAGCAAATATTTTATTACTTTTATTATTTTTGGTTATTTGTTGTACAATATTTGATATTGAGTTTTATGTACACGAGGTACTTACGTATTGTCGTTTTGATTTATTTAGTTGTTATTGCACCGATTAGTAGTAGATTTATTTTGGTAACAAACATTTTGATTGTAATTATCGGTTGAGTTCGAGGCTGTCTGATCACCGCCTTAGGTATTCATTTGTGTGCACGTTAGCACAACAGTTTCCGTGGCTAGTCGTACGTTTGTTCGTGATTAGGGCTACTGTGTCAGGTTTTGTTTTACGCGCGCCACGATATTCCATGGTCGACCATCGAAACCACGTGTGTTTGAGCGCTTTAGTACTTATTTGTTTTACTGAAGTCCTAGTTATTGCTACGTCGGTGTGCTACGCGAAGCACCTTTTTGGTTCAGTCATATTTTTATTCGGCACTGACCAGATTTGTTCGAGTCTCGACGATAACACTTTATGCCGCTCAATTGTTGTTAACTACTGTTATTTCACGCTTTATCCATTACATTCAACGTGTATTATTTCATTTATTATTTTTAATATATTAGTTATAATTTATGTGTTTAGTCATCTTACTCTCACAACCCTATCTATCCGTAAGTTCTTGCTAGGTGCTCTGGCAACTCTGGAGTTTGTTGGCCGACTCGAGAGTAGGTTTACGTCAGCCGTTAGGTCAGCTGGCGCCCCCGGAATTATTTTGTTGACTGTGAGTCATTGGTTTACGGAACCATTGGACATTTGGACCGCACGCCTTCTCCACTGTCAAAAGCTAGTCGCGGCGGTCAGAGCATCAAATTATTGGTAGCAATGGTTTTATTTAAAGAGTAAGTGAAATACATAATATTTATTGTTTGTGTATATTATTAACACAATTGTTACAGTTGCTTATATTGACATAATGTAAAGTGGAAACTTTTGTACTGTCTACAGAAACATTGATTTCGTCCGTACCAGTTCATATTATTAACAGTAATATTATTGACAACAATTTCGGAGGCTTTAGAAGTATCAGTAGCAGATTGATTGTCATTGTCGAAAATAGATGCAACATAGCATGATCCGGAGCTTCAGTTATCTTTGGAGGTGTTTATGATAAAGAAGAATCACTCACTGTACTATTCCAATCTAGAAGATTTTGTAGAAATTATCTTGAAGTTAGTGAAATATTTTTAAATGACGTAGAACAATGTGCAAGCAATCAACAAACAAACCATAGCAACGTCGTAAAACATCGTTCTCGTGTAATATCATTAGAATTATATAAATTTTTATAATATTTTAGTGATTTACTAAATCGCACAGTTGTAGGAAAAATGTTGTTTATAACACGTGCCGAAAAAGGTTACGTGCTCGTGCAGATTTCCGCACTCGGCAAGCCTCGAGCGTTAAATTCTTTTACGGCACTTGTTATAAAAATAACTATTTTGTAGAACTTTGTCTTCTAAACACTAATTTCTGTTATAAAGAGCTATTGAAGTAAACAGGTAATACAAAACAGAATATATCTGGCAATTCTATAGTTGCATAAATATTAAAATATATTGTTAATGTCCTTAAATATGTAAACAAATCATTTGCGGGTCCTACATATAAATACAAGTAGATACCAGTCGTCACTGGCATTATTCCATTTCAGGAAAAATCAATAACACTCTAACAATCTACGATTGTTTAACGTTCTTAAAAATAAGCATATTGAATAAATAAACGAAATTAAACAAAATAAATTTATTAAACAATTGGTATAAAAAATAGATATACAAATCTAGATAAAATAAAAAATAAATATGTACGAATGGATTTACAATATAATGAAAGGCAAGATGAGTACATCTTGCCTTAATTATCTCCTTTGGTCTATCGACCAACAAGCGTTTATATTATACTTACATAAATGCAGAATCTCAATAAAGTCGTTGACTCAGCAATTGCAACAATTTACGTGTGCTGACATATTGCTTACAATGTAATGCTTAACAACTTAGTTAATAATTTTGTCTAAACAGTTTAAACAAGTAGAATTTGTTACAACACAATAAAATATAATAGAAACATTTTTGTTATCAGTTGGAGGTAACAGAAATAATACAATTGTTAAAATCGTTAACGAATTGTTTGAAAGCAGACATTAGAAAATAATGTGGCTGCGACCGATATAATTAGACTAAAGTTAGGTTTATTGATGGTTGGCAGCAGTGAACATCGAATAGTCGATCTGACCTGATGAATGTAATTGCAAGCGCATGAGATACCACTAGTTCTCGCTAGTGGCGCGGTAATTAGTGGCGTTCTATTCGCTACTCTAACACTGAGTGGTGGTGGGGATAAGGAAAACGGAAATGTTACGTAAATTGCCGGAAGGACAAAGGGAGCTATGCTTCCTATTAATATAAATACAAATGATAATCATTTATTTAATTGCGCGATTGTATCCCTACGTTCTTTTAGAAACTTTAAATGGAGCTATTTATCTAGTCAAATGAATCCGAAGTCCGCTCACGATTTGTTCGTTTGGTTGCTTCCAATTAAAATAGAACGAGTATAAATCTTTCTCCAGGATCGGACTTCATGTCCACTATGAAATTTTAAAATCAATTTGCGTTTTTATTTTAGTAAAGCATAATTATTTCTATGAATGTATTAGATGCACGTTAAATAATCTACAATTAATTAAAATGATGTACTAGTAGTATATAGTACAATTTTATCAAAAGTGGCTTCGTTCAAAATATGCTTGGGCCTGGTTACAGAAAGCGATGTTAACTATGTTGTTAGTTAACAGCATGTTAAAAGTTAATCATAGTCAAGATGACTAACACCACATTTGCCATATTTTCTGTTTTTTTTTTAGTACAAATAAAATAAACATATCACTACGCATTTTACTCATTACTGGGTGATACACTCTGCCGTAGCAGATCTCGGTAAGTGATATATTTATCATTGTTAGTTAAATAACCGTGAAGAAACAATATTTGTAACGAATAATTATTAGTTAATAGTTATTATAGAAATTTTAACGTTTTAAAATATTGAACTGTCAAATATTTTGACACTTTTAAATACAAGTTTTTCACGTAATTAACATCGATATTAGACGATAATATATGCTCCTAAATTATTATATTATACACTTATTATTTATATAGGCAAATCTATCTATAAATCTAGCAGACAAGTCTGCATTTTTTTTGCTTTGTATATTCAGTATTTTTAATGTTATCGCCATCATCAGGCGTACTCCATTTGCCATTTGGATCAGATCTAACTTACATTTACTGAACTAGATCACTTATTTATTTCGCTGGATACTTCGCTGACTTTATTTTCAGTACTAGAATTACTGATTCTAATATATTTTGAAGTAATTCACCCCAATAAGTGCATCAGTTTGCTTAATTCAGGTCATAGTCATGTTGTCTAATTTATCTGAACTGATTTAAGTGAACCAAGTGGTAAATGAAATACAGTTAAAATAGCTACAATGATGCTATGCATTTGTTGAGCAGTTGTTATGTAAAAACAAATTTGATGATCAAAATTTTATAAATGTCATTATCCTTTTTGTGAATGTTATCAATCAATATATCTTCTGCTTCTTCTTCATTTAAGGTAAAGTTGAGTTCTTATATACGTGGCTCATGGCGATTGTCATTCAGAATCGCACATATTTGGATTGTGTACCTCTAAAAATTTACAATTTCATTTAAAAAGCTATGTACATTGTATCAAAAGGAGAAAATGTTTTACTGTTGAGGAATGGATATATAGCCATGCAAAATCTTGTTTTGAACGAAAAATTGAGGATCCCAATTTATAGTTGCGCTGTGTATGAAAATTTACTATAACCAAAAACCTGTTGACACTTCATGAATTTAAATCATAATAGGTATAAAACACTTATTTTATTCTATCGTTTTCTTTCCTCGACCGTCAGTTTCGCCACTCGACGACCGATGTCGTCATCGTCACACAATTACCTTAACTCTCTTTTACCCTTTCAAGTGTCAATATATTAAAAATACAATATATAATGGAAAGTGACGAAAGTGTGTTAACCCCCACGCAAGATTAAAGATGCAGTATTTGTTGTATTTATATTAAATTTAATTAGAATTGTTCATTTTGTTGTTTTTTTCAAAGCAAACATTGTTACTAGTTAGACTATAAAATGTCAATAAAATCGCACTTCTGAATACTACTCTTGCGCGTTCATAGAAAGTGACATAAGTGTTTTATAACAATCTCCTATATTTTGTTACTTTATTATTATCAACTAAAGATCGATGAGTGTATGACAACTTTTATGATTACTTTACAGATTATCACTATTTTGGTATCCTATGACCAGAACAATTTATTCTGAAATTTTTATTATATATATAATAGCAATAGCCCACATACAGCTGTGTAAAAGTAGGGTTAGAAAGTAATATTTTTTGTGCTGGCCACTTTGTATGAAGTAAAATTCATAAATGAAAACAGAAATAATTATATATATATATATATATATATATATATATATATATATATATATATATATATATATATATGATTTTAATCACAGAATTGTGGTAATCTGTAGAGTATTCATAAAAAATCAGAGTTGTCATTGGCTTACCGATCAGTAAGAGAAAATTATCGAGTTACGAAATAAGAGGGAATCACTAATTGTGGAAATTAACAATATATTAAATAAGTTATTTCTATGAAATCTGCAGATTATTTATTTTATCGTAGTTTATCTGTCAATGGAATTTTGTGTTGTATTAACTAAAGTTTGTAAAATAATAAACGTCACGCAAATTAAATTTAACCGTACAATTAATGTAATTATAGAATAAATATTTAATTAGGGCTTGCGGAAAAGTCTTGAAACAAAATTTAATCTCTTCATTTTATAATAAATAATGATTTACTAAAAGCGTTTAATTCTAGAATCAATTAGGACGCAACGATTGTATATTATATTAAAGCCCTATTGTTTCTTTTTCTTGGATTATGTATTTTTGTTCTTTAATATAATAACGATCTGCATTAAATAGTTATACTTGACAATGCATAACTAAATTTTTAGACATATATTATTTACTGGATGAAATTATGGGGTAGCTAGCTCAGTGGTATCCGGAGAACCCTGATTCGATTCCCACAGACGATAAACAATTTTCACCATTACAAAAACTACCCTTGTGGTTCCCCCACCACTAACATCTTTGGGGACCATGATTTGACGGCTGGTAACCGCACTTCACGCGCAAAATATATCACTAACCGAAATCTGTTTCAGCAGAGTGCCACACCCAGTAATGAGTAGAAGGCTTGATGATGATGACATCAATTTAATGTATTATTATTGTGTAACATAAACAAAAATATAATCCATACTTCATATTTTTGTATATCAAAATATTGTTTATGAAAACAGAATAGTTTGTTTTTTTAAGTTAATCTTATTATGATAAAAAATTGAATTTTATGTTATTTATATTGTGTCGATGAAATTATGATTACAAATATTCTGTTATTAAATAAAGAGTTTGTATAGAAGTAAATTAATATAAATTTGGAACATTCCATCATAAACTGGTAACGGAATGGCATTGGCTGAACTCCAGTAGCGGTTACTGAGTTTTTGTTCAGCGTTAAAGATTTTACGAGCGCTGAGGAATAAAATAACGTGGATCCTGTACTGTGTTCATAACGATACGCCCGCATGCAATTCCGGAATGGCTGGCATTTCTCTCTTCAGGCGTTTTTATTTAAAGTGTACTTAACTTCGCGGAATGCAACATAGCCGACGGATGGAGACGCGTCATTTCTTACTGCCAAAGAGATTTTCTTTCAAGCCAAATTTACACCAAATAACATCAACAAGAGTTTAACTAATGATGCGACCTTTTCACTTTGTAAATACGTAATAAAAGTAAAACTAGTTTCTTAGTTTCAATAGTTAGTAATTACGATAATGGGACAAAGCATTTAGAATACAAAGAACATCGTTCCACCTGTTTGGTAAGTGCCCGATAATCCGTAGTAAAATCAAATTGATTCCCCAATGTTAGTTTTTTCTGGAGCGCTAATGCTCAACTACTTTTACACGTTCGAGGTAACGGGAATTCTAGTTAGGAAGAGATACTCCGTTATTTAATTAAATGAAACTGATAATGAGAATTAAGAAAAAAGTTTACAGCGGTGTGAAACTAAACAGAAAAGTTCGGGCACATCCATGACAGGAACAAATGGTGCGCTGCAAGTTCCCGTTGCTTCTCTCCTGCTAACCGGATATGGAATTCTTGGGTCCGGGAAATCAATCAGCGAGCATCGTGATTTGGCGGCGGTGAATGTCTTGCCCCGCTGAGCTGATTGCAGAACGCGAACACGTCCTTGTTTCCCTAATGCATTCGGATGCACATGGAAGCCGCTCTGGGTACGGGAGTCGGTGATGTTTCTTTCTGTTTGACCGTTCGCGCGTTCCACGTATGTTTGTATGTCTGAATCTGCTTGTCCGTTCATTCATTCACTGGTGCACCGACGCGTTTCGTAGTCCCTCGTTTGCTGATTTTACTGTAGAAACTTTATCCAGACACGGACCAACAACCCATTTTATGCGAATAAAACTTTTCATACGTGAAAATATTCATTCGCATTCGTTGGTGGTAAATTGTTAAGTAAATTTAGAATTGTTATACACCCTTCTAAATGTACTTTATTTCATAAATTTAGATACAAGACAACAAGATGGTTGCACTTAAAAAAAATAATTTTATGTCAAGATTTACAAACTTATCACAGTAAAATTTTGTAAATATTTTTTTGTTTATACTTTTTTTTAAATATTACACTAAAAAGAATTGCGCTACAAACTCTTGAATAAAACTACCACCCATTATTCAACAATTTTAAATTAAATAAATTACTTTGATATTGCGAAATAGATCTAGAAAAACTGTAGCATCCAAGTTATTAATATATTACTAATCCCTACTTTTAGTTAAGTGTATAGTGATACAATTAAATACTTAAATATTTTAGGGTGGTAACAAATAACCGATATTCTTTTAAGTATTTATTTGCAAAAGATTGTGATGACATATTGCTTTTAGTTTTTTAACAGAGCTAATCTATATAATTTCGAAATAAATCATTGGTATTATATATTAAAATATTTATTTTATAAGAAATTTCCATATTTTTACCATACAGTAATATTTTTTTATAAAACTGTGGCTTAAAAAACAATCTAGAAGCGATTTGTTTAATAATTTGATATTACGTGTAGAAGTACTTTACAAAGTACTTTAAAAGTAATTGAAAAGTACTCTGTACTTTTCCAAAAAAAAATCAAAATACTAGTACTTTACTTTTAAAGTACATTTGAGTATTGATTACTTTTACTCGTTATTCGAATACTTTTAGTTGGTACTTTGCCCAGCTCTACCGGGATCTGCTACGGCTGAATACCACATCCAGTAATGGATGGAAGGCGTGATGATATATTTATTTGTTTATATATTTTTTAATGAATTCGTTATAATTAACGAGTCTAATGCTGGGTTGCAAGAAAAAATAAAGAGCTCTTTAGTTAAAGAATTGTTTGTCTAGCAACAGTATCAATATAGATTGTGTCTTTACTATATCATAACTATATAACTATATCATAAATATTGATGTAACTATAATCGTATATGTTTCTGTAGCCATACGCAAAATAAATAAATAATAAATAAATAAATCAATATAGATTTTCTGAAACTTATTGAACCGTTAGTTGCTAATGAACCGATAAAACTTTCATGCAACCCAGCATAAATGTGTTTATTCTTCTATAAAATTTCTGTTAAATAACCTCTTTTCAAATATAATTTGTTTCTAAAGTTGTATGCCTTAAAAAATTAACCCTTCTCGTTTGAAAGATTCCGGGCTATGCCACTGCTTTAAATTAGTTACAAATAGTGAAATAATAGGTTTCCAGAAAAATTTTATCAATACTTGTACGCTGGGAAAATTTTAATATATTATATAATTAATTATTTCTAACACTGTCTTTTTATTCACTGAACCATGTCTAATAAATATTATACATTAGTATTTTAAACATCATTACTCCCTTCTAAAACTGGGGACGCATGATAAATTGGTGTCAATATATCAGAAGTCTCGTATAACTTCGTGTCGACATTAGAATAGTAATATAATTTGCTATCAGATGTGGGATGGCAATATTGTAAATAAACAAGTAAAAGTCAGCACATTCTTAATTAAATTAATATATGTTGAAATAAGGCCAGGTATGCAAAATAATATTCGCTAAATCTTTGCTGACTTAGTACTTTGGAGTAATGTATAAAAAGGTTAGTTTTAGTAAGTAAGTCAGTGGCAGTGCAGTAAGAAGTAGTTGTATTAAATAAGAGAGTACAATAAACCATTATTTATTATCAAAAATTTTAAGTACCTATACTTATTTCAACAATAGTTTAGTACTCGTACTTGTCCTTTCTCCGATCTGACCAAAACCCATTAAAATTATTTGTTAATTCTCCTTAAATAAGGGAGAGTTACAAATTTGTGGCAGCGGTTAGAGAAATTCTTTCTTTAAGAGTAATCCTATAATTATGTATGGTTAATGCAGAAAATTGTAAAGTATGACAGCCCAATTTTTAAAAGAGATTTAGCTAGAATCTACCTAATTATGAATTTGGATTTGTCAAATTTGCTAAATCATATTCTCAAAAAAGTTTAAATAAACTTTGATATAATCTTCTTACCATTTAGTTTTCAGAAAATTAAATAAATTAACTTATTTTATTCGGACTAGCATAAGAATAGCTAATCCAAAATTCAGAATTAGGTAATACTTTTTTGAGAATCTAGCTGTTAATGATAAATCTTAAAGAAAACGCGGTAAAAAAAAAATTGTAAAAAATATAAGAAATAAAAGATCATGAAAGTAAATGAGACAAAAAGCAGTCAGTGAACACAATAAAATGAAGTACGAAATTGCTTCGTTATAAATGGCTTCCGCTGTTGTCAGATTTTAGAGATAACACAACATATTTCTTAAATTTTCCACAACTCGCACTTATTATTTTGTTGAACAAACCTATATGCACTATGTATATATTTTATTCCTTAATATGTTTCTGTTTTGTGATGTATGATTTTGTTGAAAACTACAAATGTATGCACTACTACTATACGAATCGGAATGTTCAGCTTTTCCAGAATTGTTTCAATTTAGTAAAACGTTTTATCTGTTCTGATTAAACGTGAATGCAGAATGAACTGTCATTGTGTGTTGCAACTATTTCAGGTTAACACCAACAATTTCAACTTTGAACTGCGCACCGCTAGCATAACAAAATCACAAGTGCTGCCAATGGTTGTGTTGTGTTGGTGCAAGGAATTCTCAAACAATACGTGTCTCGTGCTTGTGTTGCCGCCTGCATGGAAAGAATGCATACAATGTGGATATGTTCATTTAACATGTTACAAGCTACTCTTTTCCCTTTTACTTTGAAACTTTGAAAACAATTAAGAAAATGATCAAATATGAACATTGAGCAATGAGTAGTATTAAAACATCAGTTTGTTAGGGATGAGCAGTGACGTACTAGCAGTAAACCAGATACCACTTACAGGGTATTATTTAAGTAGGTAAGTGTAAAACGCTTAAGCCGGATTCAGAATTTACATAACGCAACATATCATAAAATACCCATAATATAACATAACACATGCAACATTCTAAGTTTTATAGTTATGTATATGTAATGCCAACTTCATGTTATTGTATTGCTTATATCTTCAGTTCATTCGGTTCTATTTTGACAGTTTTGACAATAGTTTAGAATCAGTAAAATTGTGATAGATAAAGACGATATTGTTCTAATTACCGTAGTATTATGTTCCCTAATAGCTGATTTAAAATGTCAGATATCGCATTCCACACAATATTTTTTTCCTCACAGCTTTAAAATCTGATTGAGATTTATTATTATTATTGAATTCTTTTCTACAGATGAAATTAATAAAATAACAATCATTTTATAAAAATTGCATTTTTAAATTTGACAGCGGTCTAAATTGTTACTGTCTTTGTTTTGTATGAAGTGTAACGATGACACACGAATTCGTTCGAACGTAATCGAGAACATAATATAACCATATAAAATGAAAATTGGCCATATACCATGTTTTCTTAAGTTAAGTTATGTTATGTTATGATTCTTATGAAAACTGTGAAACATTATATGTATATATGTACATTTATATTTTCTTTATGCTATGGTATGATATGTTATGTTATGAAAACTCTGAATCCGGCTTTAATCGATGGAAGAACTGACCACATAGATAGTAAATATAAGAATAATTTTTGTTGTACATTCTTTTTATAACAACTGGAGCCTCTTAACTGACTAATTACGTCATGGTTTAAAATTTTGCAAGAAAAAATTAAAAACGATGTGTTCTTGGAAAATAATGTTAATTGTCCAAACTGAAGTGAAACTTATTTTGTATTGGAGTACAATTTAATATTCGGTTAATTAAATATCTATATGCCAATTATCTTCACCAATCAACAGTATGTAGATATGTATTTGGTTTATTTTATACTCATCTGTTTTATTCACTTGTTAATCTAATTACTTATAGACAGGTATATTTTTCCAAAAATCAGTGATAATATACTCATGTAGTTTTCATTGCGTCTCCAATGGTCTTATCTGTTAATTGTTGTAGTTACGTGGTTTTTTTTGCACAGACAACTTTGATTTCAATTAATTCAGAATTATTCCTTATTGGTTCAACTCAAACTTCTTATGCTGCTATATGAAAAAAGTAAAACAACGAATTACTGTAGATTTGGGTTTCGAGGCAGTCATTTTAACATTCTATTGAGATGCTACGAGTATGTACGTTTGCTGACACAACATCCTGTTATAACCTGGTTGCTTGGCTACAACAATAATTAGTTTAATATTTATTTTTAATCGGAGATAGAAGATAAGAGCAGGATCTAAGGGCCAAACCCACTAGTAAAGATCGTGTTTCTTTAATATAGTTTTATTAACTACTACTACTAACTTTTGTACACTATTTACACAGTTTTAACAGAGTTACTTGTTTAAGAGACTTATTCGAGTAAAAGATGGTAAGACTTGTTTGAGTCAGTGATGGTAGAAGACTTGTTTGAGTCGCGGATGGTAACAGACTGACTTCTCTAATCACGTCTCAGCCTTAGCTGGGCGAGACAAATAACTATACTCAGCATTCTTAAGGGGGCAAACATCATCAAAATGTCTTTAGACTATAACAATTCTAAGAACGCTGAAGGGATGCAGAAGGCATCAACAGGATATGACATCATCGTCAAAGACTAAATAGAAATTAATACTATCAATATACATTCTTATTATTAATCTAGGGAGATTACAACACCTTCCCCCTAAGAAAAAGAAAAAACATGAAACAATTTACAAACTGGGTTTTATTTTGGAGATTGTTTTTTCTTTTAGCTTCTTACTTATTTCCTTATCTAAAACATCTTTATTGATGGCGGCATGTGCAACAGATATCTCGTCTTTATTTTCTTCAGTTATATTAATATGGCTAACAAAAACACCTGGTTTTGCAAATTGAATACTACTTTGACTGGTGGACATCTCGCCATCGTACACTTTCTTACATGGATCTTTACAAAATAATATTATAAATTTCTTAACATAATTCCTCATATATAATATTACAAGAACAATAATTAATAAAAGTATACCATAAGTAACATAAGTGTAACTACTAAATTCATCATTTAATTTTACATGTTTAATCAATTCATTTGCATCTTTATCTATTTGATCAAGACTTTTACTAACTTCTTTTAAATTATTCAAATGATTATTAAATTTATTAATTTTAGGTAAATATATTTTAGAAAGATTTGTAATATTTACAATATTTTGATTTAATTCAAATTGAGGTATATAATCTAGAAAAACTTTAGATGAGATTTGTTTAGATGGTATCAGCAGGGCATCTTTTGTATAAACTTTACAATTTTCATTAATAGTGATGCTTCCTGTTCCATTTAATTTAATATCTACTGATTTATCATTATTACAATTTATCAAAATATTTTCTTCTTCAGAAATAGAAAACATCCATTTATTATACTGCACTGATTTTAACCAAATAGATTCTGTTATAGTAGCAAGTCTCGTATCACAATTATAAGGGATTCTATCCACTTGTTTATATAATTCTATTTCACAATTTTGAAAATTAGCTGTATACACTGGACTTACATGTTCACAAAGATAAGATGAAATTATTTTACATTGCATAAATTCATATTCAGATAATTGAATAAATTTTTGTTTTGCTTTATCTATAGCAATATAATTACTATTAGGTCGAATAAATACGAAATTTTTAGATTCTAAATGAACTGGTATTGGAACTAATTTATACAAGTTAAAATTATCATAATCTACCAATGGAATATTAATTACATAAATTAATTTACTGTCACAAAAGAAAACACTTATTTCTAATAAATCAAACATTAAATAAATATTATTTTCATTAATAGGAATTGGAAATTTAACATTTTCTGGTATAATACTGCTTAACTGTATTAGTTCTCTGGTCAACTGTTTGGGTGTTAAAATAGCAGGATGTATAATTCCTTTCTTTGCATATAAAATTGCATTAATTAATTCACTTAATTCAGACTGGTATTGCTCGAACATGAATGTAAATAATGATATTCGTTCATCTAGTATTTCTCTCGCTTCAAGGATATTAATTGTACTAGTTTCATTGTGAATTATATCTGACATTTGATTAACAGTATTTCTTAAAATATTTTCATTCGAATTAATTTTATTAAATGTAGTATTATAATTTGAAAGAGAATCTTGAATTATTGAGCTTTGATGTTTAATCAGCTCACTCAATTTTATTTCATTATTCGAAAATTGTTTAATTTTATTATTATAAAAATGTGCATCTTTATCATCTAATGTGCCAAATAATACTTTTGAAAGTCTGCCAACGGCATTAATCAATCCTCTTTTAAATCGTTTTTGATGACCAGTGAGAGAAAATATTGTTTCTTGTCTTTCTTTAATTTTAGAAATTAATAATTCAGTTGCTCGTGAGAATTGTTGACAAAGTTGAATACCAGGAAATTTATTTTTAATTATAACACAGTTAGCTCTTGTTAAATCATAATACTTAAGTATAACATCAAATTTTCTTATCATATTATCTATATCAATATATGTTATTACTTTCCATTTATCACTATAAAATTGTGCTTCACCAATGTTTTCAAAATAAATTCCAGGGGAATATTCAAACGAGGTTATATTGAAATCATTATCTGACTTCGTAATTACTGCAATCAGCATAGCAACGATAAGGGCTAGTACCCTAAAACAAAATAGCATTTCTTCATAAGTTTGATTTAAAATTAAATTAATAAATTAAAATTAATAAGTATGTATTTAAAATACATTTATTCCTTAAATTAGTTTAAACGTGTTTCCACGGATTTTAACATCTGGGTCCTTCCAGAGGTTGCCCACAATGTGAAAGGTCTGTGACCAGCTGAAGTCCCTTAGGACAGATTAGGCTCACTTAATTTTGACTTAAGGTTCCAAATGGGCATAAAATGAGACACTAACCTTCCTGGTTAATTAAAAGTGAAAAGTCAGGGACTCAGCCAAAACGCAAAATTCAATAAATTGTCATAAAGAAGATCAGATAAAATTTGTAAAATGATTAACTGCTGTTTTCATTGACGTGTAACCGGGAATTCTCTTTGGAACCCCAGAGCATTACAAATAAATAAACACAGAGAAGATATTGTTTTCTCAGTTATCAGGGTAATCTGATCTTGGATTAGTCGTGAAAATGTTTCAGACGGTTGCAATGAACTTTATAGTTCTTATTTCGCTTCCGAATAACAAAATTAACAGGGGAGTCTTGTGAGACTATTATAAATGGTCCGATCCAACGTGAATCTAATTTTTTACTACGACCTCGGCGAACGCTTTCATCATATAGTAATACTTTATCACCGACTTGAAATGTAATCTCCCGCGCGTGCTTATCGTAATTTTCTTTCGACTTTTGTTTCTTCTGTATTAATTTATCGCGGGCTAATTCATGAGAGATTTGTAATTTTAGTTTTAAATCTTGAACATAATCATAAAAAATAAATATAAATATATCATCACGCCTTCTACCCAATGCTGGGTGTGGCACTCTGCTAAAGCAGATCTCGGTAAGTGATATATTTTTGCGCGTGAAGTGCGGTTACCAGTCGTCAAATCACGGCCCCCAAACATGTTAGTGGTGGAGGAGCCACAGGGATAGCTTTTTCAAATTATGAAAATTTGTCGCCTGTGGGAATCGAACCAGGGACCTCAGGATCCACAGGCCGACTTCATACCACTGTGCTAGCCATCCCATAATCATCGTACGTATAATTTAGATTTGGAGGAGTTTTTACCGATGTGGGTATTTCAGCTTGAAACCCATAAATTAATTCAAATGGTGTATAACCAGTAGACGTATGTGGAGTGGTATTATAAGTAAACATTGCAAAAGGAACAAATTCGTCCCAATTTGTTTGATCTTGATTTATGAAAGCTTTTAAATATTCTGCTAAGGTATGATGTGATCTTTCTAATGCTCCATTTGACATAGGATGATAAGCTGTAGTATTTAATTTTTTAATCTTTAATAATTTACAAACGTCTTTAAAAACTTCTGACATAAAATCTTAACCTTGATCGGTTAAAATTGAATTTGGAATACCATATCGACAAATTATATGTTTAACAAATTTATCAGCGATAGTATACGCTGTATGATCTGGAATGGGAATCGCTTCTGAAAATTTAGTTAAATCGTCTTGAAAAGTAAGAATAAATTTATTACCGAATTCTGTCACTGTAATTGGTCCAACAATATCTAAGAAACATTTTTCAATTGGTTTTGATGACGTAGTGGTAATTTCCATGGGAGCAACAATTTTTAAGTTTGAGGATTTATTTTTCTGACATTTACCACATTTATTAATATATTCTATAATATTTGCTTTCATATTTGGCCAATTATATTTTATACGCATACGTTTATATGTACGTGATATACCTTGGTGTCCTCCTAAAGGATTGTCGTGATAATCTCTGATTAATTGTAATTTTTCATCTTCTGATAAATCAACGCTAGGATTATAATAATAAACATGAATCAGAATATCGGTGCTTTTAAAAATATATCGTAACATAATACGAATCTTTTCCCATTTTTTCCTATCTAAACCTGACGCTATTCTTGGAATTGCTAATTTATTAATTTTATTCTCAATAAGAAATGATTTTAAATTTAATAATGTTAAATATACATCTTCATAATTAGGTTTGTCAAAATAATTTTCCTTTGTAATCAAATACAAAATATCTCGTGATTCATATTTCAAATAGGCTACTTCATGTATTTCTTTATGTTGATCTTTTAATTCTCTAACATGATTAAATTTAGCTTTAAATTTTTCAGCGATACCTTGTGACATTTCAAAATCTTTGGAAACACAATGGGCTAAAGCAAAGTCAGGCGGTGCATTAAATAAGTCTTCGTAAAATTCTTTTATATTATTGTTAATAATAATTTTATTTTTAATGGCTTCTAAAAATTCAGAATAAGAAACGTTATTATTCGAATCGGCATTAATATTGAAAATTCTAGAAAGTGCGTTTGCATGAGGAATTGACTTTCCTCGTCTATGGATAGTTGAATAGTCTGCACATAATTCTTGCAATGAAATAATTTCTTCCATATTTAAATGATTACTGCGAATCGACGATAAGACTTTATCTATACGTTTGGCATCAAAACTATCTTCCGCTTGTTCATTATTATTACTAAAATTTACTGTTTGAATTGAATATAAAGTTTCAAGTTCGACGTAAGGTACTTTAATTCTTTTCTCAATTTCTGTAATATTAATAATGGAAACTAAACATTTTCCATTTACTGGCTTTGTAATCGAATTTGACATAAATAATCCTTCATCTAAATTTCGAGCATAACAAATTCCTTCTTCAACAGAAGTAGTATTAGCTTGAATTAACATTTCTGAACGTGGAGGTAATATAATTTCATTATTTTGAGAAAGTAATGGTAAGGAAATTTCACCATTTTCACATGTAAATCTTAAAACTTTATCTTCATAACATATATTTGCTTTATAATAACTTAAAAAGTCTTTTCCTAAAATACCATCATAATCACTTTTTAAAGCAAAATTCTCGGGTACAACTTGGAATGGAAATTTAAATTTAATATTATCTTTTTCAATTTCACATACAGTGAGACCATGCGTTTTTATTATTTCTTTCGTAATGCCTGTTAAATTAATTGCATAATCAAGATGAACTGAAATATCATCTTTTATAGAACTCAATTTTATTAATGAAATATCTGAACCTGTATCAAGCAAAAATTTTCCAGAATTATTTCGCACACTTGAAATTGGAATATTAACATAATCTAACTTTTCTAATTGTTCTTCATTTGTTATAAAAATATCTGAATTTTTATTATAATTATTTATAATACTTTGAGGACATTCTTGTAATTCATTATTATTTCTTAAAATATTTAAATTTCTGTCATCTTTAACAGAATTTACATACGAGTTAAAATTAGAATTATTAAATTTTGAACCGATTAGCGACGAATGTTTTGAGAAGCCGCCACACGGTCCGCTGTAGCGCTTCTTTTCTCGTTTCCCGACGGATCTGATCTTGATGTATCAGCATAATTATTTGATTTATTATTTTCGTTATAAATTCTTCTTCGACAATTCTTTATATCATGACCATCTTTTTTACAATAACGACAAAACAACTGAGTAACATTAACAGATGGCTTTTCTTGTTTTATAAAATTATTACGGGGATAATTATTATAACCTTGATTATTATTTCTAAACTGACTATATGTAGGAGAAGAATAAGATGTGGATTGCTATAAATTTTTTCTACAATTAGGCGACTTATGACCGAAAGCTCCACATGTAAAACATTTAATTTTATTTTTATCATTTACAGGATTGAATCTACGAGTAAATTTTGGTTTTTCTTGAGGATAGCCGAAATATTTTACTGAACGTTCGTCAGACGTTAAATTAACTTCTTCTTCTTTTGCCAACGTGAATGCGCGTTCTAAACTATCAGGATTTTGAGATTTTACAAACATTTTTATGGGTTGACGCAACCCTTCAATAAATACATTTAAGGTTTGTTTTCGTAATAGATCTTGAATTGTTTCTGCTTTATCTTCCGTTTGTCCGGAAGTACTAACATAACAAAGTTGAGCAAATAATTTTTCTATTCTCATACAGTAACTTAAAATTGATTCATTTGGCAAATGTCTACTTGCATTTAATTCTAATTGTAAATTATTCATAGATCTTCGATCTGCAAAATTTTCCTCTAAAATTCTTTTTAAATTTTCATAAGTATTTATCTCTCTAAATCTAACTGATTGATATGCTTTACCTTTTAATTTAGAAGTTATAATAGCTAAAATTGTTGGTCTATCATCAGGTGCAACTTTATCATATGCAATTTTTGCACAATTTAAAAATTCTTGTAATTTGACACTATCATCCCCTTGATATTCAATTAATATACTAATGGCTGCTTCTAGTGATAAATGGGCCATAACGAATAAATTATCAAAATTAGTAATAACACTTTGAAACTCACTTAATAAACTTGGGATTCCGTTATTCATAAACTTGAAAATAACCACTCGTGGAAAATAAAACACTTACACTTTCATAGTGAAGATTGAACGTAAAACTGGAACGTAGAATTGGGACTGATTACCCGTGCGTTGAAATGGGACTGGATACCCTTGTAGAACTGGGACTGGAACCCTCGTAGAAATGGGACTGGATACCCTTGTAGAAATGGGACTGGAACCCTCGTAGAAATGGGACTGGATACCCTTGTGGAATTGAACTGGAACCCTCGTAGAAATGGGACTGGAACCCTCGTAGAAATGGGACTGGATACCCGTGCGTTGAATTTGAACTGAATACGGCTCTGTGTACTCTGCTCGTTGCGTTAGTTGAGCGACGGAAAAGTGCGAGCTGCTAGCTCCGTAGCTTATCACACTCAGGCTTGATGTTTAGAATCGGGGTAATTTGTGGCTTTTTCAAAAGCTCAACCCGCGACTTCTATAGCTGAATATTATGGAGTTACTAATGGTTGAAACTTCACAATTTTTTCACTTCCGACGCGGCACAGTTAGTTTTACACGACTTTATTATATCCGCTTTTTAATTATTATTATCCCACCGCGCTGCCACCAAAAATAATTAGTTGTTGTAACCTGGTTGCTTGGCTACAACAATAATTAGTTTAATATTTATTTTTAATCGGAGATAGAGGATAAGAGCAGGATCTAAGGGCCAAACCCACTAGTAAAGATCGTGTTTCTTTAATATAGTTTTATTAACTACTACTACTAACTTTTGTACACTATTTACACAGTTTTAACAGAGTTACTTGTTTAAGAGACTTATTCGAGTAAAAGATGGTAAGACTTGTTTGAGTCAGTGATGGTAGAAGACTTGTTTGAGTCGCGGATGGTAACAGACTGACTTCTCTAATCACGTCTCAGCCTTAGCTGGGCGAGACAAATAACTATACTCAGCATTCTTAAGGGGGCAAACATCATCAAAATGTCTTTAGACAATAACAATTCTAAGAACGCTGAAGGGATGCAGAAGGCATCAACAGGATATGACATCATCGTCAAAGACTAAATAGAAATTAATACTATCAATATACATTCTTATTATTAATCTAGGGAGATTACAACAATCCTATTTAATTACTAGATGTCAACGGCCATGGCTGCACTCGTTGGAACTGATCTAAGCGATAACGCGAGTTAAGTAACGTTGCGCGCGGGTAGTACTTGGATGGGTGACCGTCCAGAGAAAACCCGCGTTGCTGATGACCATAATACCTAAAACGCAGATCAGGGCGGAATGGCGGCATATGACCTAAGTAGTTGGTCCGCCAAAGAAGCCACAGAAAAAAAAAATACTAGATGTCAACGGCCATGGCTGCACTCGTTGGAACTGATCTAAGCGATAACGCGAGTTAAGTAACGTTGCGCGCGGGTAGTACTTGGATGGGTGACCGTCCAGAGAAAACCCGCGTTGCTGTTGACCAATAACAACTAAAACGCAGATCAGGGCGTAATCGCGGCATATGACCTAAGTAGTTGGTCCGCCAAAGAAGCCACAGAAAAAAAAAATTACTAGATAAAGGATTTTTAGGTAGCAAAATTTGTAAAAATAGGTTCTTCAATAAGTAAAATATTTTCTTATTTTAGGTTACTTAAGTCCAAAAAGAAATTTTGAAATTAATTTTTTTGTGATCAAATATAAATAATATTTTAAATAGTACATTATTAATCGAGCCGGGAAAAGCTCCATTATAGTCGATCGCCGAGTTAAATTTTTTGATAGTTATTTTAATTTATTTACTCTACTTTATCATAGATATCTATGATAGTGTTGCTATATTGTGACAAAATAATAATTAGTTCTATTAGTTGAGTTATCCCAACTCAAAAATATTTATTATATTTACATATTATTTACCATTTTCACAAATATTGTCTGATAGTAAATTAGTGTGTACTGTACCAGAACTGCGAGAATTTACAGAGAAAGCAACTGAAGGTTTTCTACTAGAAAAAAGCTACATTTTTGCGGCTGCAAAGTGGCATTTACCTAGCCGAAAAATAAATTACCAGCTAGCCGGGAAAGCGAAGTAAACAATGACTCACTTCCCAACTGCTCATTCATTTTGTTCCTTTGCTACTTCGATCATAAGTTCTCTTATGGCAAATTAACATGTAAAAATTTAACATTGTTTCTCCTATGTGTAATATAGAGAAAAAAAACCCTATATATGTATATATCATTCCATAGAAAGTATAATTATTAAAACATCAAACGAAATAAAAGGAGAAAAAAAGAAAAACGAGAAGGTAAATTTAAGAAAGATACAATTAAACTAATTAAGAAAAGATCACAATCAGAGAAAAGAAAAAATAAGGCAATATCAAAAAGAATGAAATTAACAGAAGTAAGAAAACTGGTCAGAAAAAATATAAGAAGAGATATGAAAAATAACGAAGAAAAAATAATATCGAAAATAATGGCAGAAAGTAGGTACATCTGTAAAGGGAATCAATAAAAATATCTCTAGGTACACAGTGGTTAAACAAACTGGAAGAAAATACTAAATTCGAAAGAGTTAACATGTTAGACATAGCAACAAAATTTTCTAGAATGTGAAAAAAAGAAAGAAAAACCAAACAAATAATCTACCATGTGTCTATAAGTTTAGAATCAAACCTGTATAAAATACAAGGAATAATTAAAAAGAACTTAGAATTTTGTCAATCAGAAGAACAAAAATATGTCAACTCTAAACCATCTTTAAACAGTAAATCAAATAATACAAAAATCAAATGAATATTTACATTTTGTAGACTTCCAAAACTTGTTTGATTCCCTGGAATATGACGTTAATTTGAAATAATTCAAAGAAGCGTACATAGACGAGTCTTACATAGAGCTTATAAAAAAACTATACCAAGAAAATTCAGCAACAATAAAAGTAGAGACAATAGAAGAATCATTTAAAATCAACACTCGTTTCGGGGACTAAAAAATCATTGTAATCCCAAGATATTAAATATTAAAAAAAAATACTAAGTGTTAAACTAATAAGAAGTAATGGAAAGGTTGTCACATAATGCAATTATTATTATTTCCAGGGTGCCAGTGTTGCCAACTATATTAATAAAATCCCTTACATTTTATAAAAATTTACCTTTTTTGTTTTTTTTTTTAGATTTTCCATATTATTTATTATTATTAGTTGCCCCAAGCTTAATAAGAGAAATAAACATAAAAGGTACTTGTTCTATCACCATACTTATAAATATATGGGTTATATTCAAAGATCTATTACTGTTCTATATGTAACTATCTACAGCATTTTAGATTTAACACAATAGCTATGGAACAATTATTAATCTACAAGTTAATCAATACCTTTTTCATAATAAAAGTGCCTAATTTTAAAATGTCCTAATTAATAACTCGTAATATATACCTGTAAATAGCAGTGAATATAATTGTTTATAGAGAATCATACATTCATATATTGTTCAACAGCACTGGTACTGTCTTTTTTCGGTTTTGAAAATAGGAAAATAAAAGTGTTCTGATTGAATATATCCTGCGTTTATAACTGTCACTATCTGAAAGCGCGAGCCAAATCATATCTTAGTACATACTTGTAGTATAAACCGTAGTACGTATGAATAATACAAAGACAAATTTGTCAATTGCGATGTGGAACTGAGGCTTAATAAAATTTAAAAAAAATAATAGGAAAAATTATACCTTCATAAGTATTCTTAACATCTGTCAGTTCAGCTTACATAGTACCACAGTTCACTAGTCCATAGTTGGTCTAGCTGGATAGTTGGTCGCACCATACTGATGAGTTCCTAAAGAGCGAAACGCGTCTATGGTTATAGCTGAACTGACCTGCCTTTGATGATGACCTAATAAGTTAATTCAAATGTGCTGTAATTTTGTGAAACTTTGACAAGTGTTGGAAAATTGTTTCCTATTATTTTCTTATTTTAGTAGTACGTGTGCTAAATGCATTTAAGATTTAAATTAAATTTTCAAAGAAGTTAAATAATTGAAATTTAATACAATAATAGATCAAAATTAATATAATTGTCAAATTTCCCATAAAACTGGTAATTGTGAATTTATTTCTCTTTTTTCCATTTAGGTATTGTTTGTCATGGGAAATTTTTCATGAGTTCGCAACACTGCACGACGACGCCGCAACAGTTGCTGTCGGCGCTTGTGTGAGTAGTCGTTGGCAGTACCAGGTAACTTCGATAGCATATCCGATGCCAGCGGTTTAATTATTGCCGAAGATGACATCATATATTCGATAGCATATCCGATGCCAGCGGTTTAATTATTGCCGAAGATGACATCATATACATTAAAATTAGATATGCCGTGAGGGATTGTGGGAAAACAAGAAATTGTTAATGTTATATAATAACCATTTGAAAAGTAAAAGAAATTATAATATGTAACATGCAAATATACTTTTGGAGTTCATAGGAGGTAGTGCAAGCGAACCGCACGGAGTATGTCTATGACACCGCATAGCCTCTCCTACCCAATTCTGACTTCCACCGCTAAGTGGTGAACTCTAGAAACCTGGATCTGACTCGAGATTTGGTAACCAACCCAAGTGGAGAGAAAGGACAGGGCTAACGGAAGCAGGAGAAATGGTCCACCGAAAAGGGGGTTGGGCGTTAGGTTAACACCCTAGCCCTGAAAGAAAACCACAGGTTGTGAAGCCACAGAATGAGCCTCGGACTAGAACGGATCAACGGCAACGACCACAGCGTAGAAAAAAGGATATGAACATTGGATTATGGAATGTGCGCAGATTGAACAAACCAGGCGCTTTTAGAATCTTAACGCAAGAATTGGACAAAATAAATATAGATATAACAGCAATACAGGAAACAAACTGGCCTGGTAACGATATATTAATAACAAAAGAACATACGTTCTACTACAGCGGAAATAAGTCAGGAATCAAAACTTTTGGAACATGGTTCGTGGTAAGGAGCACCTGTAAACATCTAATATTAGATTTTAAGCCGGTAGATGACAGATTATGTGTCCTTAGGATTAAAGGGCTATTTAGAAATATAACATTAATTAATGTACATACATGCTCCCACCGAAGAAAAGGAGGATGAAGAAAAAGAACGGTTCTATGAGAACGTAGACGGAATATATAACAATACATCCAAAAATGATGTAAAGATTATAATAGGTGATTTAAACGCAAAAATAGGACAAGAATTCTCCTATATACCCACAATTGGAAAACATATTCAGTTTGCAACCGTGAATAATATGATAATTTCGAGCACCTACTTCCCACACAAAAGAATCCACAAGGGTACTTGGGTGTCACCAGACACTAAAACGGTAAACCAAATCGACCACGTTATAATAGATAGCAGGCATGCCTCTAATGTAATGGATATAAGAAGCAAAAGAGGGCCAAACATTGATTCAGACCACTTCCTCGTCAAGATGAAACTTAGACCACGAATATCGATTATTAAAACTAAAAGCAAACAAACAGTCTGCCAAAGGTATAATATTGAAAAATTCAAAGAGGAGGAAGTGAAAGAAGAATATGAAGCAAAAATAAAAGAATGGTGCCAAACAAGTAGTAAAGGTCAAAACGAGGGTGGGGACATAAACAAACAGTGGAAAAAATTAACTGAAGGAATTAAACTAACCGCTGATTCAACGTTGGAAAAGCAAGAAAAGACAAAACGCAACCATTGGTTTGACGAAGAATGTCAAGCAATAAATAATAGCAAAAACCGGGCCAAAGTTACAGAGACTGACAAGAGGAAATACGGAAGATTACAAAAAGAAAAGAAATGAAGAAAGAAAACTAGGCAGACAAAAAGAAAAGACAAAAGGAAAGGAAGGCCTTTGAAGAAATAGAAAAAGCATATGTAGAAAAACAAACATGTAAACTATATAGGAGCGTCCAAGAAATAAAGGGAGAATTTCAGCAAAAAAACATAATGTGCAAAAACAGTAAAGGCGAAATCCTATATGAAGAGGAACGGTGTATCGAAAGATGGGCGGAATATTTTGAAGCTCTACTGAATCAAGGTAACGAAATACAAGGAGAGCTCTTGCTCTCAAATACTAACATATACCAGACAGCAGAAACAGAAGACCTGCTCCCCACCATAGAAGAAATAAAAGGGATTATAAACGGTCTGAAGAACAATAAGGCAGCAGGTTCGGATGAAATAACGGGAGAATTACTTATATATGGAGGGGATCAGCTATGGGAAATGATGCTGAATTTGATTCAGGAAATATGGGAAGAAGAAAAGCTACCAGAGGAATGGTATATCGGAATAATATGCCCGATCTATAAAAAGGGAGATAAACTAAACTGTAATAGTCACAGAGGGATAACGCTTCTCAATATAGGATATAAAGTATTTGCTAAGCTATTATATCGACTCATACCATTGGCAGAATAAATGATAGGGAATACCAATGTGGATTTCGAAGCGATCGCTCAACGACGGACCAACTCTTTAGCATAAGACTGATCCTAGAGAAATGTGCTGAATACAATATTGATATATACCATGTATTCATAGACTTTAAAGCAGCCTACGACAGCGTATCAAGAAATAAATTGTGGGATATCATGTACGAATTCGGTTTCCCCCATAAATTGATAATATTAACAAAACTCACACTAAATAAAGTAAAATGCCAAGTTAGAGTTAAAAACGTAACATCAAGAACCTTTCACACGTATAATGGTCTCAGACAAGGAGATCCATTAGCATCTTTACTATTTAATATAACGCTAGAGAAAGTAATAAGAAACGTGAAAATAGACGTTACAAGAACAATCTACGAGCAAAACACACAAATCCTTGCGTATGCAGATGACATTGATGTGATAAGTAAATCAGAAATAGCAACGAGAAGAACTTTCACTCAACTCGAGAGCGAGGCGAAAAAGGTAGGCCTGAGGATAAACGAAAGCAAAACCAAATATATGATCGCAACGAAGACACAAGTAAATATGGATAACCTGCTAGAAACTGGAAACTATAGGTTAGAAAGAACGGAAAACTTCACATATCTGGGAGCAGATGTCAATAAATCAAACGATATTGATGAAGAAATCCAGAAGCGAATTATAAAAGATAACAGAGCATATTATGCACTTAAGAAAATATTGCGATCAAACAGTTTAAATAAAAAATTAAAACTTATCCTATATAAAACCATTATAAGGCCAGTCGTAACATATGGATCAGAAACTTGGAGCCTAACAAGGAGGACGGAACAAAGATTGCAATTTTTTGAACGGAAAATCCTAAGAAGTATACTAGGACCGGTGCAGGAGGAACAAGGTTGGCGAAATAAATATATTTACGAGCTTTATAGGGAATTCAATGAACCGGACATTATTAGAACTATCAAGGTCGGACGACTGCGATGGCTCGGACACGTACAAAGAATGAGCAAAACAAGGATGACAAAAAAGATGATGATAAGAAAACCAATCGGGAAAAGATGTGTTGGAAGACCGCGTACTAGATGGATAGACAGCGTGGAAAATGATCTAAAGACGATGAACGTCAGGAATTAGAAGTAAATAGCCACGAACCGTACAAGATGGAGGCAAATCACATTGGAAGCCAAAATCCACCCAGGGTTGTAGCGCTATCAAAGAAGAAGAAGAAGAAATATACTTTTGTTGGGTAGCTCTAATAGTGAAAAATAATTACAAATAAATAATATAAAAAACATTTTCATTTTATGTATTATTAAAAATTTTGAGAAATAGAGTTGAAATACAATTATAAATTTCGCAAAAAATATCTGCAATTATAATATCAATTAATAAGTACAAATTGATAAAATAAATACATATTTAGATTATTAGATTTACTGACAGACTACTCCTTTGCTTCATTTCAATAATGAAAAATTTAGACTCCAACAATAGAATATGTTTACAACAATACATTTTGATTTCAAAATTTAAATAATTTGTAAAACTTATATTACAGTAACTTTAAAAAGATAATTTATTTAAGGACATAACTCAATATTATAACTTACAGTGACCGAGCGGACAAAGAAAAAGAGATCACGGGTACTACTAATAAGTAAAGTACGAGTATCTACCTAATGATTTTTCTTCATCAGTTTACATTTGGCTCTAAATATATAACAAAAAATAGATTATTTACTTATGTTTATTTCATATTCGATAGTAATTTACCTGGATGTATCAGAAAACATTACTGAAAGCGAAATATTCGACGTAATACATGTATTTGTAATTTCAATTTTAAAAAACACTTATGTAATTATTTATGCAGAATTTTGTGTCAGTAATAGGATTAACTATTACAATGTAATTATCACATACTGTATGTAAATTTCATGTGCTAGATTTCTAATATTAAGTTTAAATTCTATAATTATATTCAATTGAAAATCAAAATAATCTTTGTTATTACGTAACTACTATTGCCTTGGTTACGGGTGGAAAGGAGACGAATGCAGACCAAGTGCGTTTCTGTAAACGAAAAACACAAGTATCGAAAGTAATCTGTGCCTTACGAAACTGTAAAATAAATATTTAACTGAGAGCGATTTAAATTTCCAGGCGCGGAATTTCATATTCTAACCACAGGCGCTTATGGAAGAAGAAGATATACAGTGGTATATTTTCACGTTTATAAACTTAATCTTTATAAATTGTGCTCATAATATCATCAGTGTTACGGATATTTTTTTTAATGAGATAGTATTGAATAATCCTAATTTATATAACTAGCTAGACAATCAGGCCCCTAATCATATAACAACCCTGCCGCCTGATTTATTTTATCATTATTACTTTCAGTCTGATTTGATAGTTTGATGAGAAAGGTAGGCTTGACTAGTTTGTGCATTGTGGTATTCGTGAATATATTAGTGATTGAGAATCCAGTTATTCTACTGTGGTGAGTTATCCACGATTGTTTACTGATGAGTTTGAACTATTGTTGGAGAATGAGATTGTTGAGAGATTGGATGTGAATATTGAGCTTGTATGGACGATGTGTGATCCTATCCTATTATGTTTCACTATCACCTGTAACCCGCTACGGTAGGGGGGACCAGCCGAGTTATGCATCCATCGAAGTACGACCTGCTAGCCTCGTACCACCGGTGCCCTTAGTCTGCCATCTATAGTGTTAAATTCAGGAGGTGCCCAACTTTCGCTTGCATCTTCGAGTGTTGATGTTGGCCGAGATCGTGGTTTCAGACTCGGCTTTCAACCCTTTCTCAATGGTTTGTAGATCTACTCTGAGGAAGATGACAAGTTCGCAGTGGCGAGTTTCTTGTCCGACAACGCGCCATAAGTCCAGGTGGATAGTGTGCGTGGCGGAGCCCTCACGGCTGCAGATTGTCGGGTAGGACATTGTGGAGTGAGGGCCATTGATTCTGAGTATGTTTATTGAGACATCCTGATTGTGCGATTACGCTGCTGATGTGTGTGAATGATCAATGGTCACTGAACTTAATTAAATATGATAATTGCTACTAAATGTTGATACTACATGGATTTCTCACGAAGTACGTTTTACTCATACTAATTTCTTTCTTTACAGCCCATTGAATGATAACCCTTAGTAACAGGACATTGAGATTATATCATTTATTGTATTAGGATTAGGTAATGCAATAAACAATTAATTTTCAGAAAACTCTAAATAATTATTTTAGCGCACACTTATACATCTCTAATACAAATCACATCTTATAATATGTGTATTGCTAATCTGTATCATAATGAGCAGAGAAGTACTTGCAGGTGTATCATTATTAAATATGATAATTAACAATGATTTTATTTAGAGAGTAAGTACAATACATAATATTTATTGTTTGTGTATATTAATAATACAGTTGTTACTGTTGCTTATATTGACATAATGTGAAGTGGAAACTTTTATACTGTCTAAAGAAACATTTATATCTTCCGTACCTATTCATATTATCAACAGAACTATTATTGACAACAATTTCAGAGATTTTAGAAGTTCCAGCAGCAGATTGATTGTCATTCCCGAGAGTAAATGTAATGTAACTTGACGTAAGGCCGTAATTATCTCTGGAGATGTACCTACATGATAAAGTAGAATCACTTGTTATAGTATTCAAATCTAGACGATTTTGAAGAAATTATCTTGAAATTAGTTAAATTTTTAAAAATAATTTAGAACAATGAAGCAATCAACAAACAAACTATATCAACGTCGTAAAACATCGTTCTCGTATAACATCATTAAAATGTTATAAATCCTGATAATATTTTAGTATTTTTCTAAATTATCAGTTGTAGGAAAAATTTTGTTTATAATACGTGTCAAAAAAGGCCTGTTACGTCCACGTAACCTTTTTCGACACGTAATAACTATTCTAATTAATTTTGAAAAATATATACTTTATAATGTATACGAGTAGTATAATGATCAACAAAAAAATCTGGTGTGGGCACCACACGACTTTCTTATACACAACATATATAATATTTAGAATATATGTTATTAAACATGTAATTTAGTTTCTTTCCGAAAGAAGATATAGATAACTAGATAAAGCAAAAATTAAAATTTATGTTTTTTGTTTCTATTGCTACTATGATTATTGAAATATATTATTAAATATATAAATTAGTTTTTCTAAAAATTAGACGCATATACAGGAAAATTGCAAATAACATTTTATGTTCCAAATATTTTTGCTAACATCTTTTATTTGAAACTTTTTTTCGTAACTGATTCCATTTTTGAAATAAATGGAATTTATTGTTTTGTGTGTCCAGTAAACTTCCTCTTCCGGTTTTTCAATTTCATTCAAAATCAACTCAGCTCTTCGTATTTTCATGAAACTTATAATTACCAAGTTTCGTTAACAAATCTTATCTCGTTCATGAGATATTGCACGACCGGACACACATCCATCCATCCATCCATCCATCCACACACACAGACATCATTGAGAAAATGATCAAAACGGATTCAGTGGACCACAAAACACGTATTTCCGCGAAAATCTCGTCAACGATATTTTTCGCGATACCAATACTTCCTTATACTGCGTATAAGAAAGTAAAAAGGACAATTCCCTTCGCTATTTAGATACAAGAAACCTATGAACTGGGTAGTTTAACTAACATTGAGTAATTGACTATTTATTTAGAAGAATATCTTAATAACTTTCATTAATCTATTCCCTCAGATTTTAATGATTTGTTTTAGAAATTTATTGTCTATTTTTTGTGTTTATCATTAATGCTTTTCTCCTAAGAAGGTAATACTCGTACATTTTGTTTGTTTGATATCTATAGCATTTATTATTACTGATTATGTCATTGTCAATATTTTCTGAATTATTCAAAGTTTATTGTTGAAATTAAAACCTAAAAAGTTAATATACAAGCAGTTGCTATTCACAACGATGATCGGAGTATTAGATACATAGCGAGAATGCTACATTTACAACGAAGTAGTATTTATAATGTCACTAAAAGTTACGATCAAACCGATTCATTCATAAGGAGGCATAGGCGCCGGCTATACTGGAGCATTGGGACTACTTCCAAGGAAAATTTACCTTGAAGCTATTTCCCCAAGGAAACGTTCCCTTTGCGCAGCTAATATTTTTATTCAGCGGTAAAGAGCTTAACGGTTTTTATTTAATGTAGTTTATTAACCATTCATACTTCGACATGTATTGCTGAAATATATTTTTCATGATTTCGATGACTAAAAAGATACATTCGTTCAACGATGACACAAACCAGTGAGCTATATTTCATGTGCATCGTGAAGATACTAATACGTTATGACCTCATATTGCAAAGAGAACTACAAGTGAAGGTTTATCACCAACTATGTTGTGCTCTACGCTCTATATTAAAACTATTTTCAACATGTCACTAAGAGATTAATGTAGACCAATTTCTAAAGCAAACAACCTCTTAACTGTACCTTGTTTGTATATTTTAGAAACATGTAAATATTCGTTAATCCAGTATTGTATAAAAAACGAGAGCATACTCAAAACTACAATATGAGAAATCATCATAACATTAGGATACAAAATTTTAGATTATCTATGTATGCAAAAGGCCCACTGTGTTTAAGTAGTATAACATACAATCACGTGCCCTCTGAATTAAAGAATATTGTGAAAATAAATTTATTCATAAGATTATTTTTTGACATTTCTCAAAACTAATGAAATCCTATCATTATTATACTGAGAATAAAGCTCTGATTATTCCCGGAAATAAATATTTAAAACTGTCAACGCGTCAAGTAAAATGTGCGAACAAAATCGATTTAGTTCCATTTCATACACCATACACCAACAAATTTAGGAAACAAGTTCCAAGAATACATTAAAAAGTAATCAATCGATATGGACTCAGTCCAAAATCTTTTAAGTTGGATGATTCGAACTCAACAGCTAGGTCAAAAAATAATCTAATTAAATATAACTCGAGAGTTGCATAAATTAGAAAATAATTCTCCAGTATCTTTCTCAAACTTGTTGCCATTTGGCAATGGCCACTTAAGCCCTACGAGCTTTCGTGACTATTGCCTGGCAACAAGTTTTCGGAAGATCTGTCAAATTATTTTCAATTTATTCTCACTCCCTTGTTATAGTATTACTGAAATTTAAAATAATACTTAGTTACAAGTTATTTTTATAGTGTATCGGATTATTTTCTTCTTCTTCTTCAATGGCATTATAGCCCAAATCGGATTATTTTAATAATTGATATAATTTATGTACTTTAAAATGTTAACTGTATATTTCAAACATAATTGAGGAAATATTTATATATACTGATGTGATGAACAAAATGTTATTATTTCTTTTATGACGTGTCATGTTTTTGATAAAAAAAACTTCAAGACAAATAAAAATTATTATTATTATTATTATTATATAGGCCCAAATTGTATTTTTATGTACGATAATGCACGACCTCGCATCGCAAACATCGTAACACATTATTTAAATGAAGTTGGAATTACTAGAATGGATTGGCTAGCACACCTAAATTTATTCGAACACATTTAGGATGAATTAACGAAACGAATCAGGCACCGCGAACACGTTCCAGAAACAATTGACGTGCTACATTAAGTAATTGCGGAAGGATAGGTGCAAAATGATATTTATAACTTGATTCTCAGTAAGCCACAGCGGTTAGAAACTATTATCGAGGCCCGAAGAGGTAATTCTCACATAAATTTAATTTTCATTGTTTTATGTTGTAATTAATGTTTCATATTTTTGTTTTAAATTTGTATAAGTTTAATTTTTTTTGTCCAGCAGTGTAATTTAAATTATATTAGAAATTCTTTAATTTAGGCTCATGTTATATGAAAGTTATTTAATATTTAAAATAAATGTATTAAAAATTGGTATTAATTTATTATTCTTAAATAATACAATCATTAAAAAAATAAAAATAAGCTAGTGTGCTGTATATATCCATTCTTGTCTATTTAGTTATGGACCATTTCGCAGAGAGCAGCACTGGCGCGCAATATTCGTAACCTAGGAGATGTGTAATCTTCTAAATATTGTATGGAAATCTGTGGTAGACAGCAAAAAGTTGTCTGCAATCCTTATTGTTGTTTGGTACACGTAAACGGAAAACACAGTAAAATTTATGACAACAATTAAATTAAATATCACGTGTTAGATTTTATTGGAAACTTAACGTATTCATGATTTATATTAACATTGAAGCGATTATCATCTGGAAGAAGTTTTGTGTTTGAGTAAAAGTTAACATATTTAAAAAAATAATAATTATATGAAACGCATGACAAAATCATACAAATGTGACCACAACTTTAGGTGGTGTATTAAAGTGCTTTTTCTACAATAGAGTCGAAAATAGACCTTTCAACTGTCAGTAGATAGCAACAAATCGACATTTGTACCTTACATTTCCGCTCGAACTTTCAAACTGAAAAACTATCAAAAATGATTTAAAATTATTTTTCAAGCGTTTCTAAATAGTTGTAGAAAAATATTGTGTGCATCTCGAGCAGCAAGTGTCCTTACCACTCTTCATGCGCGAGCGGCAATAGACTACTTTCTGCTCTGGTACACAAATAACTACTGTAGAATTTAAATATTCTTGGTTTTTAACAGTTCATATAATCTACTATTTATTATTATTATTTAATTATTATCATTATGAAATACTTTATTATTATATGTATAATCCATGTGATACGAGTACACTTAAAATGGTATGTGGATACAAAATTACATTTTCATATAATTATTAATAATGAATTTATATTATTCTAGACAGATCATATTTTCCTACATGAATTTTGCATGAAGAACAAAGTATGAAAGTAAGATAAAAATAGAACTGTGAAGAAATCTTGTGTGAAAAACATATTATGTACACCTCGAGCAGAAAGTGACCTTGCCGCTCTTGCATTCTTGTTGCTCTCGGCTGTGCCTCGATCAACAATCTCCATGCGCGAGCGGTAATAGACTATTTTATGCTTTAGGTACAAAAATGACTATTATATTGACAATTTCGTACGAGAGTAAAATTCAATATGCAAAATACAAAAATAAAAGAAAATAAAATAAATGATTTTTATCACAAAATGTTGAAGTAGTGGTAATCTGTAGAGTAATCATGAAAAATAAGAGGTGTCATTAACTTATAGTTCAGTAACAGATAATAATTCAGTTATAGATTAAGAGAAATTTTTAGTATATTTTGAAATTTATTAGAGCATAATCCTGTCATATTTTAATGAAGAATAAGGGCCAGTTTTTCAATCACTGATTAAAGTTAATCATGATTAAATAATAATAGAAACTATGGTTACCATTATTATTTAATCATGGTTAACGTCAAGAACGTTGAAAGGAGGGGATATGGCATGACGATACTGTAGCATTGTTTGAAGTGAGGCTTGGGCAAGGGAAAGAGACAACAATAGTTTTTCTGCACCGTGCTTAGCCAAATCTCTTCTTCTTTCAAATATTTTGAATTTTTATGTAAGAAAAGTGACGTTTAGACGTTGTCAGGGAGCGTTGTTTTATGTAAACATAACCACGAAGTGTCATTTGTGTTTCAATTTTTGTGTTGTATGGAATTGGACATAATATTTGTGGATAAAATGGTAACAAAGTGTTTATAATTTCAGTTTCCTTGTAAAAATGTATAATCTTTTAGAGAGAATGATTCTGTTCTGTCTATTTAAATTTCAAATCTCTTTATGACACATGTCAATCAATAGCAGGCTAAGCACGGTACAGAAAATAATACTTCTGTCTCTGTCAATCTGCCGAGCCTCACAGTCTTGACTTGAATGCCTTATCCCCTCCTTTCAACGTCCTTGGTTAACGTTAATCGAGAGTAAACCGGTGATTGAAAAACTGGCCCTAAGAGTAATTGTTTTGAATTTAATCAAGTACCTAGTATACATTTGTGTGAAAATCTTGTAAACAAAATAATCATAGACAGATGCAACGACGTGAAATGAATTTAAATAAACAAAATAAAATGATATCTGTTCATTCCAAATGCACTGTGCATTTGAGTAGTTCGTGTAGCCATGTAGGTAATGGCAGCCGTCTCTAGCGCACTGCACACAATATCGTATGTAGGTTAAACGAGTGGGCGTTAGCTTAATCAAGTTTAAATTAAGGATTCTCGTAGAAATTGTTTCTGCAGAGTCGGGACTTGAGCAATCCAGCTCCACTCGAGTGTCCTGTGCTCTGCGCTAAGCTGAACATCGAAGTTTCCGTCCTGCGCAAATAATTTTAATGGAAACGAAACAATTTTTGGGACGTAAATTTAATTTTCGGTTATATGTAGCAGCTTTTACGGGATCAATCATTTACCAACTACGAGTAGGAAAATAAATTTAAATGCGCGTTTTCTTTCACGTGTTTCTTAACTAATACATCAAATCCACATCACAAACTTTTTTCATTACAACTTTCTTTTACTTATTTCGCAGAAATCTTTTCACCAAAATGAATAAGTTTGCTAATGCTCGCTTTTTGTCGATTCCATATGTTTTTACATTTTCTCATCATTCACAAGCATTTTATATTTGATTCATTTTTTATTTCAATTTAAACTTCTTTATTTCTCAATCAGTGAGCTTGAACAAGATACACATGGATGAGTGTACTATATCTTTAATGTTAAGATCATGCTACTGAACTGTCAGTCATTTTTTCTGAGGGTTTGTACAGGATTACCATCTCACTTTAGTCATTGGATCTCGATCTCTCTTTTATACAGAGGCACAGCAAGAATATGCAGGATGCTTCCTTTCCTATACGATCATTGGGATCTCAAAAACTATCGACAGAGTTACGTTTTCGGTTAAATAAGAGCTTTCGTATATCTTTGAGAGATTAATAGACATCTACTTGTTTATACAAAAATTCTTATAATTCTTTTGTAAATAATTCCTAAATAGTTATGTATAAACATAACAAAAGATAATTAATTAAATAATTAATCAAGTGTAACGTTTCCGCTTTGAAATTTTCGTTCGACAGATATTTTTGAAAGTATGAAACAGTTTTCTCATGAAATAAAGTGTCAGTTAATAAAATGACTCTAATTTGGACAAAGCTATATAAATAAAACTTAATACAACTGTTTTGACAGTTACAATGTCATACATTTGTTCATAATTTTGTTTCATTTCTATGACTATTCCTACTCGTATAAAGTATGTTTTCAAAAAACTTTCAGTAATAATATAACAAGAGAGTGAGAATAAATTGAAAATCATTTGACAGATCTTTCGAAAACTTGTTGCCAGGCAATAGTCACGAAAGCCCGTAGAGCTTGAGTGGCTATTGCCAAATGGCAACAAGTTTGAGGAGAATTATTTTCTAATTTATCGAACTCTCGAGTTATATTTAATTAGATTATTTTTTGACTTAGCTGTTGAGGTCGATTCATCCAACTTAAAAGATTTTGAACTGGGTTCATATCGATTGATTACTTATTAATGTAGTCTTGGAAGTTGTTTCCAAAATTTGTTGGTATATTTTTGTATCTGAAATGGAACTAAATCGATTTTTTTCATACATTTTACTTGACGCGTTGACAGTTTTAAATAATTATTTGACAACTACCTACCATTTGTTACAATCAAAAAAGCATCTACAGAGATAATTCTCGGGAATAATCACAAGAGCATAATTCTCAGTATAATAATGACAGGATTGGTTAAAACGCAGACACGTGACATACAATGAAGCATTTCATTGGTTTTGAGAAACGTCAAAAAATAATCATCTTAATTTTTTTCAGTTATGAATTACTAAAAATTAAATCTGAATTAGCTTATATGCAGAATTTAATTATCTACAACATTTATTTAAAGAATTTTTGTATAAAATAATTTAGTATATTTTGCGTAAGGAAAAGATATTTCCCTTGTTGAACGCCTATGGCCAGTTTATTAAATAACATCCTGTATAATATGCAATATTTAATACCTGGAACTATATTGGTATGTACACGTATAACTCAAGATATAATTTACATATGTGATCGACATTTCTCATTATGCTAATAGAATTAAAATTTTCTTACATGAAGCTAAATAATATACTTCATAAAATAATTATGCGAATAAGAGGCACGTCAATTCATATTTTAATAAATATACAAATCAATAATAATAACATCATTTACTTAATTTCATAATATAGTATCAATATTACAATACTAAAAAGCGTGTCGTAATGAGTTCAATGAAGATACAAGTGTTGTAATAAATTTTGACAGTAAAATGACAGTCTAACACAACAAAGAATGAAACCTAGATTTTATTGAAAATTGAATTACCCTACTCACGCCTAAATAAAAACTAAAACGAAAATAGTCAAATTTTAAAAATGGCAATTTTATAGTAATGTTTCTCGTATCGTGAATTTAGATAAAACATACATATTTTATTGTAATGTATTGTACAATACTCGATGGACGATCAAAGTCTGCCTATGGCTTTGTTTGTACATTTTTTTCCATCTCGTATTGTAATATGATACAATACAATATTTATATCGAAAATAACTATTACTTTTTAATATTACATATATACGTACATACACAAACATAACGAATAATATAGATAAATATTTTTATTCTGCATAAACTATTTAATGACGACTTATGCAATTCAATTTTTTTGGTTGCCATCTAGTGAGTAAAATTGAATTTAATAATTTGTTATGTAGCGAACATGGTATAGCTTTACAGTTTTACCTTTATCACGTAATCACAACAACTGCTCATATGAATGTCAAATAAAATATCCAAGCATATCTGTGACTGAATAAGTAAGAATAGAAATATCTTGTGTTAAATTTATTTTTGTAATTAAAATAGTCCATAAAAAAGATAAGATATATTCATTAACTAACCGTCAAACACCAAACACCCAACCATGTGTTGACTAAATAATAAATAACGATATCTGCGGAGAGAAGTGCTGAAGAAGAAAGCAGTTGATCGACTCGTCCATGGTCTATCACCTCGATCTTTCTACAAATTTGTTGTTCGACAGAAAATTGTGCGGAGGAAGATCTGCTACATGTGACGTCAAAATTATAAGTCCCTATTCAACAAATTTTCAAATAGAGTAACGAATGAATACACAGAAAATTTACTATCTGCAAGTGCTAGACAGTTCAAATGACAGTGGCACATTGCCCGTAGGCTTCTATACAGGAGAATATTACATCCTTTGCTATTTCGTCTATTATACCATGGTATATATCCTATTCACTTGCACTTGTGTTTTATCCTATACCAATACTGTTCTCCATTTAATGCTATGCGGTTAATTTTATTGTGTGACATTATTCTCTCTCTAGTTTTCAGTGATTGGTACGCTCGAATAAAATTCAGCGCTCAAATAAAAATTAAATATTATGTCTTATTACAAAATCTTATATTGTAATACAAGTGTTGAAAGGGTACAATTGAAAAGCGTGTGTGTAAGATTGAATATAAGTACATACAGTTTTCCAATTGCCTTACAACTAGTGTATTACAACATTATTTTTCATACGACAATTTAGCATTTTACAATACAAGAAATTATTTATTTTTTTTATATTTACTTTATTTTCTGAAATAATATCAAATATTGTTTCGGATTCATTCTTTCGCTGTCATTTTTTGTATTTATGACAACCAAAAACAATGTCATTCTGTTGATAATTGAGGGCAGAAAATAATAACTTTCCGCATCCAAATAAGTACAGAAAGGGAATCTTTCAGCACTGTCGTAGGGAAAAAAAATTGTAGCATCCCTTTCAGTATTTTTGAAGGGCCAATTTTTAATTGATTTTATGAATCAACCATCACGGTTGGTTAAACTGACCGTAGTTCGAACACTATATTACTTAAGAGATGGTAAAAACTACTCGAAATAATGCTAACTGGACAATAATCTCACGTAAGAAACTGAATAATATTCAAACTATACTTATTAAGTTCCCGTTGGTTAGACAGGAACTGAAATAAACTAAAATTCAAAAGAATATTTATCATTTTCCTCTGATAATAAAAATATAAAAATAAATAATCTTTGAATCTTTCAAAATCGTTTACTGAATCTGTAATTGTATAAAATGGAACTGTTATTTATTATAATTGCTTATATATTGAAAAAATAGATACTAATAGGGAGAATTTAGTAGCGTAGTCAAATATTTTTCTGACAAACATTTTTGATATTCGGGCCAAATTTCTGATTGTTAAAATGAAATAATTCCTGAATATATATGTTTATACGACACTTTTTGTCTCTGGTTTGAAATTAAATTATATTCAATGCAATCGATATTTTTCTTTTTGACTTTTATTTATTCACTATCAGGCAGATTCATAAAGCGGATTAGTGCTAACATCATTTTTTCTTTTTTAACTCTCTTTTCAATATACGAAACAAGTTTATTTTAACTTGAGTTAAAAAGAGAGTTAATTAGCATAAAATTTAGTTCATTTCTTTAATCTGTTTTAATTTAAAACAGAGTTATAGATAATATTAAAAACGGTGTTAGCACTGTAACAAGGTGGTTTTGCGTTGGCTGTAGATATTTGGTTAGTTTGCTTCCCTGTTTTGTGCGATAAGATTCTGAGAAAAATCTTATCGTGACAACGAATGTGTGTGGTCATCTGCAGTCTTCGGCCATGTGTTGCATCCTCCCCGCTCAAAAACATAGCGTCTGGTTTTGAACGGTAGCATCAGTCAAGCCAGGTTTGCTCCGTCGGCCGGTCAAGATCTGACCGATGTCGAATACGGTTTGCGCTCCGCGCGTATTTAATTAGCGTTTAATTATTCTTATATATTTCTAGTTTTATTTTATTATAATTTTACTCATCATATAGTCCATTAAGTTAAATAAAGTTATATGTGTTTTAATGTGTGTTATTCTTAATTAAATAATAGTAACCGCAATTGTTTCATTCACATCAAATAGTTCGCGCTCGCGATGTTCATATCCCCTCGTGTTACAGCACTAATCCGTTTTGTGAATCTCCCTGTATGTATTTTTTCGAAAAACACAAACATTTAATTCCTTTCTTTAAATGACATTATTTTGAAAATAAAACCAACTGTGTATTTCTCGAGAATCTCAATAGTAAGCCAAAATTAAAATTCATGTAGTATATCATTATCCCACGCAAACTCACTATTCCTCAATCAATCACGCTCTCCTTCATTTACCAACCAAACAACATGGTAATCCCGTGTAACTTAACACTTCCGGGATATTCATCATTGTGTAGAAAGGGTAGAAAAGGTGCAGTAAACAAACTGTTCACTATATGTCCTAATTAGCCGAAGGCAATTCTAAATCCTTGTGCGATATTAATTTTGATTATGCACCTAACCTTATTTAACACGGAACAAATTGTCCGGAGACTGGCGCGGAGCGCGGAGACAGCATTCACGTGACGCATGTGTGCCAGGCTCTCGAAGGATTATACCGCCGCTTAGCAATATGTTCGTCGCCGCCGCCCCCGATGCCGACACACTGCCGAATGATTTAGATGATAACCGCTCGGTGTTTCCCCTGGACTTGAACCAGGGCAGAAATTAAATTCACACCTTCCTGAAAAAATACCCGGTAATCTACTACCTATTTTTGAGGATGAAATTCTCCTGAAATTAATTATTTTACTCTCCCTTGCTGGTAATTAATCAATTAAACTTTATCCCACCTAAGAACGCAGCATTACAAAGTATAGGATATATTTGATCTTGATTGTGATTGGGCAACAAAACGTCAACACGTTCACTATTTTCTAATATATAATACAGTTCTAAGTTATTAATTTTGGCCATACTATTTCGCTGATTGAAGTAGAGAATATATTATTTTGCCATTATTCGTCAAATAAATATTTATCGCAGTGGTATTATAGAGTAGAGACAGGTATTTTCTAAAATAAAATAAATATATCATCACGCCTTCTACCTATTACTGGGCGTGGCACTCTGCCGAAGCAGATCTCGGTAAGTGATATATTTTGCGCGTGAAGTGCGGTTATCAGCCGTCAAATAACGGCCCCAAAGATGTTAGTGGTGAGGGAGCCACAGGAGTAGTTTTAAAATGAAGAAAATTGATTGTCGCCTGTGGTAATCAAATCAGGGTTCTCAGGATCCACAGGCCGACTTGATACCACCGAGCTAGCTACCCCATACAGGTATTTTCTAAAATTTAATAATCTGATCAACCTAGCTTTCTAAACCAAGATCTGATCCGGGATCCAATTTGAAATAAAATTTGACATTCGTTCTGAAATCCGTTCCGACATTCGATCCGAAATCCAATCTGACTTCCGATCCGAAATCCAATTCGACTTTCGATCGGAGATTTGATCTGAAATTTGGTCCGACCCGGCCATTGTAAGTTAAATTATATATTTGAAAGACAATAACTGTTATAAATGGAACTAAATTATTAATTTTGTTCAGAAATATTTGAAAGACAAATTTTGTAGTAAAGTTATTTCATCATTTTGTATTATAATACAAGTTCTTTTGATATGAATTCGTTTTTTATTCAGATTATACCTTAAAGCTATGTTCGAAAAGTTTTGAATCGGATATTTCATCCAAATTCTAGATTTTTATTCGAATGTCGAATTAAATATTTTTCCTACAACTGCTTCAAACTGCAAAGTGCTTCATTACGTAACTGTCAAAAGAATATTGTTTTGACAGCGATTTAAATTTCGAGCCGAGCGCGGAATTCATATTTTGACCACAGACGCTTATGGAAGAAGAAGATACGGTGAACCAGTGCTAGTAAATATGCAGTAGTATATTTTGACGTTTATAAACGTAACCTTAATTTGCAGTATATCTAATCTGTAGACAATTAATAAAAAGAACCGAACAAAGTAAAATATATCGATAAATGGTTTTATTTAAAGAGTAAGTGAAATACTGCATATTTATTGTTTGTGTATATTATTAATACAGTTGTTCCAGTTGCTTATATTGACATAATGTAAAGTGGAAACTTTTGTGTCTAAAGAAACATTGATTTCTTCCGTACCTGTTCATATTATTACCAGTAATATTATTGGTAACAATTTCGGAAGCTTCAGAAGTACCAGCAGCAGGTTGATTGTCATTGTCGAAAATAGATCCAACATAGTATGATCCGGAGCTTCAATTATCTTTGGAGGTGTTAATGATAAAGAAGAATCACTCACTGTACTATTCCAATCAAGATGATTTTGAAGAAATTATTTTGACGTTAGTGAAATATTTTAAAATAACGTAGAACAATGTGCAAGCAATCAACAAACAAACCATAGCAACGCCGTAAAACATCGTTCTCATGTAATACGATATCATTAAAATTTTATAAATTTTAATAATATTTTAGTGATTTACTAAATCGCACAGTTGTAGGAAAAATGTTGTTTATAACACGTGCCGAAAAAGGTTACATGCTCGTGCAGATTTTAAATTCTGCACTTGCACGTAACGAGCCTTTTTCGGCACTTGTTATAAAAATAATTATTATTCGAACTTTGGATGTTTCATCCGAAATGCAAATCGGATATTTAATCCGTATTTCGGATCGGATATTGTATTCTAATCTAAGTCCTACTTCGAATTCGATCGGATCGAATCGGATATTTTTGCCGACCTCTATTATAGATTATATATAGATTACAGATAGTTATTCATAAAGTTATTCATAAATATCATCGAAGTACTTAAAATTAAACAGCGTGTCTTTTTCATTTAATGTAAAGAAATTGTTTTATATGAGTACTCGTATATAAATATCAGAAATGAGTAATTTGTTTCTCGCGTCACAAATAGATAAATTGGATAATGTATCTAAATGTTTCGGAACTTTTAAATAGAAGTAAATAAAATTATCCGTTGTATTTTCGTCTAAAGTTACAAAGAAAGTGAAATTAATTAATTTATGGTTCTTCGGTAAAAATAAATCAGATTTTTCTAATTTGGAAGTTAGGTTAGGCATTATTTAACAATTCCTTATAAGATTTCTATACTCTCTGGAGGTTAACCCTGAGATGTTTGGGAAACTTTTGATTACGGTTAGAACATGTCCACCCACTTCTTCGGTAATCAGATTTGGAGTTTTGAAACAGCAACTTCGTGCACCTGTCTCAATTGTTCCAGTAGGTACCACAAACTTGACTTACAACTTGATACGTACACACACGTCACATTCTCGCAACATGCCATTAGACAGGAACGTGCACAGGTAGCATTGGGTTCCAGTGCAACATCAGGACTGGCTTAAGATAGATATATTGCGAAACCATTTTTGACAGAATTAACTGAAATTGAAACTATATTTCAGTTGAAGTATACTCTCAAGCAGAGGTCGAAAACCTTCTACCTTTAATGGCGTAAAGCAAAATTTGGAAAACGCTCTATATATATATTCAGGATGTTGATTTTAAGTGGCGCTATTTTTAGAAGTATTGGAGCTGTGAAGTCTGTTAAATTAACAAACAATTTCTATTTTATAAGACTAGTTTAATGAGTAAAACAATAATTTACATATATAGTTTTATTTTTTTGCTGCGGAAGGGAATTCTAGTCTGAAATGAAAGAATAGAAAATTCAGTAACCTCATATTACAAAATTTTTAAGAAAAATGTATATGAAATTGACATTAATTTAATTAAACTCGCATAGCAATTAGCGTGCTATAAATAAATAAATATATCATCAGGCCTTCTACCCATTACTGAGCATGGTACTCTACCGTGGCAGACTTCGGTTGCCAGCTATGAAATCACGGCTCCCCAAGATATTAGTGGAGGGAGAGTCACAGGAGTAGTTTTAATATGCCTGTGGAAATCGAACCCGGGTTCTCAAATCCACAGGCCGATTCGTTACCACTGAGAAACCTTCCCCAATATCAGTGTAAATAAATAAATTTTGTTATTTACTTGTTTCTTTCATAGCACGATGATTCCTATGCGATTTGAATTAAATTTTCTCAATTTAACATGAATTTTTCTTTTAAAAAAACTTTTAATGTGAAGGTACTGAATTTTTCATTCGTACCATTCACAATATCAAATTCCTTTCCACAATAAAAAATTAAAAAGAAACATATATTGTCATTTAAAATAAGAATGTTATGTCCCATATTTGGAGAACCGCTGGCTGAAAAAAGTGTTGTTAATAGTTTGATGATAGACTTAAAACAGTTATTTTTTTGCTAATTTAATCGATTTTAAGAATTAAAAAAAATTAAAATCGTGTGGAAGGGCGCACTGGAAATGCTCGGAGGGCACCTGGTTACCGATCCCTGCTCTAAAGGGCTATCATAATATATAGAAGATTGACCGTACAGAATTAGAGATATTTGCAAATATTTTGCATTTTTATAGAATAATCATAATATTTTTCATTCAATTTTGAAAATTAACGATAATAATTTAATGAAAAATTACTATATTATATAAGGGTTCAAAGCAGTAGTTCTGTCACTGATTCAAAGCTGAAGTGCATATTTCACTGGATACTGGACCCACCGCTATTTGTTTAAATTTAACTGTTTGCTCGATATATTATCAATGACATCCTAAGTTAAAAATCGAATTCGTAGTACTATAATTAATAGTGAAATTTTATGTTGATCAATAAATCGGAAAATAATTAAGAAAATCGCATATATTTTCTATTTATCAAAAAATAATGATGTGATTTTTTTCCTTATTTATAAATTTACGAGTCTACAAACTTATAGATATATCACAGAATTCTACCATAAATATTAAAAAACAGCAGTTTATAACTTTAAATACATTAAAATTTACAGAATTACTTTTAATTATAAATCTGTTATCCTTTCTCCAGGTATGGGACTAAAAACAATATGCTATAGTCAGACAAAATCACAACATTCACAGTACAGAAAAAAATATTCATAAATGTCAAAAAAATTGAAATTTCATTTGTCAAAGTACAAACAATACTGTAATTTATAAATTTCATAAGATTCGTACATATTTTTTCTGATATTCTTGTTAAAGGAAAAAGTTTCAATTAAAAGTTATAAATTCAGCCAGCAAATTGAATTCATTTTGTCCAATATCTGTTAATATGAGTTATAAATTTTGTAAAAATACGCATTTCTTATTCTAAAATTGAGAGAATATACAAAGAGATGTAGGCGTATATATAAACTCATGGACAAAATTATTTTTGAAAAAAGTTAATTCTGATGAATCAAGTCATTTAAACACATTGTACTAGGAATAAGAGTTTATTTTACAAATTTTAATTGAACAATATTAAGTTTTTAAGGAATAAAACCGTGAAAAAAAATTAATGCTAAATGTTATAAAAATTAAGGATATTTACTTTGAATTTAAATGCTATTGGGATGACAAATACCAGTCTTTTGATTAAAATAAATAATAGTTAGTAACGAGTATTCAGTCCTCGAGCTCTAATTACTGCTTGCATCCTTTTCGGCATGCTACTAAGTAGAGTTTGAATATATTCTTGAGGAATTGCATTCCATTCCTCTTGTGCTGCAATCTGAAGCTCTCCTCTTGTACTTGGAACAGGATTTCTTCGTCGTAAGCAGCGTTTTAGTTGATCCCACATGTGCTCTATTGGATTTAAATCTGGGCTATACGGTGGCCAATCTAATCTTTGAATTTGAACCGTATTGATGTAATTCGTCACTATGCCAGCTGCATGTGGTCGAGCGTTATCGTGCACTAATACGAATCTGTCATATCCAATATGGCCGACATATGGCAAAACATGATCTTGCAAGATGTTTTCGATATACATGTCACCAGTAACTCTTCCATTCCCTTTCAAAAGTTCGGTACGTCCCTCCCAACTAATGCCTCCCCAAAGCAGTATGCCGCCACCTCCAAAACTAACATTCTGTATGAGATTGCAGTTGGCGTACCGTTCAGCAACTGTTCTGTAGACGTGGTTTCGTCAATCTGGCTTCCATAATTGAATTCTGGTCTCATCCGTAAACAAAATATTTTTCCAGTGCTCGATATTCCACTGAGCATGTGTTCTGGCAAATTCCAATCGACGAGTTTTGTGATTTTGGAGAAGACGTGGAACTATGGCAGGCCGTCTTGGCTTTAAACCTGCTTCTTTTAATCTTCGTCTGACTGTTTTTGAACTAACATTATTTGTCTTACATTCAGCAGCTCATTTTTGAGATGCGTGGATGTCAATGTGCGATTACGTGTACAATTAAGTATTAAAAAACGATCATCAATTGCTGTTGTACACCTTTTGCGACCTTGACCGGGTCTTCGAACGAAATTTCCAGTTTCTTGATACCTTTTTAAAATATTTGACACCGTAGATTGACTTCTCCTGAGACGTTGTGCGATATTTTTTTGTCTATATCCTTCGTTATTTAGAGTTACAATTTGTGCTGCTTCAGCTTCATTGCAGCGTTGTACTGGTGGCTTATTGTTATTGAAAATAGAGGAAAATGCAATCTTAAATCATTAGCACTTATTTAATTTCATTAAAAATAATTTAATTCACTTTAATTCTTAATTTATGTAAAGCATTTTTAATAATAAAATGCGCGTGATACAATAATCGCCATTAATATGAATCAAATGTCAAAATATTTTAAAACAAGTGATTATATCCGCATACTATATGAATAACATCTGCGCTATATAAGTTTACGAAGATAATTTAAAATATTTTTCAAGTAATCGTAATAAAAAAAAAATTCGATAATTTTGTCCATGAGTGTATATATATATATATATATATATATTTTCTTTTATTAAAAAATACAGTAATAAATTTTTGTTTGTCGCAATTGGGATATCGAATACTACAAAAACTATGATTTCGTTTTAAAAAACTATCACGTCACTAGATAATGACAAAATTTGTATTTTTGTATTAGTTATTAATATTTTGGAAAGGGGAGCTGCTCGCTTCCCCCTTTTTTCCGTCACTAGTCGGAAGAGATGTTTCATAATAATTCATTTATGTTTTTTTTTTTCACTTTACGGACGACAAAGTTTCATCTGTATTAATTTAATTTCATCATATGATGTCTTACTTTTAGAGGCTTCTGAAATGCGAGAGTCTTAAAACGGCAATTTCACTGCGTTTTATTGTAAAACTGGCTTTGCATATACGTTAACAAACTTCTTGTAATACAGCTAAGGACGGATTTCAAAGAGCAGTAAAACATGTGATATAATTTGTAGTAATTATTTAGGAAAACATTTATATAGAAAGTTTGCTGAAACTTGGTTGGAATATTAAAACATGATGTGAAAGTTTGTTTTTGGGAAAATAATGCGATTTGCGGATTCCAATTAAGATCACAACAACAGTGAAACGGTGGCTAGGGACTAGAACTGGAGGACTCGAGAACATCTGTTAGAGAGTCATTCATTTCTGGATTCTTTCATCTGGTTTTCCATGCGATAGGCCACGTATTCAAAGGCGCACAATGTTGTACACAAACAAACATATAGGTATCAAAGGTTGCCGCTTTGATGTAGCTTTTCATTTATCCAAAAGGTATCTGAATCCTGAATGTGCGCGCTCAAAGTCACCGGGGAGAAAATGAAAACTGCGTCTTCGTATCATCGTGTCTTGCTGACGACATCAGCCTCTTTGCTTTCTATGTTGCGCGATACGAACTTTGATTCATGAAGCGACTTTACGATTTTTTCACACGTTTGGTGAATGGTTGTGGAACCTTAGCAGTGCACTTCAAAGGGTTTGACTACCGCTAATTATAATATAAGTTCACAGCTTTACATGCGTTGATTTATGTCATGCTGTGAAGCCATATCAAATGTCAATGCACTATACTCATACTTCTTTACATGAAAAGCGGATTATAGACGTTCAACATAGGAAATAAGTTTTTTGGGTGTTATTGTTTCACATTATGTTAGAGAAAAATAGTGTACGTAATTAAGTTTTTTGTTTAATTGTAATTGTAAATAACAAATTCGTTGAATGTTAATTAAATTTGAAAAAATCAACTTGCCTCCGCCAGGATTTGAACCCGGACCTTCCACTTGGGCCGCGAACGTCCTACCAATTAGACCACAGAGGTGTGTCTAATTATTGGCACTGATAAGCGATTTTTTCTGTGTCGGTTGTTTTTCAAATTTAATTAACATTACAATTACAATTAAACAATTAAACAAAAACATTTATCTTTATGATTTGAAGTATTTAAATCGTGTCAACGTTTGTATATCATTTGCATTGTCGAAAAAACCCATTCGCACATTTGATATTTACTTACAACCGACACATGGAAAAAATCGCTTGTCAGTGCCAGCAATTAGACACACCTCTGTGGTCTAATTAATTAAGTTTTATTCTTTTAATATAATTGTATACCTACATAGGTCGTGAAATGAGAGATTGGCCGTTTGGCAAATCGAATAATAAATTTGTCAGTCGAGGCTATAGGCAAATGCAGCTAAGCGTTACACCACCTAGAGATAATTTTTAGAATTACTGAATCCAGGACTCATTTTGAACTGTATTATATATTAGATATAGATATTTTGAAATATTTTCGGTGTGTTAATAAAATATATAATGTAGAACGATTATTACTACGTACCAGGATGTAAAAAAACATCCAAATGTATCTTTTCATGTATTGCCAAAGAAAGAAATACAAAAAGCAAAATTTCAGACAAAATTTTGGGTTGCCGAATTAATGGATAAGCATGCAGTATGAATTATGCGATTAAAAATAGGGCAAAAAAGTTAATCCACGTACGGTAGTATGTTTCTTACATTTCACAAAAAAAATATTACATTATTATTTCAACTTTTTCAATAGTAAAAGAATATTATTTCAGGAATGTTTATGTTACCATGGATATGCATTAGAACCAATAATAACATTTTTACTACAATTGTTATGGTGATAAATAATTTAATAATAATAATAACCTTTATTACTCCCTACGAAAACCGGTATTTTTAGTCCTAATGAAACAAATAACTATTTTTTTTGTAAGCAGTTAATCTAGTAATATGTAAATAGAACTGAGGTGGGATCATGTAAAAATGACTAGAAGTGAATAGTAGTGACTCGTGTCAATTGCGATTATGTAAAAATGAATAGCGAAAACGACATTGTTTTGCGTTAGTTAAATTGTCATTTCTAAACGCAATGTTCATTGTGGGTGAAAACGTTACTCACTATTAACATCTTTGTTTAATTCATTTATATTTCTATAAGTCGTTCTTTATTTCAAAATTCTTTTATTTTTTTTTTTATTTTTACTCAGTGCTTACTATGTCACAATTTAAAGAAGTTTGACGTTTGCACTCGACACAGGTAAAAAAAGCAAGGTACATAAATAATGAAATACGTTAATTTTTCATATGAAAATATTTGACGATTAATGTTTTCATAAAATTTATAATAATTAATATTACAGGACAATAAAATTTCAAGAATGGCACGAAAGGCTGATATATGGGTAACCTTTATATCATATTTTGAAATAAATAAGGAAATGATACAAGGACGTATTAAGCAGTATAAGGACGGGCCAAAATTAATGAACTGTGGAGCGACTTGACCATACGCTTAAATGCGCTGGGCAGTGGAATAAAAGCTGTTCAATTGTGACAGAAAGTATAATTGCAATTTGACATATATTATTTTTTAAAAAAATTTATTCATTTGTAGGCTTGGTCAGATTATAAGCAGAGGGCTAAAAGCAAAGCAGCGCTTTAAAAAAAAGAACTATCAAAAACTGACGGAGGAAAAATAGGGAGCATTATGCAGAAAGAGCTAAGAATTGTTTTATATGAACAAATTTTATCTACATAATATTGATATACTTACTTAAATAATAACTATTTTTACTACTTATGTTTATTAAATAATGTTGATTTTTACTTGTCAAAGTTTTTTGACATAAAAATAAAAAGGTACTAAGAATACGATATCGTTTAGAGAAAAACGTAGTGAGTTCACGGAAATATCCGAAGTTGAAAACGTAGTGAGTGACTAATTTTACGTGATCAATTGAATAACGAATATCGTTTTCACTTAAGTGAAAACGCAATATCATTTTTCACTGTACATCTCAAACCAAAGGCAATTTCTATTAATTTGATAAAGGCAAAGAAAACACGATAAACATATTCAAAATAGTGAGAGAATTTTGAAAATGAAAAAATCCATTGAGATGCAAAATTTCGGACAAAGTGAACATTACACGCTACGCATAATAATATCGAAATAGAGAAAAATTGCGATACAAATACAGTAGAAGTGACAGAAACAGTAGATACTATAATAAATTTATTAAATAATCAACCGAAAACGTTTGGAAATTCTGAAGTATAAGTAAATATTTAATTAATACAGAAAGAGCACTTAACCATTTCACGCTTAGAAAATTTTGATATTTTAATCTTTAATCTAAATTCAATAGATTTAATATATAGTGACAATCGTGTAAATAAATTAAATATAAAAGAGAGAGTTATTTTGTGTTTTATAATATTAAATTGCGATTCAAGTTTTGTAGTTTTAAAACATCAAAAATCTATCCTGGATACAGTAGTTCGCGAAGTGTTCTAGATGGCGCAGCGATCTTAATTTTATTAGAATGCCTACAATAAGAGTGATGACATACGGTTACGGCCGCCATATTTGTTCCAATTTAACATGGATTGTATACAGGCAAAACACGAAAATATTATCTTACGAACATATTCCTACTTGAATTTAATATATCTTTTATTTATAAATTTCAAGCATAGATAAATTTTAAAATTAAAAAATATGTATAGACTAATAAAATGAATGAGTAAAATATTTAAATAAAAAGTAAACTTACCGTCAGAAGAGAATTCATGCATAAGATGAAATATTTTATTTCAAATCATTTGAATACAAAATTAGTATTAAATTAAAAAAGAGCAATAATAAATAAAATAAACCAATAAATTTTACATTACCAGAAAAAATACTATTTATTGTATAAAAAATGACTCCATCGAGTTGTATAAGTATATTGAAATATAGAATAAATTGTTGATACTCTAAATATTTATAGAAAAAAGTTTCAATAACAAAAAAAAAAGAAAAAAACTCTAATTATAAAGTGGAAGACATTAGTGATTTACTGGCATACAATATTTTCCTACGAGCCAGTTTTTTACCTGCAATTTTAAGTCTAAATAATGTAAATCGTTTTATTATTTTTTGCTCTAACTTATGGCAATTTAATACAAAATCAACTACCGAAAATAATTAATTTAATTTACCAATAAAAAATCTTTTAAATTGATATTTTGCTTAGAAACAGTATCATAGTATTTTCTGAAAAAAAGTTAAACGTTTCTTCCTTGCAATAAAATAAAGTGTCTTTCTTAAAACTTTTGATTTTAACATATTTACTGCACTGGAGTTTTATATAACTTTTTGACCCTACAGAATATATGCAGTTATCACAAACGTTTGAAGTTTTTTTAATACTCATTATTAAATATCCTGCTAAAGAATTTTGTTCTGAAATATTCAAATTTATATTTTGTAATTGAAAATTAGTAGGGAAACGAACTTCATCATATAATGGCGCAGTATTTATTGCTATTACCTCCAAAAAGTCTGAAAAAATTCTCTTTCAGCTTTATGATAACTAGATTTGGAAACATCTTTTAAATATTGCGAAACAGTTATTAATTTTAAATTATTTTGAAATTGCTGTGCATTTGGTATTATTTGTTTAGCTCTAATTGCACTAAATAAATTCTCTAAACAGTCTTGTGTAAATCTAGAAGTAAAAACAAAATTATAACCGTTACTTTCCAACAAAAATTTCTGAAGGTTAAGGACGGATTCTGTTGATATTCATAATCTTGTTTGCGATGGTTTCCACATTTTTTGTTTCCCAACTTTTAAAATAGAAACTATTTCTTTTACTTCTTTTAAAAATGAAATAGACTTTTCGTACTCATCCATTTTTATTTTACTTAATGCAAATAATGGATGGCGTGAGGTCATCAATTTGAACCACTTTTCTAAAGCTGTTGTTTTATATTCTGGTTTATTTAGCTCGTCACTTAAAAATTTTTAACCACTTCTAACATCATGGTTTACGATGTGGGTAGACAGTTTTGAAGAATGAAAATGAAAAAAATATTAACATTTTATTTGTATGTTGGTGAAATTGAGAGCGAAAGAAGACGACTTAGAAATAAATGGAAGAATATAATTGAAGATTGGTGGCTTAAGCGAAAAGTTTTGAGTGAGATGAATAAATATGCTTGAATGAAAGGAACTATGATTGGGAAAGATTAATTATTGTAAAATGATTCTATATAAATTAAATATATACGCCGTTTACCCAGTACTGGTTGTGGAACTCTGCAGTAGCAGATCTCGGTAATTGATATATTTATGCACGTCAAGTATGGTTAACGACCGTCAAATCATGACCCCAAAGATGTTAGTGAAGAGGGGGGGCCTTAGGGATAATGTGATAAAAATTGTTTATCGGTCGTGATAATGAGACCGTTCTCAAATCCACAATCCGACTCGATATCACTGAGTCATCTACCCCATAGAATGAATCTAATGAATACCTATATATTTAGTGAATGTTACAAGGGTTGGTGCTACCTCATTTTATGGACCGTATCGTCATACTGTATATCTTTGATCCGCTTTTTGTTGAACATCGTATTCCTAGACAGATGATCCAATTTATCTGACAAATAATCTGTTCAGATGACATGACAGATCATCACATATTACTTCCACAGACGATGCAATGATGCCGAATTGTTGGGTTTGAACAAAAATACGGTAGATAAATAATACAAATATCTGACACACATGTTACTCGGTCCAATCTATTTGCAAAATAACATGTCGGATAGATTGAACGGTCTTTGGTCATCTATTCATATATAAGTTTTATTTTTCTCTCACGCATTTGGAAAATAATTCATGGTTAAAAATCAAAATATTTGAAATCAGTATTATTTTATTTTAATCGTTTCGGCCTATGTATTTAGTATTTAGTATTAGTAATAGTATGTATTTCGGGATTTGAACCTCTGTGGTTATGTCCCTAGGGTGACTATTGAAACACATATTATAAATTTTTACTTTGCATTGGCACGTTTTTACTTTGCTGTAATGTGTGTTGCCGGCCAACTCGCGCAAGCTCTTGTTACATCCCCTAGCCGGTGCCCAATAGCTTGGGAGATGCCAAGTTAATATGACCCAACTTGGAATGGATACGGGAGTGGACACCGATCAAGGCCAGACGAGAAAAATCCCGACCTGACCCGGATTCGAACCTACGACCTCTGTTTCCAGAGACTAGCACTCTACCACTGCACTATCCCGGTGTATTTAAGAACATAACTTCGATTCCCGCGGCCGACAAATTTTACTCCACATTAAAATTACTCTATGGCCCCCACATCATTAACATCTTATTAGTAAACGGAGTTGCAATTTTTAAATGTAGCTTTTGTACCGGGAGGTGATTGGTAAGTACGAACATAGGGATTTAATATGGGATATTAATTTCATGCAATTTCATGATCTCCTACTAATTCACGGAAAAAGCTGTGGAGTGCTAAGATGTTTAGAATTAGAAGATGTATACAAGATTCTTTTTATATTTTTTATTACATGTTTGATTTAGCTGAGAATTAAAAAATAAATTGTTCCTACAACTGTGCGATTTATTTGTTATTACGTAACTATTATTGCCTTGGTTACGTATGGAAAGTAGATGAATGCAGACCAAGTGCGTTTCTGTAAGCAAAGAAACACTTGTGCGGAAAATGCTTTGTTACGTAACTGTCAAAAGAAAGTTGTTTTGAGAGCGATTTAAATTTCGCGCCGAGCGCGGAATTCATATTTTGGCCACATACGCTTATGGAAGAAGAAGATACGGTGAACCAACGCTAGTAAATATGCAGTAGTATATTTTGACGTTTATAAACATAACCTTAAATTGCAGTATATCTAATCTGTAGAATTAAAAAGAACCGAGCAAAGTAAAATATATCGATAAATGGTTTTATTTAAAGAGTAAGTGAAATACATAATATTTATTGTTTATGTATATTATTAACACAGTTGTTACAGTTGCTTATATTGACATAATGTAAAGTGGAAACTTTTATATTGTCTAAAGAAACATTGATTTCTTCCGTACCTGTTCATATTATTAACAGTAATATTATTGACAACAAATTCGGAGGCTTTAGAAGTATCAGTAGCAGATTGATTGTCATTGTCGAAAATAGATGCAACATAGCATGATCCGGAGCTTCAATTATCTTTGGAGGTGTTTATGATAAAGAAGAATCACTCACTGTAGTATTCCAATCTAGACGATTTTGAATAAATTATCTTGTAGTTAGTGAAATATTTTTCAATAACGTAGAACAATGTGCAAGCAATCAAAAAACAAACCATAGCAACGCCGTAAAACATCGTTCTTGTGTAATATCACTAAAATTATATAAATTTTGATAATATTTTAGTGATTTACTAAATCGCACAATTCTAGGAAAAATGTTGTTTATAACACGTGCTGAAAAAAGTTACGTGCACGAGCACGTAACAAGCCTTTACCGGCACTTGTTATAAAAATAACTATAAAAAAATTCAGTGAAATTGTAGCAATAGCCATGATTTTTGTTTTTCATGAATTATTTATGAACATCAATGTTTGAAGGTTGTAAACGTTTATCTATTTTATAATTTAAATTTGAAAAACAACTTTTATTTCAAAATAATAAAAGTTATATTTTGATTTGAGTTATGAGTTATTTCTATTTCCGTAACAACGAATTTAAATTCGTGTTAAAATCATAATATGAGCTATATTTTCCTTGAGAATTTAACGAGCATAATCTTTTAATTTTTTTGTATTTATTGGATCGTTCTCTTCAATTTGAATAAAAATGTATTTTGTAGTAGCAGTTCCTAATCGATAACTTGACATTTCGATACATTATTTTCAATTGACATTTATGAAAATTGAATTTATTTGATCGGTAACAAAGAAGTCTTACTTACAGTGATGAATTATTTATTAATTTCACTAGTGAAAAATTATCAAAATAGCTTTCATTTCATTAGTTAATTTCAAACAAATTCGTGATTCTATTGATTCTTACATATACTTGATAAAATTCCCATATAAATACCCGTATAAAGATTATTTACGATTCATCTATCTTTGTTACTTCTTGTTTTACACTTCTGCGTTTAAGATTCGTTTGATAAGCAATTTCCTAAGCCGTTGATGTTTTGCACACGACAACATAATAATTCAGCGTTGCTAATTACGGAAACAAGAGTCGGTATCGGGAAGCAGTGAGCATCGATCGATGACGGCAGCGGCGGGAACGAACAAACGAACGACTCAATCTCTGCTACAATTTACGTCATCTTCGATAGCGACGGCGACGGCGAAGGCGGTGGTGGCAGCGGTGGTGTTTATGCATGCATGCCACGCGGCGATACATCAAGACGCGCGCCCCGTGACCTCTGACCTACCCCCGAGCCCAGGCATAAATACTCCTCCACCTGCGATATTAAACCATAAATTTTGCTCAAATTCTATTATTATAGCCTAAATAAATACCAGGATACGGGTATAATACTCTTTTAACTGGATTTTTATTGTCGATAACTTTGACGCTTGTTTAATTTTTTGCTGTTCTGAACCAATATTGCACTATTACTTTACTTTTTTGACATTGGAAATTAGTGTGTTTATGATTTAAATTGCGATTAAAATCACATGATTTTTTTCATTAAAATCTTTGATCCAAATCTGCATATTATTGAGTTACATATCATTACATACAATTTTGTAATGACCTATTAAAATTATGTGTAAAAATGATATTATATACTTCAAGTTCAATTTATTTTGTACTGAACTGAATACATTTCTTCTACAAGATAATATTTACAAGTGACCACCTCTTGTTCGACAAAGACCCAAATAAGTAGCTTATGGTTTGTTCAATTTCTTTGATAGTTAAAAGAAGAACTAACGTTAAATTTCCTCAAATATAAATTCCGTGAATCTGGTACATATTTACATTTACAATTTAGAAATTTCAAATTATGTCTGTATAGCGATACCTTTTGTGATACTTTATTCGATTCAAATATAGCAACATAAGCAATTTTGTAAGTGGTTCATTTTGTGGACCGATGTGTCACAACTGGCTAGAATTTGATGGTTTAAATTTTAATCCCGTATGCCGCAAAGGGATAGAGCGCGTTTTCTCGACTTTCAATTTAGTGCATTCTAAACCAAGTAACAACAGCAAAATATGCAAAACGAGTTTTTCTATTCAAAATACTAAATCATTAATGTGTATTTGTAGACTTTACTTTTTTTAATGGCTCCTCCACCACTAACATCTTTGGGGGCCGTGATTTGACGACTGGTAACCGCACTTCACGCGCAAAAATATATCACTTATCGAGATCTGCTTCGGCAGAGTGCCACACCCAGTAATGGGTAGAAGGCGTGATGATATATTTATTTATTTATTTATTTTATTTACTTTTTTTAAGTTATTTTTTAGTATTTCTGTTTATATGAATATTTATTTTGCTTTATATTTATCTGTTACATTAATTGTGTTAAAATGACATTTTGTTGTATTATTCAATAATATTGTCTCCCTGAAGCAGTAAAAACAGATACCTTGCTTGTATTGTACAATGTTTAATTTCTTTCTCATTTGTAAACAAAATTTAAAATTATAATTAAATTCTGTCAGTTACAACTGTTGTTTTAAAAATTGTTTTAATTGATATGACAACTTGAATTGTTTACTAACTTGACATATTGACTGTTAACCTGTAAAAGTTTATTTCCATAGTGAATAAACAATCTGAATAAATGATGTTAACAAATAAAATTTGTTCACACTGCCTCTGCTCCTTACTAAGTAAAATAAGACAAGCAACATATTATATAACACGTACAGTAAGATACCAAAGCGCATTTATGCAAATATATTAAGTAATGTAATTAAAATTAATTACTTACATATCTTAACAAAAATTTCAAAACCTTTCTGCCTTTTTTAGAAAAGAAGATAACTAACGATTAACGATGTTATTTGATGTTTGATAAAGAGATGATAGTATAGTGAAATTATGACAACTGCGCGTTGACCTTGATCCGCCAATATTCGTGGTGACAACTTTAAACTATATTTATGTTTTTTAATTGAAATGGTACGAGTATAATAAAAAACGAAACTAGTGTTGTCCGAAAGTTTCATCTATAATTATTTGATATGGTAATGACCCGGCAATGAAACAATCAATTTCAAATTATCTGCAGATTAATTTTCAATATTGATAAAGGGGTTTGATAAATTCCATTATTTCTATTCACGTTAATTCTCACGGAACTAAATAGATTAGTTATTATGTGAATAGTAAATCTGCGGTCACAGCTCTCCAGTAAGAAATTGTGATTAGCTATTACGATTATCAATTAGTGGATGCTCTTAAAACTTGCGACCCAAATTGTAATTAATAGCATCATGAGTGATTTTTTTTTTAATTCTAAAGTTAAATAAATTTAACACCGTTTCACTAAATGAATAAATAAATAATGAATCGTCCCCCTTTCTCCAAAAGTTGTTGCTCTACTAGTTGGTATCTGTTCACTTGCTGCCACACAGTCATATTAAAATTATAACCTTGTGTTTAAAAAATATATTTTGTTTTTGTTAACAAAAAGAAAATATAAAATATTGTACTATTAAAAACAATTTGTATTATTTATATCACCTTTTGGATTTGTGCCTTGACTTTAAATGTAAGTATTCTATAATACAAAGACAAAATGTCAATTGCGATATGAAACTTAATCTTAATAAATAAGAAAAATAGGAAAATTTTTCCACCACTAATCAAAGTTCCACAAAAAATTACAGCACATTTGAATCAACTTATTAGGTTATCATCAAACGGCAGTTCAGCTTTAACCATAGACGCGTTTTGCTTAGTGGGAGCTCGTCAGTATAGTTCAATCAATTATCCAGTTAGACCAACTAGGGGCTACTGAACTGTGATACTATTTAGGCTGAACTGACGAATGTTAAGAATATGTAAACCGGTATCAAGACATGAGAGCTATGGAGCACCCAGTAGTGCCATCTACCGACAAAAATCGCAAACTGCTTGACAGCAATTAAATAATACAAAGATAAAATGTCAATTGCGATGTGGAACTGAGTCTTAGTAAATAAGAAAAATAGGAAAAATCCTATTTTCCTTATTTAGTAGGTATTCTAGTTTGTAAAAACAAAAATTATTTCATTCTGTTCATTTTACTCTTCAGCAACCGCCTTTGATGATTTTTTTTTAATCGAAAACTTCCGGCAATTAGAAATGAACGTGAAGGAATACAATGCCTTATGTGTTTCAATTTAATTACCACCAAATACTATAGTTATGCGCGTGAAGAGCGGTTACCAGTCGTTAAATCACGGTCCCCAAAGGTGTTAGAGGAGGAAGAGCCATAACAGGTGTAATTTGAATGTGGTGAAAATTGTTTGATAAGGGAATCGAAGCCGGGGTTATGAATCTACAGGCTAACTTCATACTATTGCACCACCAACTGAAGTTTTATTTAGAAGACACTTAATTTGTCAATATCAAATATATAATTTTGTTTCTGTTCCGGTACCGAAAAAAATTTATTTATTATTTTCGTTCCTGTTTCATTCCAGGTCTCTTCTTATAACATGAGTAAAACTGCATAATTGTTTTAATTACATCTGATATTATTTTTATTTTCATTTCATGTTCTTAAGAAAGTCATTATGAAATTCAGTTGCGTTTTGAAGGATCGTTTATTACGGTATAGAATATTTTCTTTTCGACAGTAGGTATTATCTGATGATATTCTGTTGCTGACGGCTAAGAACATCAAAATTTCAAAATCACTTCTAAATTTGTTTGGAAATAGATTATTTATCGTGCTTGCAACTACTGTGCATAGCTTAGGAAGCTATTGATATCATCTTCCTAGACATACATAAATTCTAACAACAATATACATAATTTCAAAATTCTAAAACGAAAATCATCGCGAATTTTTGAACAATTGCATAAATGTCAAAAACTGTTACTAACCATAACATTTCATACACTAATTTTCCTAAATTGACTCTGTTTAAAATATTGCAGCCTTCTTAAAATATTTATTTATAGAAGACATAAAATAGATAAAAAATATACCAAATTTTTATCGCATTTGTTCTTGAAAACCTGTCTGCGGTTCTTTCTCCGAACATGTCTTATTAAAATTGTTCTTTAATATTCTATTATTCAGCTTTGACATTGTAAATTAGTTCATAAGCAATGTACAATAGATTCTCCTGTTTATCAGGATAAGGTGGTACAGGATAGATATCGGCAGTCGCATAACTTCACCATCTTACCGCAACAACATCAACTTGTACAGTGAATAATGCACCATTGCCTTCAATAGTTCACACAAAAACCAAGTTTCCAACAAGCGGCAAAGTTCTCTTCGTTATGGTGTCAATCGGAACTTTCCCACTTCCGAATCAATTGCTATATTATTAACAACTATATCACCTGTTATTATCATGTTAATTATATTCTATTATTTGCTATTTGTTTATTTACTTAATCAAATGAATATTAGTTATCTTGGCTTGGTTTATTAACATCGAATCCCGAATTTCGAAACGGTTCATAAAATATGCAGAGTGTACTCGTATATTTCACACATAAATTTCGCACAGTCTAAAACGAACAGATTTTTTCCATCCGGTCTCGTTCTGTAGATTGTTTTTGTAATTGTGTGTGTCACTTTCAGGAAGCGTGAATATAACTCATACATTAACACAACTCATTATCTATAACTTTTGTGAGTAAAGTCAAAATAGTTTTTATTGTAATTAATTATATTGATATCTTTTTCCCCAAGAACATGGGAGTCATAGGAATCCCAAAGTTTTATGTTAAATAACCCCAGGGCCTGGACAGCTGCATTAGTTACCTTGTTACGCGATTTTTAATGCCATCTCTTGCTGCCCCAAATGAACTAAATCAATTTTAAATTAAGAATAGGAATCATAGTAGGTAATAATGGTTGACATTGTTAAACAGATTACATATTTAAATGTTTGACAAACGGTGTTTTATATTTTGACAAATAAAATTTGTAAATAACAAATATATCTGGCGTTATTATGGCAATCTATATTTAATGGTGAGTAGGTATCTTTTATAATTTTATATTTGATTTTAAACTATTCTACAATTTTAGGAGTGTGTGGAACCAAACTGTAGTACAAAAAAATTGTAAGAATGTGTTTTTCCATGTTTTACCACGGAATAAATTATTACGGAAAACATCATCAAAAAAATTAAACATTGGGGCTGTTCCAAATATTAACCAATGTAAGTAATTAATACAATATAGTAAAATTTGAAAATTTTATAATTATGAAAATTCTATTAAAGTAAATATAAATTCATTTTAAACAATTCGGGATGAAAATATCACATCTCTATCAATAACAACAGTAACAGCAACATATAAGAATACGAATACTGAAGAAAGTAGCGAAAAGATAAATGAGAGTGTGCTTAAGAAGGCAAAAAATATACATAATTCATATTTATTTGTATTGCATTACTAGTACGTCTTTAATTAATATTTTAAATATTATTCAATAAAACTAGTTTTTTTCTAATTATTTGTTTTTGTTGTTTTGTAATATATTTTTATTTTAATTATTTTGAAATATTTTAGTCATTACGATCACGAGAATGATAAACATGTATCCTATATTATCGGTATTTTTAATAATAATTACTTGGGGCAACAAGAGATGTCACCAGTAACTGCGTAACAAACTTTTGTTATAGCTGTCCCTTCTTCTATGGTTACTTGTTCAGTGAATAACCCCATAGTGTGTTATTATGACGACAGAGGTGTCAGTAGTAACAAATTAGTTTAAATAAATAAAAACATATCGAACGTTTGACAGCAATATTAATTATTTCATGTGCCATGTAATTTTAGGTGGCCATTTTTTTCCTGAGGGTTCTACGGACACAGGATCTTTTTTGCGTTCTTATGCTACTTTGTACAACAGAAACTTAATTCTAATTACAGTACAGGGTCCGAATTCACCCAGCCTCAGTATAGTAATTCTTATATTTTTAGCTTTAGTGAGTTTCAACCTTGAGATCTTCAGATTCGAATGTTATGACGTTAACCATACCACCTTACCACAGGCCATAGTAATTACTTAAATAAATAAATAAATATATCATCACGCCTTCTACCCATTACTGGGTGTGGCACTCTGCTAAAGCAGATCTCGGTAAGTGATATATTTTGCGCGTGAAGTGCGGTTACCAGTCGTCAAATCACGGCCCCCAAACATGTTAGTGGTGGAAGAGCCACAGGGATAGCTTTTTCAAATTATGAAAATTTGTCGCCTGTGGGAATCGATCCAGGGACCTCAGGATCCACAGGCCGACTTCATACCACTGTGCTAGCCATCCCATATAGTAATTACTTAATAATAATAAAAAAAAAAGTTTGTTAACCTTCTGTAATAATTTATTCATTTGAGTTTTAAATTAAACGTGTACTTTCGTCAGGAAAAAATATTAAATTAATAAAACGTAACACTTCATTTTTCTGTATTTTAAATTTTATATCAGAACTGAACGGAACTGGACAGTAAAACATCGTAGATGCCGGTAAGGGTTTCGTGCTCTGCCTTTTCACATTCAAGAAGAAATACATATTCGGGGACAAATCCGAAGACTAAAAATAAAAGAGTTGTTTCAGAGACTGTCCCCGGAAATCAGGGACGAATGATCGCCACAATGTAACTTTGATTTGCTTTTATTAATTTGAGTTTAAAATTTAAGTTTTGTTGTAGCAACTGGTTATACGCCTTTTAATTCTAGCGTTGAAATGGCCGATATGATTTTTATGTACGTTGTTAATAAATTCTAGCAATTGAAAAGTGTATTCTATTGCTTAATTAATAAAATTATTGGCCAGTTGTACCAATAAAATTTAAATTGCAAATTTACTTTAAATAAATAAAAGCATATCGAATGTTTGCCAACAATATAAATTATTCTATATGGCATGTAACTTCGATTTGATTTTAATAATTCAAGTTTAAAATTTTGTTGGTGCAACTGGTCATAAATTTTATTTTATTCCAACAAGATCGATACGATTCAATCAACATAAATTAACTAATCTGTTATTATTTTATTAAAAATTTCATGTAGCACTAAATGTACACTCCAAGAATTAATTCGCGTAATTAATAAGTATTTATTGATATGAAAAATAAACACAAATTATAAAATATAAGTTTATTTTGAAGCAGAATGAAAGTAATGCATGTTAGTTCCGACAGATTTTAATAACTTGCAAGACTGAGCATGATTCGTTGCGCAGGTCTCTAATAATGACACGGGCAGATGAATTACGTAATATTGCCTACCCATCATATTACTTTTATTATTTATACGAAGTCATAGAACATCGACGAACAACGAAAAATTATTACCTACTATTAAAAACATTGTAACCAAAGTGGAAAAATAAAATGTGTTTTTTCGTAAATGGATGAGAAAAAAATATATTACTATAATTGGGCGTATACGTACAAAATCTGCAATTTTTCTTTCGTGAATGTACGTTAATAACAGTTTAATCACGTGAGCAGTCGTAAATGTGAGTTAAAAATTAGTCACGCGTCCATTTTTAATTTGACCAAAATTAATTAAGTGGCATTTCTGTTTTTATCATATAAAAGATATATCAAATGATGAAAACATTGACCGTGTATGAACTGGTTTTATTAGTAGCTTAACAAAGTTGGTTACCAACGAACAAACAGGCGAATAGACAGGTAAACAAACATAAACAAGTAGATGCCTGAGTTGTCACCATGAATTGTTTTGCACCACGTAAACTAGAAGTCGAGTGACTTTAAACTAGAATTATTCCTGTTTTACTTGCTTAAAACTTACCAAAAGTCAAACGTGTCAATTTGAAAAATGAGGCAGTTAATTTATTGAATGTCGATATACGTAAAACAATATGTATATCACAAGATGATACACATAAGTAAAAATGTAAATTCAATGCAAACTTGAATGTTTACTATTTACGTTATTAAATTACTTCAGAAACAAAGAAGCTAAATGCGTTACTTGTTTCTGGAGACGACCTAAAAATGCAAATAAAATAATTTTAGTTAATTTTATCATTTATTTATATTATATAAAATACATGATGTAATCAATTGACTCATAGTTTATCTTTGTTGTACATTTATTAATTAATGACATTTCTTACAAAATTACTTACCATACAATGTAGAACAAAATGCAAGATTTTCTCATTTTAATTGAGCTGTAAAGAGGTAGGAAATATGTAAATCATTCTGGCTTCCATATACGAACCATTTCAATTAGCTAAACGCGACAATGGAAAATATATCGCGAATAATTACAGCTCTATGTGCTTTATACAAATGAAGAAAAGAGAAATAAATATCGAGGTTAATGAGACGGGAAGTAAGCTTTATTTAATTTGATCGGTTTGAACACGTACTGCATGCGTTTTTTCTTTTTATACTGTAACACATAATTTCAGCAGGAAAGTATGCTTAATTTAATTATAGGTAATTTTATTGCATGACCAATTTATTAGCTACTGAATGTGTATTACATATTTTTATAAATTTTAATCACAATATATTTTTATTATTAAAATCTAAAACCCTGATAAATATAACAAGTAAATACAAATGAAATATTATTAAATATTTTCTGTTTTGAACATGTTTATCTTAATATTGAATTCCTCATTATATACAAACGACAAAAAATCATCTTTATCTATCGTTATTAACCAATCGTGAGTATTATCATACACTGTTTCTGCCGTAACCTGCTTCTTCTCGCCTGTTTCTGGGTTCATAACCATCACAACACAACAATAACAATCCAATTGCTCACTTTCTAACGGCGAACCAACTCTAAGTTGAAATATCGCAGAATTTAGCCAATGAGAACACAGTAAATTACCGATCTGACTTGAAACAATGCAATGTTGCCAGTTGTTGCCCAGCGTCGCTCTCCACATATTGTTGGCCCGGTAAGTGATGCTACCGTGAATTAATTTCTGGTGTTCATCGAGAGATAGAAAGACGATGTCTTTACGGCAGATCCAGCACCAGGTGCTGTACTCACAGAAATGGTATTCATGCTTGGTTGATTTCTTGTCAATGTCCGTGAAACTGCAACCCTTGGCCCTGTTCTTGCACTGACGTCGAATCGGAATACATTCGGCACAGATCCAACCCAGCTCGACGTGGTACACAAGTTTCTTCAAACCTTCATTGCACTTTACACATCGATTGTACACTGTTATTTTAGTTACAAAGTCCTCGAAAGTTCCGAAAACGTCCAACAAACTATTGACGCTAACAACTATTCCTTTTTCAGTGTTAAACTTCAGGTCGTCTTCAGATGCTACCACTCCTGTTTTAGTAATTTTTTCATTACTGTTACAAATTGAAACTTTAAATGAATACAGTTGAGCTTCTTTATCATCACCAATATATCTTAATGAATTATACACTTTTCTGTTTTTTAAACACACTTTAGTATGCAACAAAAACAACTCACCGAAAGCAGTGATTACGTAGGCTTGGAAACTATTCTTCGTGATGTTGTTTCTCAGCGCGCTTGGATTCAACAGAACTACTTTTTGTGGGTGGTGGATTTCACAGTGTTCTAGGATCTTCTTCTTAGATCCTTGCCACTCACAGCTACCGTCAAGGATGACTGGACATTCGTAGGGAAGGAAGTCACAAACCGCGTCATGTGATTTTTGTTCAGTGAAAGGGATCTCTTCCTTGCAGCCCAGATGTTTGTTCTTGCAGGGGAAAGACATCATTTCGGCCAGGGCTTCGTAGAGTTCAGCCCGCGTGGATGTCTCTCCAGGGACAGGGCACCGACCACACACTCTTTTCTTATCGCTGGTTTCGTAAACTGGACCGCAGGATAAGTACCCTGTACACATATCGCACTTTAATTTCCCTAACACTTCCGGTTTCACTGTTATAATCATTTTACTTGATTTAATGTTTAACTTTGCCAGATTTGCACTTGTCATCTTAAGTGTTTACAAGACAACGATCAGATGTAAACTAATTTCAAATGGTCAAGGGGGATGTTAAGTTGACACAACTACCTGTATTATTCTGAGAATTTTTGGGCTATACTCAGGTAAAATAACTGTATATATATACGAGCGGGGTTTAACGGTAAAATAAACAGTATATTTTTGAAATAAACTTGTAATTAAAATTTCAGTACTGTTGGAAAATAGAATCTCTTGAGAGATAAAATGAAGATGGAGGAATGAACAAATGAAATTATTGCAAATGAAAATGGCTTTGCCCGACTGAAGACTTCTATATTTTTCCGTTTCCTGTATAAGTTTGAAGTGCCGAGAAGCGATATATTTGAAATGTATTTACCGTCCTATATTTTCAGAAAATAGAACGAAATAACTTTAGCGGAAAATTGATGATTTGTTCAAAAACTTTATGTTGTTCTCTTGTATTACTAGCACCGTTCATTTTTCTACTCAGCCAACCAATTACTGTTCGAAATTTCGTAGCAAATAAATAAACATAAAGTTAGTAAAATAACATAACGCCATTTATTATGTTCTGACGTGAAGGAGTCTCGTGTGCGGCTCTGTTTGGTTCAATAATAACAACTGAAGTGAACAAAGCAATCTCGGAACAAATGATACTTAAATATTAATTATGAATGCTAGTATTGTTCATTTTAATGAAGTTCATTTTGATATGACCTGGTTCAACATACATATTATTTCACTAAATAATAGCATCGTACTAACATACACCATTTCTCATTATCAAAGTTTTTCACAGTTTCACTCAACTTACATCTGACAAAGTTAGAGAAAATGAAACATGCATAATTCATGACTTTATAAACAAACATGTATGTACTTTACGCCGTGTAAGAATCCACTTAACACTGTTATTACTATTTATAGTTTGTCTATTTGTATTAAGAGCAATGTGTATACAATTAATTTGGATTCGTCACGTGAAGAGGTTGGCTGGAAGCGTAAACGGTAACGGTACAAATTAAAACCGGGAATTCCCGGTCTCGGTGCAGCGACTCAACACTTTATCACGCGGTAGACAAGCAGCACTGGGACCACAACACACATGTCATAAATAATCCGGGCACCTCCGCCAAATTTCTACCTGCTCAACTCGGCTCCGCAGCAAACTAAAAAATGTACGAAATATATCAGCGCCTTTCTCGACGATAATTACTCGATAATTCAATTAGTTTTAACCTATTTCATCAACCATACACTTTATTAAACTTCGTACCTTCTTAAGGTTATAATAAATATTGGCTTTTCTAAATTAGAATAATAATAAATTTAATATATTCGCGTTTAATCAAAACACGTCGCAATAATAACAAACATATTTGATTAGTGAAAATCTACCTTGTGGTTCATATTTTCCCTAAAATTTTGAGCGTTGGTAGTATTTTACTTTAAATAAAACATTTCTATTACTTACTGGGTTTTATAATCACACATTTGGAATTGCGTTATAATTAATTTATATACGATTGGAAATAAGAATAAAGTAAAATATCGGTTGATGATATTTACATATTTGAGCGCGCCTGGAGTCCACAGTTTCTATTTGTTAAATATTGAAAATATATGAGTTTAAATAACATGTGTTGCTAGTCGCTAATTAAAAAATTAATTTAGAATTAAAAAGTACATATAATATTACGTTTTTTGATAAAACTTTTAATTGAATAATTTTACAATAGCTATAATATAAACTTTGTAAATCTATTTGGAATGCAAAAAATAACATATCTGTATAATTGAAAATATTTAACAATTTATGTCAGTAACTAGTAGTACAATGTATAGTTTCAGAGAGTTAAATATTTTGAAGATATGCACAGGTTTTTTGGCCTCAATATATTTCTTCTCGAAGAATTTCACAATAAATATTCTAAAGCATTTTTTTAATATAAAACTAAACTTGAACTGAGAAACTGCTATTCCTCTACAATTTAGTAGTAAACCGTATTCTGCAATACAAATTATCAGCTCGAGAGTATAATTCTTAAGATCGTGGACTACTAGTCCTCCAAATACCGAAAAATTAACTTCAAACTTATGATTTTCGTGACAACAAAATCTTATCTAATAGCATAAGTACTTATAAAAATTTTAAATTTGTATCCACATTTTTTTCTTCTCTATTCGACGCTTTGCCACTAAGCTATCTACTCCATTAATAAGCTTGAACGAAAATATTAATTTTATTAAATTTTAAGTTTATTTAAATTTGAAAATTATATGCAGTCTATTTCAGTATTTAGACGAATAGTAGTCAATTGCTTTAACCCGTATAGGAGGGACCTACAGTTATCAGTGGACGCAGAACTACTCAAACATAATTTTCCTAGATGTGTTTCAAATTTAAATCCGTTAAAGAAACAAGCATGCTAAAAATTCAGTAGCCCTGTTCTTTGACATAAACTACTTGTAGTTTATTCTTGTGCCAACTTTTTAATCATGATCTGTCTTATAACAAATGGGTCAGTTCGAGTAACGTGTTTGTTGTCAAACTTTTCAGAATAGAAACGTCCTTAACTACACTGTATTTTGAGGTAAACACCAATGTCACTAGGTTCACGGAATTCTCCTGAGATCTAAAGATTAAAAAAAAAATTGATTTTAATAAATTTCACACATTTTAATATTAAATATTATGTTATATTGTAATAACAACATTCCAAATTCCTTGTATTTTCGACTGTTCGAAAGTTTTTCCATTAATTCTTCCATTGTTCATTATTATTATTTTTAATAATTAGTAAACTGTTCATGTCCGCTTATATTCCGCCATTATATTGATATCGATGATTTTTGTTTTTGATTATACTAATATTTAAATATAATAAACTTTCCTACAGAAACTGTTTACAACAAATGATCATTCTGTTATTTTAAAATTATATTAGGTATTTAATAATTAAATATTAAATTTAGTGCTAATTACTAGTACTTAATAATTATTATTTATAAAATCTTCAACATTTTTCATAAAAAACAAGAAAATTCAAGAACAATCTGGCAACACTGGTAAACAGTGCAGAGACTGAAATAGGGATGAATTTCATCAAGAAATACGTCTTCAAAATGTATAACCTAAAAATCATTGTATTTTTCAACGATGTTAATTAAGATTTAAAAGGAATTAAATTTTGTGCTTAATGATTAAAGTATTAAGTAAAAACCTTTACCTAAAAAAATTATATACATGAATTTTTTTTAAATAATATTCATAGTGACAGATCATAATTACACTTGTTGGGTGGTCCAGACCACCTGTCTACCCCTTTTAAAAACTCTGTGTTCAACGTTTTGAGAAAACAAAATCTACTATAATACTAACTTCGATGTGTTCTATCGAATGAGACCAAATTTGAAACCCCTCTCCCCCCTGGAAGAGAGGAGGGGGGGTAACTTCAAAATCTTAACCAGAGCTAGTAGCAACTCAATTACTGATTTCTTAATATGAACAGTGGCAATATCAGTAAAAGCAACAAAAATCTGTTCAGATGACAGTGCGAAATGCGCAATTTACCAGTTGTCATTGTACGTGTACGTTCGTTGTGCACGTTGTCTCCGCTGGAAAGTTTGTGTCACCCCTCACATTTCCGTGCCACCTCGCCGCCGCCTTGTGCCGATATGAAACATAAATCTTAGAGATGGAATTCCGCGACTCACGATGCGAGTTATTCTTTTTGGTCAGCGGCGTCAGGCGTCGGGCGTCGTGCTTCATGCCTCATGCCGCCTGTTGTGAAAAACGCGAGTGCACATGTTACATACATACATAACGGACTTCGACATCGCCCGAACAATGTTCAAGACACTTGCCAAACTTTTGAACTAACACAGCGCCCGTTGATTCAGATGCAGAATTCACAATGTTTTCAATATACACTTCAATGTTTTGTGCTGGTTTGAAACTTACTTAAAGTTTTAAAAAATATGCCTTTTTTAAAAGTGTTCTTGGAGTAATTTAGATATTGTTAACAATAACTATTTATAAATATATTTATATGTAATTTCACATTTGCACATATTTTATTTGTATTAATTCGTCTATTTGCAATAGGAAGGTGTAATTCTGTGATAAATCTATCAGTTTATAGATCCGTGAATCCATAAATAAGGAACAAAATCACATCAATTTATGGATCTATAAAAATTATAGATTCACAAAAAATTCCACCATTAATCTCAATTACAGTACTTGGGAGAATTCAGCTTATAGTAAAATTCGAATTACTCTGTTGCAATATTTTTTTATATAAATGAAAGGTAGCGAGGTTTGCAATAAAAAATCTCTCTCGGATCGAATTTGTATCAGATCTGATCCAAAGCTCGGATAAAATATCTTATCTGAAGTTCAGTAAAACAACTGATCCGTAGTTCGAATGAAATATCCGATCCAAAATTTTAAGTGTTCACATAAATTCAAACCCCACTCAAAAGAAATGTTAATGCCTCGTAATTGTTATTTTTATAACAAGTGCCGAAAAAGGCTTGTTACGTCCAAGAGCAAAATTTGAACCCACTGTTATGGGCAAAACAACCCGTTGTTACCACTACGTAATTTATATTTATTTAGTTATAGGATTTGTATTGGATTTTAATAATGTTGGATAGTAAAATTTTCCTATATAAAATATTTACAATTTACAACATACTATTTACAAAAATGATTTGGTTTTAAAATGAAGTTGAATTTGAAATTTAGTTTTTAGTTTAGAAGTCAACTGTTTTTGATTTCGTGATCAAGTCTTTAATTTAGAAGTCGATAGTTTGAGATCAAGTCTTTAAGTCTTTAAAAATTAGCAATTATATAAACTTTGAGGTTACTCCCCACTAGAGGGTTTTTACCCCCGTTAGTAGGCGTTCTTGGATTTCATTGGTCACATATTTAAATGTGTTATGAAACGAACAAAACTTTGTTTCTGTTTTCTTTAAACGCGTCAAAATTTAGTGTTGAAGTTAAGTGGCTAAGTCTGGATAATATCTGTCAATAGTTAGAATTTGGAAAAGTGATTTTAAAAATGTGAGAGCAATAAAAATTGATTTGGGTTGACACTAACATGATTGTAGGTTTTAAAGAAAACTATAAATTAGCCTAGATGACTTTCGAACTAAAACTGTTTGAAGTGGTTGACATAAATAAATTTGAATACAAGTTATGTGAAAATAGGAATTAGGAATTAGGTTACATAATTAAGAAAAAGTAATGAATATACAATACTTAAAACTAACAAAGTAAATGATAATAATAATTATGATTATGAAATAAAAGTAATAATATAGAATATAATATAAAATTGATTAAGTATAAGTATGTATAAAAAAGGGTTATGGGCGGCTCCATGACACCACGAGGCTCGCCGAATGTAAAAATCTGCACGAGCACGTAATCTTTTTTGGCATGTGTTATAAACAACATTTTTCCTACAACTGTATGATTTAGAAAATCGATATTTAAATCGCTTTCAATTAAATTTGCTTTTGACAGTTGCGTAAAACAAATTACTTTCGGTACTAGTGTTTCTTCGCTCTCCTTGCCAGCCGCAACCAAGGCAATAATAGTTACGTAATAACAAAGAAATCGCACAGTTGTAGGAAAAATTTATAACAACTTACAATACATATTGATTAAATAAAGTCTCTCTAGTTTTTCACAATTCAAAAAAATTGAAGTAGTTTTATCTATAACGTTTATTTTTCTTTCACATATACAATTTACTATTTTGTTGGTTAAACTTTTGTCAGATATCTGCATGTAGGTCAATAGAAATAGAAATGCTTGTTTATTATATTCGTTGAACGCATTTATTTCTTATACACCGTATAAGGAAGTATTGGAATCGTGAAAAAAATCGAATGAGATAAGATGTTGGCAAAAGTATTTGGAACATAAAATGTTATTTGCAATTTTCCTGTATATGAGTCTAATTTTCATAAAAACTAATATATATATATATATATATATTTAATAATATATTCCAATAATCATAGTAGCAATACAAACAAGAAACATGAACATGTTTAACATTTATATCACATTTATATGTGAAATAATAGTCAAACGCAAGGCGCAAGTCTTAAGTGTTCAATTCAGCGTTTTTGATACTATATCAATTATATTGATCAAATAGTAAATAATTTTAAATCGACTAAAATTTTAATTTTCGCTTTATTTGGAAAACCAAATACATAATTAAAATGGTCAACTAATTTGGCACTTTGCCTCAATTTAATCGACTTCGTATCTCACGGTTCTTGAGATACCAATGGTCAGGCTCGAAAAACGGACATTTTGTTTATGTCTCATCAGTAAAGTTAGAAATAAAGTAGTCAACACTACTAAAAAATTATGCGTAAACAAATTTGATATTTTATATGTTTCAAACAGATAAATGCTGAATTACTGAAAAACTAAATTACATGTTTAATAATATTATATAACATTTACATATTCTAAATATTAAATATGCTGTGTATAAGAAAGTCGTGTGGTGACCAGACCAGATTTTTTTATAGTCGTTGGAGATGAATGCGTTGTAGCATTCGAAACGTACGATGAATATAATAAACAATTATTTCTATTGTTTTATCTACATTCATTGACCTGCTTGCAGATACCTGACAAAAATTTATATACAATTGACGTTATAATTGCTGGGTCGGATGGGATTTCGTATCGGATATTGGATTGAATATCGAATCGGATCGTAATTAGGATTGAGTCGAATCGAATCGGATCGGTTCGAATATACAAATTTTGAAAATGAAAATCTCATATTTTCAACACGGAATCATGCGAAATATCAATAGTAAGTTGTACCTATGTGTCGCCAGTAAAGTGCCGAATCAGTCAAATTGAGGAATACAATGTTAAATCGTGCAATATTTGCAAAAAAATGTAAAATTTTGCGTGTGTAGATCGAGGGTTCTTCGGCTTTGCTCATATAAAACGTGAACGAAGCGAGCCTAGAAAAGAACACGTTCAATATTCAAATAAATGTATAAAATCAAATTGTATATCTGTTTGCGTTTATAGGCCTTGTGTTGGATAGGTTCAGAATTTGTTTGATAAAACTGCGAGTGAAACGAATATCACCAAGATGCGTTCTAATATAATGAATAGAATTAAAATATTTGTATTTGGGATTTCTGTATATTGCTTAGGCATTTCGTAGACTGACAAACTTTCAGGGCTAGATTTATGCGGGGAGGAGGCCCTGGGCGAAAGTTTGTTGGGGACCCTTTTTAAATATAGAGTTAAAACTAGAAATCAATTTGTAGTATAAGAAACAAATTTTAATAAACTATAAATTTTAATTTTAGTATGCTCAAGTATTATATAATATTATTATTTATTTATTATAAAGATATATATTTAATAACAAATGTATAATTGAATATTTTTGACTCACCCTTAAATCCGGGCCTGCAGAATTCAAACAATGCAAGTATCATATGCACAGCCTATTCGTATGAGTGAAGTTTATTTTTAATGTGATATTGCCTACGTCGTTAGTATATGAATCACGAAACGAAAATTAAATATATTTTCTACTGTCTAGTATAACATATTCCCCAGTTCCCTTATTTTTTTGTATTAAAAATAAACTCTACAAAATACATTGATGTATACTTGCAATAAGTTTACCAGTTCAAATAACTAAATTAAATAATATTAAATGCTTATTAGATAGCTCAGTTATATTGAGTTGGCATGTGGTTCCTAAGAAACCTGGTTTGATTCTCACATCCGCCAAACATTTTCACCACGTTATAATTACCCCTGTGGCTCCCACACTATTAACAGCTTTGGAGGCCGCGATTTTACGGCAGGTAATCACACTTAACGCGTATAAATGTATCACTTATCGAGATCTGCTTCGGTAGAGTGCAACACCCAGTAATGGGTAAAAGGCATGATGATATATTTATTTATTAATTTAAATGCTTATTAATAGATTTTCAAATATCTTTAATAAGCAGAATATATATTTATTTTGGATTAATCGAGAAACATAGACAATACAAAGTTAAAATCTTACCAACATAAATAGTAACTGCTAATAATAATAAATATAAATACGTAGATGATAAAAGTCAAACGTAAAATCGACTACTTTTAAAATAATTATAATTCCAAAATAGTAGGAAATAAAAAAAAACTTAAAATATGAATGACTGATAGTTTTAAAGTATATCCAATAAAAAAGATCCATATTTTTTCTGTAGTACAAACATAATTTTTTAAATAATAATACGAGTATCTCCATAAAAATACTTTTCTTTTTCTTCGCATTTTTTTGCCGATATAAAGCTTGTTCTATCAAGACGATGATTCTGCTGCGAAGCTCAAAATTAAATTGAAATGAACCCTTTGTAGGTTACTATAGCAAAATTCGTCGAATCGCAAGTAGTGGGTTTATACGATTTGTAATTACTGAATGCTTTTGTCCATTTGTTCCTTTTCACCTCGCGTCTTCTGAAGTATTTGTAAACTATTACTGCTAATATAGAAACCGTTATATTATATACAGGATGCAGTTGTGCCACCATTGCTATCTCGAGAACTATAAGAGCTACATGGTTGGTTAAATTAGTAAAGAAATACCATTTTCTAAGTGTATTCTTCTTCTTCTTCAATCGCACTACAGCCCAATTCGGGCCTGGGACTACCGGGTACACCGAGCCGTAGTTTTTACGCTGCCGTACTGCCGGTTTCCGTAATCGATGATATATAGGCATATGTATAAGTTAAGTGATCAACTTATAACGCCCGAGTATGATTAATACATGTAACTATATTTTTATTTAACGACAAATCATACTTTGTCGACAGGCGGATTCGAATTGACGAACCTTGGTTCGGGTTGCGTCACAGTATGTTAAGAGATGTGCCTCAAGACGCTCGGCCACCGCTCCTATATGTATATATATATATATATATATATATATATATATATATATATATATATATATATATATACGCATACAAGATATAATTTAATAAAAAATCGCATAGAATCAGCGTGCTATGACAGAAACAAATGAACAAATCTGAAAATTTTTGTTTGTTTGATTCATTATTATACGTCAATACAATTATTTTGTGAAAAAATAAATAAATAAATTTGATTAGTCATTTGCTTCTATCATAGCACGCTGATTTATATGAGATTTTAATTAAATTAATGTCAATTTTTGTAAAAAAAATTGTAATGTAAGGGAATTGAACTTTATAGTTCTTAAATTCAGAAAAAAATACTGAATCGAATAAGCAAATAAAACAAAAATAGGTTCCCATTTAAATTAAGAAAATTGAACTACGTAATTTGAGAACCACTGATCGAAAAAAAATTTTGTTAATAGTTTTGTAATAGACTTACATAATGATATTTCTTTGCTGATTTAACTAACTTTGTAGCTCTTATAGTTCTCGAGATAGCAATGGTTATTTTTTTCTTCGTTAAAAGTTTATCTTACAACTCAAATAAAAAAAATATAAACAAAAAACTGTCATTAGTCAAAAGAATAGTGACCAATTATCTTGCGGAAAATAAAGAACTATGAACAATTATCATAATATTTATTGCAATTTTAATAAGAAATCAAAGAAAATGTTTTTCACTAATAGTGGATACCACACTTCTCAATTATACTAAGTTCCGTTAAAGTACACATAGCTAAGGAAGTAAAAAGTAAATTAGTACACATTTATGTATGCTGTGCAATACTGGAAAAAAGAGAGTTTTCAAAATGTAGGAGTACAGTTTACCTCCAGTCTTCTCCCTACTTCGCTCTTTATACTTGGAAAATCTTAGATGAGACGACTACACACCACCTTAACAATACATACTTACATCCATGTTCAAATCAAAGATTAATTAAACAATTGAACATTTATTCCAAAAAATCATTATGGAATTAATTTTCTCCAAACATTTTTATTCTAATACATTAATTTTATTTCACACACATTCATAAATCTTTTCAAACAAGAATATTTTATTCATTTAACAAATCTATCACATTCATTCGCTTATTCCTCGGTTACCTACAGTATCTGTTATTCTAAATTTCATCTAAATACAGAATATTAAAGATAAGTCGCAAAGTTAAAAAGAATATGGATCCGCAAATAAACCGTTTTAAAGACATATTACTTTAAAAGTTTATTGTAGATAACAATCCTGAAGAACTGTAACAATGAATAGAGCAAGGTTTCCACACAATTCAATGCAGATCGAGCATTTTTTAAACGGTAAGGACTTTTTTTTGGAGAAAATGGACATGAAAATACATATACATAATTATAATCTATAAAATGGTGTAGTTGTAGTACGTTGTCCTCGAAACCTTCAATGAACATACATTCATTAGATTCATCATGAAATCAATTTTTGTGAGATATTCCTATCCTGACATACATGGGCGTCCACAGACATTTTTCCAGAGGGGTTGGGGGGGGAGTCGCAAAAAACTCTCAGATATACATAAATTTCTAAAATATTTTTTTTTGCATAACATAAATACAAATACACATAATAAATGGATTAGAAAATATTTAAATTTGTGATATAAATTACTAGTCTTTGTCGTCTGTGTTTGAATTGAAGAGGAAAGACAATTTTCGGATAACTCTACCTTAAATTGATACTATTTCTTCAATAAATTCCGATTTAGCAGTTTTACATTTTTTATTTTCTAATATTTTGTGTCTGTGTATACTTAAACTTAGATTACTCAATCGTTACGATAGGGAACATGTCACTAGCTGGCCATAAGAATACAGCTAGAAATTCAGTTTTAGCTTGAATTTTATTTATATATACAGGTACATACACAGTGTGGTGGCCAAGACTCTCGAACATAGGACTTTAACATGTAAAATCATATTGTTTTAAATTTCCTGCTTCCTAATTATTTAAAAGAAAAAGCTTCAAATAAAAGTTTAAGGGCACAAAATACGAAATAAATTTTGCATGCTTTGTATCGACACAAATTAGATCTAAAAATGACTAAAATTGTCTCAAAACTATCGATAGCTATGAAATTGAAACAAAATTAAACAAATGTTTGACGTTCAATCTGTCAAAACTGTCTGTATTTATTATTTCATGTATTTATGCCCGGTTTCATCAACAGAAATTAAATTTTAAACATGGTTTAAAGAAATAAAAGCAAATCGAATGTATGACAACAATGTTAATTATTTCATTTGACATGTAATTTTGATTTGCTTTTATTTATTTAATCCATGTTTAAAATTTAATTTTTGTTGGTGAAATCGGTCATTAGACAAATAAAACTTCAAACATTTGTTTAATTTTGTTTCAATTTCATGCCTATCGATAGTTTTGGGCAATTTTCCTCATTTTCAAATCTAATTTGTGTCGTTACAAAGTATGCAAAATAAAATTTGTATATTGGTTCAGATGCAGAATTTTATGCCCTAAAACTTTTATTTCAAGCTTTGTGCTTAAAAAATTTAAGGAAGCAGGAATTTACAAAATTATAGTTTTACATGTTAAAGTCCTATGTTCGAGAGTCGTGGCCATCATCCTAGTTAAAATCCAGGGGGGTCGCCCCCCTTGCCCTACCCAGTGGACACCCATGCTGACATATCACTTTCGCTTCATACATATTCACAATTCTTTCATAGAAACTCGTTCACTCGCATATAAACATTTTAAAATTAAAAATATTTGTTAATAGGCATTCCATTAGCCATTTGGATCAGATCTAACTTACACTTACTGAATCAGATCACTTATTTATTTCGCTAAATTACTTCGCTAACTTTATTTCTAGTACTAGAATTACTGATTCTAATTCACTATGTACTAATTCACTCCAACAAGTGCGTTAGTTTGCCTATTTCAATTCATTTAGTCATGTTGTCTAATTTATCTAAACTGATTTAAGTGAACCAAGTGGCAAATGGAATACAGCTTATGTTAAATAATAGGATAAGGTATTTCAACTACTTTTTATTAAATTATTTTTATCACCCTGTTTACCTATTCTTTCATTCGACAAATAGTCTGCATAATCAAACAGTCTGAACTTACTCCCACTCTTCTAACAATTTTCTTCTCAATCTGATACTCATTACATTTATTTCTCCGTATTCTAGATATAATTAGCAATAAAAATAATAAAACTGTAGGTATATTCTCTCCTCTTCTGTAAATGGATCTTTATCTATTAATGACCGATAAGTCAATGACAACTCTTAAGTTTCATGATATGGGGTAGGTGACTCAGTGGTATCGAGTCGGCCGGCCTGTTAATTTGAAAACCCAAGATCGATTTCCACAGACGACAAATATTTTTCACCACATTTAAACTACCCATGTGGCTTCCCTGCACGGTAACTGCAATTCACGCGCAAAATATATCACTTACCGAGATTGACTACAGCACAGTGCCACACCCAGTGTGGGTAAAAGGTGTGTATTTAATTTCTCTTTAGATTACAATCACTTTTGAGATGATTCTGTTATTTATATTGCCAATATACGAGTAAAATATATTATTTTTATCCACATTTTTTATGAAGTTGTTAGTAAGCTGTCATTATATTCAGTTTTGTAATAACAGCAAAAATATAAGTAAAGTAAAATGCATGAAAATTACATAAAATGATAGGTTAAATTATTTTGGACATTTAATAACAAAATTGTAGTAATCTGTAAAGTAATCATGAAAAATAAAGTTGTCATTACCTTATCGATCATTAATAGATAAGGATCCAGTTACAGAATATAGGGAATAATATGCAGTATATCATTATAATAGAAATTCTTACTTATTCTATTTTGATAAAAGAGTGGACGTAATTCATAAAAGATTTTACTTCATCAATATAAAATATGGGGTGGCTAGCACAGTGGTATGAAGTCGGCCTGAGGATCCTGAGAACCCTGGTTCGATTCCCACAGGCGACAAACATTTTTCATAGTTTCAAAAAGCTACCCCTGTGGCTCCTCCACCACTAACATCTTTGGGGGCCGTGATTTGACGACTGGTAACCGCACTTCACGCGCAAAATATATCACTTACCGAGATCTGCTTCGGCACAGTACCACACCCAGTAATGGGTAGAAGGCGTGATGATATATTTCTTTATTTATTTAATATAAACTTAATGTTATTTTGTACAGCTTTTTGAAATCATAATGTTAAGTGTTTGCTAAAGTCATTTCTTAGTTTTATTTATAAAGAAATCAGTCTGTGTGATCTAGATCTGTTGAGCAAATATTTTTGTTAGGAAGTGCGTATAATAGCTTATGAAAGTACATTAAGGCAATTTAAATTAGTTCGTTGTAATGAATTTTACTTGAAACTTGTAAGTTTACATATCATCTACTTTAGAAATTTCAATATAATTTGTAAAACTTTGTATTTTAGTTCTTCCCAAGTTCAAGCAAGCATGTCAGATATTCATGAAAACTTCGCCAAAGTTTTATCTCGACACAACGCTGATTAGGGAATACCAAGTAATATCATTATTCTCACTATCTTCGTTATTTGGGAAATTTAAACTGAAAGCCCTTTCACCCATAACAAATTTTAATCCGACATTCGTAGCCCAACTGTTTCAGATCACATCAAATATTACTGTCACTGTATTGAATTTCACAAAAATTTAACCGAAAATACCAAATATCTTCAAGTTAACAAGCGCTGAATATAATGTTCAAGATTAAATTTGTTTCTTGTTAAATGAATAACGAAGTGGCTAAAGTTTCCTTGTTTGACAGTTTTCTCAAACTTTTGCAAACTTGAATTTAAGAGTGATTTGGAAAATAATTACGTCTGTAACTTTTGTTATTTGTTAGAACAATTAGATATAACATACATTTTGACCAGTTTATTCTATGAAAAACCAACTTAATTGAAATCACCGACATGTATTTTTTTTGTAGCGATTTACTCATAGCTAATTAATGCATCAAAATTAAAATTTACATTTACATTTTGAATATATTATACGTCAATTCTGTTTGTGCCTCATTATCTTTTAAAGGTTTTTGGATGTATACTGTAATAAACTGTTAATTCTTAATGTTCGTTTTCTAATAGCAACAATTAAGATAATAACAGTTGTTACATATGTTTTCACTGGTTGTATATTTTACATGCCGTTAATTAATGGAATGAAATACGTAAAACACCCATTGATCAGTTATAGACAGATTCATTATGCGGATTAGCACTAATACTATTTTTAATATTATCTATAAGTCTGTTTGAAATTAAAACATATTCACGTAATGAGTGAAATTTGATGTTAATTAATACTCTGTTTAACTTAGGTTAAAATAAACTTGTTTCTTGTTAAAAACGAAATAAAAAATTGTATTAGCGCTAATTCGATTTATGAATCTGCCTGTTACGCAGTTACATTAAAAATAATAATAAAACGTAATGATATTAATTTCAACTTATTCTGTTCTGGATGAATTCGAAATTTATCGACTTTGGTTTTTAAAACTGAAAAAATTTATTGTTATTATTCTACAGAGTGAGTCCAATATCAATGTCCGTGGAACCCAGCGTGAAGGATGGTGAAGCCGTACTGATCGATGGTTGTTATTCTAAAAATATAAATTTATGTATCGTGAAATGGAGATGAGATCATAATTGAGGTCTCGTAACGATAAATTAATTGTCCAAAGATATCCGACACTACAAGTGTTGTTTTCCTCGTCTAGATAATTTGAAATGAAGTGAGGTGAGGATTGATCATTCTGTTTTAAATAATTAAATAATATGCAGTCATTATTGAAATATGTAACACGAGAGAGTATGAACATCGCGAGCGCGTATTATTAGATGTGAATGGAACGATTGTTAATTACGGAAACGATTATTATTTGTTTAATAATACGCACAATAAAACACATATAACTTTATTTAACTTAATGAACTAACATATTTGGGTTCGTGATTTGACGACTGGTAACCGCACTTCACGCGCAAAATATATCACTTACCGACATCTGCTTCAGCAGAGTGCCACAATTAGTAATGGGTAGAAGGCGTGATGATATATATATATATATATGTACTATATTACGAATAAAATTATAATAAAATAGAACAAAAATTGTAATAAAACTATTTAGGATCCAAAATTATACGCCATTTTGTTTTAATTTTGATTTATTTATTATTTATGACATATTTCAACATTTTATTTTAATTTCTGTTATATTGTATTGTTAATGGTATTTTATATTACTTATTTGTATATTATTTTGTTTATTTATATTTTATATTTTTTTTCTGATGATGAGTTTCGTTTGAAACTTGAAACGTCCAATTTTAAAAAATATATAAATAATTTTTGGATCTCTGAAGCCTTATTTTATTTATAAAAATAGAACAAACAAATATATAAGAATAATTGAATGCTAATTATACGCGCGGGGCGCAAAACGGATTCGACGTCGGTCACATCTTGACCGGCCGACGGAGCAGACCTAGCTTGACTGATGCTGCAGTTCAAAAACAGACGCTAAGTTTGTAAGCGGGGGTGACAGATAAACCATTTCAAATTATAGTTAACAAGTAAGTGCACTTAAATGTGACATTTAAATATGTCATATAAACATACTTAAAATTATTACCCCAAGGTAAACTATTTATAGTTATTAAATAGAAAAAAAACAACTGGCGTGGTACGGACATTTAATAAGAATGACAGAGGAAAACCAAACCAAGCAAGTTTGGAACGCAAGAATAGCAAAGAAAAATAAAAGAAGTAGACCAATGAAGACATGGGAAAACAACATAGAAGAAATACTAAGCAGAAACAATATCAGTGGACACGAGGCAAAGAGGAAAGCGAAGAACAGAAAAGAATGAAAAGAACTAATAAATAATTTAAAATAAAGACAATAATAATCTCGACACCCGAAAGGGTATAAGAAGATTTAAAATGATAATAATAATAATAAAAAAAATAAGAAAAATAGGAAAAAAAATTTCCAACACTTGTCTCATAATTCCACAGAGGTTTTACAGCACGTTTGCATCAACTTCTCAGGTCATCAACAAACGGCTGGTCAGTTCAGCTTTAACCATAGACGCGTTTCGTCCTTCCGGACTCATCAGTATGGTGCGATCATTTATCCAACTAAATCAACTAGGAAATAGTGGATTGTGATACCGACTTAGCTGAACTGACTGATGTTAAACTATCTACAACGGTAACATGACATGTTGATGCAAACGTGCTGTAAAACCTCTGTGGAATTATGAGACAAGTGATGGAATTTTTTTTTCCTATTTTTCTTATTTATTAAGACTCAATTTCACTTCGCAATAGACATTTTGTCTTTTGTTTTATTTATAGTTGTTTATTTGTAGTATTGTATTGAGATACAATGTTTAAATATTATGATATCATTATCGTTTATTAGAATCTAGAGTCCACCCACGTTGCCAGTACAAGTATCGGAATAGTTTCTATTTCTGCGTTTGAATTCTCGGTGAACTTGCGTAAACAAATGTTTATTCTATTAAAACAAACACTGCATGATATTGCTCTAATAATAACGTTACATAGACCCAACTTCGTGCTTGAGCATTTATGTTGATTCAACCAAGATAAAGCAGATTTATACCTTAAATCTCTATTTATTTAAATGTATACAAAATCGACACAAATATAAATTTAAATAAACGTTAATTCATTGTATTCCAGTGAATAAATTCGACGTATTAATTTTCTATGATAGCATTTGAAATACGTTGATTGTGCTTCACACGCAGTGCGTGAGAATTACAGTGAAATTAAATTTATTGTTGTCGGTATATCGAAACCCTGTTCATTGAAAGTGACATCAGATAATGTTGTTATATTATAATCCATTTTACAGCAATTTGCTCCATATTGTTACGTGATAACCTGCTCTAAATTAGATTATTCCATTACCATAGCTTGCGTTAAATACGATAGATTTTTTTAGAATTAATAATCCTCTTAGTTTTAGTTGAAAATCAATGTATCCAAAATTATTGTATTGCAATATATACTCATAAATGAATGTTTTTTTATGTGAAATAGTTCAGAGATGAATACAGTAATAATATTTCACTATATAAATATTTTGTTTTTCTAAATATTTACATTGTAGTTGTTAATTCATAATTTTTTTAACGTATATTTATAATATTATATTTATAATATTTATTCAATAGTTATTGTCCTTGAATAATATGTAGCCAATATAGTGTACATGAATTCAAATAAACAAAATATCAAATATGTAACAACTTGATCTTAATATTTTTAATTATTTTATTGGAAAAGAGATATACGATATAATTTTTATTATTATTTTGTTGTCAAATTGGCTATTTTTGTAGTATCAACTTTAGACCTATAGTTTCAATTACAAAGTTAGGGGCGAAATAGAAAGCCACTTTTTGTTATAAAAAGGTTTTGAATTCTATTTCTGATTTTGCCGAAAATGACGTCGTCGTTAATTTTTTTAAATAGAATGATATATCTTTTTTATATTTTTGAATGTATATTTAAATTAGCTATAGAGTGATACCAAATACTTCTATTTTCGTTTTAAATAATTTTAGTTATTGTTTCTTCAAAATGATGAAATTTTATTACATTATCAGTTTACCATGATATATGTACCTACTATGCTTGAGAAAATATTTAGACATTCACCAACTATCATTTATTTTTTATTATTTCGAACATTACAAATTCGGTAATAACTGATATATTTTTTTAAAATACAAATAAATTTTTGACAGTTTAAAAAATCAGAAACAAATAATATATCACGTAAACGTAAAAAAAAATACTTCCCGGCTATATACCACCATTGATAATATAGCTTCCTTTAAAATACAAAATTAAAGATATATATTTTAAGATAGAATAACTATGATTTTTTTTTGTGAAAAGAGCTACAAATATTTATATTAATATATATATATATATATATATATATATATATATATATATATATATATATATATATATATATATATATATATATATATATATATATATAACAGGCGCGATGGCCGAGCGTGTTAATGCACATCTCTTAACATACTGTGACGTCATCCGAACCAAGGTTCGTCAGTTCGAATCCGCCTGGCGACAAAGTATGATTTGTCGTTAAAATACAGTTACTTGTATTAATCATACTCGGGCGCTATAAGCTAGTCACTTATACATATGTATGCCTTAAAATTAAGTAACATTGACTCAGAAAACCGGCAGTACGGCAGCGTAAAAACTGCGGCTCGGTGTGTCCGGTAGGCCCAGGCCCGACTCGGACTATAGCGCCAGTAAAGAAGATATATATATATATATATATACAAATATAAAAATTCTAGGTGAAAAAAAATAAAATTTTTCTTATATATGCATAAAAATATAAAATATGCACAGAATCGTAAATTATGCATTTTTATGCAGTATAACATTGAAAATATAAGCTATATTTTGTTAGATTCGCGCTGAAATCTAGTTGAAACAAAATATGCATTTGCATAAAACTGTCAGCTCTACTGATGAGTTATTTAATTAATTTCGATCAAAATTTTTTGAACTACTATTAAACATATTTATTAACGAATTGTAAAAATAATAAATAATAAAACATAGCAAGTTTATCATCGTTGAAAAGAGGAAAAATATATATTTAAGTGTAATTTTAAGCTATCCGTTCCACAGAATAATTTAAATTTATTCAACTATAATCCAATCCAAAAGTCAGATAAAACATTATATTCGAAGTTCGGGTAAACCGTTCAAACCAATTCCACTCTAAAGAAATTAGAACGTTACATAAAATTTATATGTACTCATGTACTATTTACAAAATTATTAAATAGTGTTACAACAAAATATTTCTCTTTAGTTTTTCACAACAAAATTATTAATGAAGTTTAATCTATGCCGGTTATTTTTCTTTCGAATGTACGTTACAATTAGTTACATATAAATAAGAAAAAAGGAAATCATACCACGAATTAAATTTCAAAAAACAGCGACAATATTTATTTTTTTCAATATCTATGATACACATAAGAGTTTCAGAATCGATGCTGATATTAGACACTATGAGACAAGAATTCGGTTAAAATTTACATTTCAGAAATTTAATTATTTTTGTTTTTAAAATCACTAATCCATATACTTATTATCTGATACAAAAACTACTTTTTATGTTTACATTAATAAAATGTAAAAAAAAAAAATTAAATAAAAGTAAATATGTCATCACGCCTTTTACCCATTACTGGGTGTGGCACTCTGCTGAAGCAGACCTCGGTAAGTGATATATTTATGCGCATGAAGTGCGATTACCAGGCGTCAAATCACAGCCCCCAAAGATGTTAGTGGTGGAGGAGCCACAGGGATAATTTTAATGTGGTGAAAATGTTTATCGGCTGTGGGAATCAAACCAGGGTTCTCAGGATCCACAGGCCAATTCGATACCATTGAGTCACCTATTCCATAATTGTAATTTTGGTAGTTTAAATTCAGGATATAGATATAAGTATTGTGTTTTCCATTCAAGAAAATATCTAAATATCCAATTGGTAAATATAATTCAAGATATAAAATAAACTTCCTTATAGGTTCATAAAAACAAAAACAAAGCTTGCTCGGCTAATAGTTCGGGAAAAACAATCCAACGTCAATAAAGCTAGGAAAATTCGCTTTCTCAACAGTATCGAAATGGGAATTGGTATCGCTATCGTTTGGTTGTATCCTTGGGGAACAGAGATATTGTGTAAAGGAGGGGTAAAGAGTAAGGGCGGGGTAAGGATTAGAAGCTGCGTGTTCCGCTACAATCGAACACGAAACCGATATCGGAACAGTTGAACAGAGCTGACAGCGACTGCAGAGTTCTACGAAATCTATTATATTACTTTCTGATTTTATATTATATAATTATCAATTGTGTACAACATTTTGATGTTACACAAACATGTTGATTTTAAATAATATGTATTCATCGAACTATTTATAGGTTACACAAATATATCTGAATAATTAATTTAATGTTTAGATTTCAATTGGAAAAGTAATTATATTTCAAAACAATTTTAATTACATTATTAAAAAAATATAATGGTTGATTTATCATTTATTTGATTAATTATTGAAATGCTGGTAACATTTTTTTTTTGTTAATTAGATTAGTACATACAAATTTATTTTCTTTCGTGTAAATTATCTATGCATATATACATATTTTTCTCTAATTTTCTAATCGAAAATTCACAGTAGAATTAATACGCAGATATTATGATAATTATAATATTTTTATTTAGTTACCAGTTCAATATTAGTGTGATAATAACGCACCGTTTACCTGGGACCGTTTTTCACATAGATTTCTTCAATTTAAATAGTTTTATTATAAATAAAATCAAATAAAACTTACAATAAAAACAAAATATTTTAAAAATAACACAAACAAAATAGAATATTTTTTTTTATAATCCAAGGGCAGATCTAGAAAATGTTCAAGGGAGGAAAGCATTTTGCCTTTTTTTAAGGATAACGGTAAATAATTATTAAGAAGTTTAAAGCCTATTAAAACGTATCATTATTAAACACTATTATAGTCATATAATACTGACAAACATTTATAAAAATTGTCGCTAAACAATTCTTACTAATCAATTCTTGAGATACATTGTTCGCTATTCTAGATAGAATAATCAAAAAGAACATAAAACCCAATAATAATCCATGAATACGAAAATATCGCCAGAAAACACATGGCCCCCATTCTTTTATACAATGTGATTCGCAAGTACGAGAGTGTTCAAAAAGTATCGAGCCTTATTTCTTCGCGTAAACAAATGATGTACGGGTATCCTTCAGTGGGATTATGTAGGGGATATTCATGCGCATACGTGAATCTTTTCCTAGCTACAGAATGATGAATGAGTAAGTGTAATGAGAGCTCGTCAGATTTTCAAACGAAAACCATTCAGATAATTCAACAGACTTTTGGGGACGAAACCACGAGTATCGCATGAACAAAGGAATGGTGCAATCCTTTCAAAGATAACGGCACATCAGTGGATTGTGAATCACGTCCCGGTAGGCCCTCAACAAGCTGCATTGGCTGTTATTGGCCAGGCGCGAATTTTGGACATGCAGGACCGTCGTATCACTGTCTAAAAACTTGTAAACGAAGTTGGGGGTAAGAAAAAGGCCAGACCAGTGGAAAACGAACACTTGGCAGCTCCATCAGGAGAACGAATCCGCCCATTCGTCAGGCTACCTACTTTCCCAACATGGCTCTTTGCTATTTTTGGTTGTCCGCTAAGTTTAAAATTCCGCTGAAAAGGATCCGATTTGAATTAAAAGTAAACAAAATGGGACAGCCCAGCTAAGCACTATTTCACAAGAACCCTTCAAGGAATATTTCCAATAATAGCGGGACTGCTTGTAACCAAATATGAAATATTTGAATACTGTACTGTAATGAAATGAAGAGAACGCAAATGAAATAGTTTTTTTTTAATATTCTCGTACTTCAAGGCTAACTAAATTTTTCATATTTGCAAGTTGAATATGTAATAAATACTATTTAAATTAAAATATTATATTTGAATAAATAAATAGAAAAATATCTTTAGTATGTCGACAGAAATATATTTAAGAAACTAACCAGTCAAACAATAAATACAATGGTGGTCCATTTAAATAAAAATTCTAGAAACTGGTACGAAAATAAAAAATAAAAAACAACTAACAATGATTTCCTTACATAGTATTTAAACTCTATCAACCCAATTCTCGAACCAGTTTAAGCTAGAATCTAGCTAATCCTGAATTTTGGATTTGTCAAATTAAACTAAACCATATTCCCAAAAAAGTTTAAATAAACTTTAATACAACTTTCTTACCATTTAGTTTTCGGAATATGAATTGAATTAACTTTTTAAAATCGGACTAGCATAAGATTAGATAATCTAAAATTTAGGATTAGCTAAAACTTTTCTGAGAATATTGTTGTATAAATATACAGTGGTAAGGTCCTGAATGTCGATTCTTAAATTTACATTTTTGCTATTATCACTTATGAAACATCTCAAGGACAAAGAATTTTGTGATATTTGATTTTATTAGCATTTGTACATTACATAGGTTCAACTTATGATTGTAGGTATAGAGTTGATCATGTTTAGAGCATAAACCACTGAATGTAATGGGCTCCTAACCACAATATTATTATTAGTGAAAAAAATTGGTTAAAAATCATGTTTTACTCTAGAGATATAAGCGATGAAAAATATAGCGACATCACAAGTATTAAAGAATTCTTATTGGACCGTTTTTTGCGTAGTAAATAAGAGCATTTGCAGAGGATAGTATAACAAATTTCATTAAAATGTCAGTGAGATCTGTCATATTTATTTACTTCCTTTTACTTAACAGGAAATAAATAATCACAGTTAAAATTTTTTTTTTTAAATCTTCACTGCGAAAAAGAAGCCATATATTAAAAATGCTGTTAATAATTAAAAGTTCCTTTTCACATTTTTGTTTAACATCATTGTTATCTCACACAGTTAGTCGTTTGTATATGTTGTATATTTATTGAAATAATTTAATTGAATTTTCTTGGACTCTCAATTACTAAAAAATATAATTTTCTTCATATTCACTTTATTTGTCAAGAATTAAATCGTATATTATTTGCACTCTTTTAATGAAACAAGTTACATGACTGATATAAGGAATTTTAAATCCGCGTTTTATAATAAAAAAAATTATATAACAAAAATTAACTTTCATATTGTATGTATGCTCGTAAATCGGAGTTTTGTGATAAATATTTATCTACGTATATGCATAATCCATTAATACTCACTTTGACAATTATTTTGCATGTTGAATTAATGTTGATCGATTGTTATATGCAGTCCCTATCAAGGCAAGAGTGTGTCTTGAAACATCGGTTTGAGGAAAAAGTTCGACTGCATTTATAGTATCTTTTCTCATCAATTTAAATATATCGTCATAATAAATAAATTGTTTTTCAGAATTAATGAGTTACTATTATGATCTTGAGAATTATAAGAAAGCTACGACTTTGCTTAAAGTAGTCAACAATTGGAACACTAATAGTTCAATTTATGATCTTTTAGTTTACTTTCAATAATTATACGAAATTATTTTAAAACGAAAATATCGAACGAAATCATTAAATTGTGCTGACAATATGGAAAATTTTGCTTACTGTAGTCAGTATATTGTTGCAATTAATATATTGTTATTATCAACAAATAAATATTTCACCTTTACCCATCTACTAATGGCGAGCTCATGATTGTAGAAATAATTCTAGAAATACAGTTTAAGAGACAAGCATTATTATTTGTCAAATAATTTGTTTTTTATTGTATAATTCATTGCAACGCCAAGTAGGTTCTGCTTATTTTATAGCCCAGCCATTGTACTTATCAGGGATTATTTAAATTGTTCCACTCAAAAAATTGAATACTGTAATCGTAACAGTAAAATAACCTATCAAACCAAGCCATTATTTGTAAAGTTTTATTGCGCTAAATAAAATTGTCGTAGACAGGGTGAAATAAAAACAAATGAACACATTGGAAAGTGATCGTTTAGTGGGAAATGGCTATGTGTAATTCAACGACCAGCGACAGAATTACCCGAAGATTTTCTATCGGTTCATTAAAATGGACCGCTAGAGTGGCGTGGAGCGCGGTAGTGAAGTGATGGTAATTTTGGGCAGTGTAATGCGGACGCACCAGTGGAACGGTTCTGTAAAACAGTCATTACAGTGAACCGCGCAGGTCGTGAGGCTAATGGATTTCAGAACGACCCCTAAATGGATTTATGGGCTCCGAGATATCCATCCAGCCAGAGACTGCGCCCGTGCGCCTTTCCTGTCCTTACATTCAGTCCCAGCCTAGCCCGAAGTCTCGCCAACCGCGCAAACCGCGCGCCCCAAAAATCCACCGTCAGATAAATCAAACTGATTTATACTCCCTCAGCATTCTCAATACCACATTCTTAAATACTTTCATTAATTACTACAGTATTAAGAATAAGCCACCCCCAGAATTTGCATTTTAACACTTCACTTGGACTGTAAATTGAAAATATTTCTTTTACTACATAAATTTTACTGCTACAGAGCTACAGGGGTTACAAGGTTTTATCTTGTATCTCAAAGCATTACAGCTTTTTAATTAATGAATATAAAATAACACTGCAAGATAAATGGTTTAAGAGGCCCTGAGCTGTGCTGTTTTCAGATTTTTTGTTTAGTTTTTAAATGGGGTAGCTCTCAATGGTATCAAGTCGGCCTGTGGATCCTGAGAAGCCTGGTTCGATTCCCACAGGCGACAAACAATTTTCACCATTTTAAAACTACCCCTGTGGCTCCCTCACTACTAGCACCTATGGGGACCGTGATTTTACGGCTGGTAACCGCACTTCAAGCGCAAAATATATCACTTACCGAGATCTGCTTCGGCAGAGTGCCATAACCAGTAATGGGTAGAAAGCTTGATGATATATTTATTTATTTATTTGGAAAAAACTTGTTATTTGTTTAACTAGGCAAAAAAGTAGCAGGTCGTTTCATAGGCAGTAAATCGGCATCTTTGCCTTGTTGAACACATAATTTTTTTGTTATTGTTTAAAATTAATATTAATTTTGTGATTATTTTCAATACTTTTAATGTTTTCGACATCCTGGTACTCATCATGGTATTTTATATTTGTTAAGCTGTTGTTAGATGAAAGTAAATTTAACGTTTATATATTCTTTAATGTCATTTTGCTTTTTGCGAATAATATGAATTAATGGAAAGCATCGAAGGAATTATAATTTCACCCGAGATTATTGAAGTAGCATACGATTGTAATTATATTTATTATATTAAAACATATATGACCATTTTATATTTTTCCGCGTGCATTCAATAGTTCACGCTGTAAAAGTAGCACTACACAATCTGTCAATTGTCAAAAAAAGTCTACTTTTAATGTCAATCGGTAATGCCGCCTGCAGTTGGACTGCTGATAATCAATAGACATTACAGTATGTTTCGAGATTTACACCTTTATATTTTTCGTTCAATCCAAAATGAACAAATGGCCTTTCAATTAGACTTTTTGTAACAAGAGTGCTGATAGGTAAAGATTTAAAATAAGTATCCAGTTGCGGTTTATATATTTAGTACTTATTTTTGGCCATAAGGATCCTATATATTTCGAACAAAATAATATTTCTTATAGGTTTATGCGACTTTATTAAACTCTGCTTGTAGATTCAGTGCACAATAAAGGCTTTTTTATGGAATCCGACTATTTTAAACTGCAACATGGTATTTTTACTATTTTTTTTTGTACCTTTGTACATTTTTATTAAATTTCATCTGTAATAAATTATACTCGTACATGTATTTTAATTAACTTTGATTGCAGTTTTTTTTGTAATCTTTGATTTATTTCCCTATTTCAATATCCTTTATTCCATGATGAAAGCCAAAGTATTTTCTACTTTGTAGATATAAATTTTAATCAAAGTAATCCAATTCAAAATTATTATTTATTTTTTTATTTATTTATTTACGGACAACAAACTACAGGAGATTATATTTATTTATAATTACTAACCACATTAATACTACTCCTGTGCCTCTCCCTCCACTAACATCTTTGAGGGCCGTGATTTGACGGCTGATTACCGAACTTCATGCGCAAAAATATATCACTTACCAAGATCTGTTTTGGCAGAGTACCACACTCAGTAATTATTCACCATCATGAAACATAAATTCAAGCAGTGGCGGAACCACAAATTGGTGGCTCTGAACCAAAGTTAACTTGGAGGGCCTCTTTACCAATGTTTCAATATAAAATGTATAATATGAATTAAATAAAAATATTATTTTTTCTTACTTAAAGATTTGTTCCATTTCACAATTGCCATTTTTGTCGTTGTTTATTAATTCTAGCTGTTAATCAGTTTGCGTATTTACCCGGTAGATGGCACTGCATGGTTCTCCGTACTAGAGTGCCTACAATGAGAGTGATGACATACAGTTACGGCCGCCATATTTGTGCCAATTTAACATGGATTGTATACGGGCAAAACACGAAAATATTATCTTACGAATGTATTACTTGAATTTAATATATTTTTTATTTATAAATTGCCAGCATAGACATATTTGAAAATTAAAAAATATATATAGACTAATGAAATGATAGTAAAATCATCATATTTAAATAAAAGTATAATTACTGTCAGAACAGAATTCATGCATAAGCTGAAATATTTCATTTCAAATCATTAGTATCAAACTAAAAATAGCAATAATAAATAAAATAAACCAATAAATTTTACATTACCAGAAGAAATACTATTTATTCTATAAAAAATGACTCCATTGAGTTGTATAAGTACATTGAAATATAGAATAAATGGTTGATACTCTAAATATGTATACAAAAAGATTACAATAACAAAAAAGAAAGAAAAAAACTCAAATTATAAAGTGGTAGACATTAATGATTTACGGGCTTACAATATTTTCTTACGAGCCAGTTTTTTACCTGCAATTTGAAGACGAAATAAAACAAATCGTTTTATTATTTTTGTTATCCACAATAATTACTAATATGCATGCATCAATTAAACTTACTGATCAGGTTTAGTAGCTAATAAAATTTAAAGAATTCTCTAAATGTCCAACCTAAATGACAGCAGCAAAGGTTATGTGTCATTTGACAAATTGATTTCGATTTGATACAATTTCATCTAAAAAATGCTTAATTCCTAAATAATAGAGGTACAACTGGCCATTATTGTTTACAAAATTTTACATTATATTTATTTATTGTATAAATTTGGTTTATGTTACTTACCTTAATATTTTATTCAATTACTTATCACAAATTGTGTCCTAATAAGCACTTTAACTGTACTAAAACTACTAAGTATAAAAAAACAGTACACTAAATTAAACAATTTTAACTAATTAAATTTAACAAAAATTGACAAACAAACACAAACTCCCTATACCACACAAGCTAAAACAGCAACAGATTGGCACAAATATGGCGTAGCCTATGAAAATGAAGACCACTATAGTCATCACTCTCATTGTAGGCACTCTACTCCGTACCTCTCAGGCCATCATACCAAGTTTAAAAGTTTGTAACTTTGTCAGTTCAACTCTGTCGTTACCACTGTTCACTAGTCCCTAGTTGGTCTAGTTGAATAGTGGGTGGCACCATACTGATGAGCTCCAGTAGAGCGAAACGCGTCTATGGTTAAGGGTTGAACTGACCAGCAACTGACGATGACTTAGTAGGTTGACTCAGTTGCTGTATTATTGTGGAACTTAGACAAATGTTAGGATATTTTTTCCTATTATTTTTTCTTACTTAAAGATTTGTTCCATTTCGCAATTGACATTTTTGTCCTTGTTTATAAATGAAAATATTGAAATGCCATTCATTCATAATATTGAAAATTAATTTAAATAGTAAAATTGTTTGAGAAACTGTTACGGCATTACAATTTTTTAATGAATAAAAAAAACGTATTTTTTACGTAGAATCCTCTCAGACTAGGTTGCTTTGCATCCACTGCACCCTCTTTCTCTTTGACCAGCCCTGTTAAGAAACTTTATGTTACAATTGACCAACGACTTTATCTATTTGCAGTCTTCAACTACAAATTTTATATTGTTAACGTCTATAATCTATAAAATACTAGCAAAATATTGAATATATATTGAGCAGGCAATCGTAGCCCAGTGGATACAAGATTTCTTAATGGGCCTTTCAAGACTTTTTTGAATTTTTTATATATTAATCTACGTAATAAAATAATTATACCCAAATTTTTTTTTATAAAAAAAACTTGTATTAAGCATGATAAAAATATTTTAACTTTCGAAACAAATTAATATGACGTAGTTGCATCTTAGCTTAAAGAGATAAGACAGAGATAAATAACACGTAACTTGTCGTTGTCAGTAGAATCCTCAGACAAAACATAACTAGACGGATAACATCGGCGTTTGTTGTGAGTCAGAAAGGGATAGAATAACTGGTTGGTGAGGCGGGTTCGCGGCAAGGAGCAACTTACATAACATCAAAGTGTACTCGCTCCTTGCCGCGCATTTGGCGGACCCAAAAGTTATTCCATTCCTCTCTGCTTCACAACACTGCATTGACTTGAATACGGCATAATTCGTCTAGTATTATACGTCATTGGTAGAATCGTAGAATGCTGAATGCTTATTTCTTCTTCGTCTTCTTGAGCACCGACAAACGTTTCAGACATAACTCTGTTATTGGCTTAATGCAACTACGTCATTGCAATATGGCAGTGCGAACGTTTTAAATTATTCAACTTACACTTTCATATTTCAGCAATAAAGATATCATTTATGGTATGATTTTATATTGTATTAAATATGATGTACGATCAAGAATTTATTTTAATAAATATATATTAAAAAGCTCTACCACTTGAATCCCCCATTAAGAAGTATATCTTTATATCTGAAATATACGATTGTGTCTGGGTGGTTATAAGTTATAGATCCTCGATTCTGAAATGGAGATTAAGTTTCTTTTGTGCAGGGTACAAAATAAATAAAAACAAAAATAAAATAAAATATGCACCGAAGAGTAGTATTAAGAAAAATTGTATGATGCAAACGTTTACAAATGCACAAACAAAAATTTTTTAAAAGGATATCAAAATTTTTTGTCTTACACAAAACAAAATCTAAAATGCTTGAATCTGAAATTTTAAATTTATAATTAGTATAATCTTGTCGTTTAAACTGTATTAAATAGAGAATAGTGATGCTGAATTCAATTCACACAAGAATGAAAACTCACATGTTAAAAATTACTGGTTATTTGATTGATCAAATCACAATATTTCTTTGTTATAATATTCATTATTGTAATTCTTAATAAAATTATAATCTTAAGTTGATGTAATCAAGTCGTTCGGTCGACACGACGACGGCAAGAGTCAAAATAGCAAGAGTCAAAATATCTGACCGAACTACTTATTAACAGTTAACATTAGACCTAACCTGAATCGTCAAACCGAAAGTATTACTTGCGTTCGGTTTTCAAGTGTGTTCCCCGTATTTTCAAGTCGTTTTGATACACACATAACATATGAGCCAAGTCACGATGCGAGTCCGGTTGTTTTTATACGTTTTTTCAATGATTTTCGAGGGCGCGGAACCGTTTTTGTCAAATTCGCTTGTCTTCAGATTTTGTCCATCACAAAAAGTCGCCGCGGAGGGCAGCACCTGACGGGTCTTTTAAATGTCAAGAGTGAGTTTAGCGTAACTACTGCTTAAATTTTATTTTCGTTGCACAGATTAATTTTAGGTCATTGTTAGTTAATACTAGGATATTAGAACTAATTATTTTATGACTAAAAAAAATTCATGTGATTTCTAGTGACATTTAGTAGAATATAGTGATTTTCACTGTCAGTCGCGGATTTTACTTGTAGGTTATTTACATAATAGCTGTCAGAATCGTAAGTTTCATCATATTTTCTTGTTATGTTATTTAAGTTATAAATTAGAAATATTTTGATAATGGTATGTCAAAAATAACTATAATGTAAAATATATGTTTTATTAATTTAGATATTTCTATAGATGGCTAAAAAAAGATCAAGCCAATCAAATTATACCAATGAAAAAAATGACATTTTAAACATTATTGAATCATACAAATCCATAATTTTAAATAAAAAAACTGATCATACCATATAGAAATATATAAAGAGACAGTGTGGGAAAATATTGAGAAAAATTTCAATGCAATATCTCCTACTGGTTAATATAACAATTTTTAATTAATACCACACAATTTTAAAATATCGATTTGTTTTAAGGTGTATATCGATCTGCAGATCAACTAAAAACTTATTTTAATAATATTAAAAAAAAACAAAAAACTAAAAATAATGCTGTAGATAAAGAAAAAACAGGATCTGGTCCTCTAGAAAGCACAGTGGAAGTTTTGGACCCTGCATTTGATTTAACATTATCCTTGTTGAATGAAAAAATCGGTTATGGATTGCAAAATCAATTTGATTCTGACAATGCTGCGAATTATATGGATCAACATATAAATAATGAAGAACCACATAATAATACTTTGACTGGAAATATGATGCAAGAAACAAGTAGCAACATTCAGCAACAGGAATTACTAAAGATGCTTCAGAAAATATTAAAGAATGGACAAAAGCAACTAAACCTACCTAACAATATTGAATTTGGAAACATGTTATTTTCAAAATTTCTTAATATACTGTCATTAAAAATTGTGGAATCGTGTATTGAGCCTGGCCAACGTGCTACTGAATTAATTATTTCGTAATTAATGGTGCCTAGTGTCTGCACGTTAATAGAAAAATAGCCTTTCCTATTACGGTATATTTCAGCATCATTTTTACCAGGTGAAAATAAAATAATCGTTACTAATAATCGAATTAGTCTGTGGATTTTTTATCTAACAAACTTATTACACCTACAACTCTGGAAAATGAAGCAATGGTATAGAAATAATTTTGAGTGTCTTTTATTTGATCGGGAGTTGATGGAAATAGTATGTATTCCGGCGCTAACTCAGCAACAGCTTCTGCAACTCTACGGATGATACTTGATACTGTTGTCTAACAAATTGAAATTCAAATTTTTTTACTTCAACTTTACGGTTGTAAAATATTATATTATCATGTAAATTTAACTTAAAACAAAGCTTGATAATGACACTAATCAGTGTCGAAACGTCGTCGTTTAAAGATTTACTCGTATATTGAAAAGCCTAGTAATCCACTATTACAATAAATCATTATCCTTTCAGCTTATTAAAAAAATCTATCATTGTCACTGTACTTCAAAATCATTCATATGACAAAAATTTAAATTTAATGTTAATTTAATTAATAAATCTCGGATAGAAGCAAATGATTTTTACAATTGCCAAAAAAAGTTGGCCGAGAAATTCCAAAAATGTTTACTTAGTAATATTGGACAACACTACACTATAAATATTTTTTGTATCAACAAAAATAAATGATATCTAAACTCAAAACACAACTACATTGTAAAGAGTTACGGCAAGAGTTCCGCAGCTGCGTTTGAATTATAACTTAAAACATTTCCCAAATAAAAATGAGTGATATCATTTGTAAGCAAGAAATAAATTTTGATAAATCAAAACGTCACGAACGTAATAAATTAAAATAAAATCGGACAAAATACTAAATTAAATATATTTTTTTAAACTATCATGATTAAGTTATTGTTTCAGTAATATCTATCCCATCAAACCGTAACCATCTCAAATTGCATTGGTTGACAAGGTATCAAACGTGCACAACTTGAAATTAGTTAGTTTTGTTAAATACAGAAATAAAGGGTATGATACAATAAAAAGCCTAAACAAATTTTAATAAAACAAAATTGGCGTGTCCATTTTTTACACAACATTTAGAATAAAATGTATGTAATAGTGACGCCGAGTCCTCTTATCTAACGTATTATTACCTAACATTAGTGGACTGATTATGTTCGGAATAAAAAGAAAAGATTTGTTAATTATAAATGGACACGCCAATTTTTTTTATTAAAATTTGTTTAGGCTTTTTATTGTATCATACCCTTTATTTCTGTATTTAACAAAACTAACTAATTTCAAGTTGTGCACGTTTGATACCTTGTCAACCAATGCAATTTGAGATGGTTACGGTTTGATGGGATAGATATTACTGAAACAATAACTTAATCATGATAGTTTAAAAAAATATATTTAATTTAGTATTTTGTCCGATTTTATTTTAATTTATTACGTTCGTGACGTTTTGATTTATCAAAATTTATTTCTTGCTTACAAATGATATCACTCATTTTTATTTGGGAAATGTTTTAAGTTATAATTCAAACGCAGCTGCGGAACTCTTGCCGTAACTCTTTACAATGTAGTTGTGTTTTGAGTTTAGATTTTTCTTTACTGTTATCCTTCATTGGTCTAATTTTTCATTGTAATCTTTCATTGTTATAATCTGTTATTGTTGTACTTTTTTATAATTGTAATTTTTCATTATTATAATTAAATACGAGTAGGAATGTTTCATCTAGCGTTAAACTTTAGTAGTTCATTATTTTTCTGTTGATCGTCCATTAATGGGTTTTGTTAATGTACACAAAATCATGCATTAACTTTCCACTGCTGGCATTTATTTTAGGACATGTCTGCTCGCAGTAGCCTCCGCAGTTTAAAATATTTTTAGCCATATTTACTATTAGTAGCAGTTTATGAGAAGAAATCAATAAAATGATAATATTGCTTTATTATAATTGAAAAATTGATTAATAAATTCAAAATAACAATATGAAAATAAATGATATATTTTACAACAAAATTTAGTCTTGTCAAATGAACAATAAGTGCTTAAGACAGGAAAACTTATTTTAAACGTTTTTCATCTTTCTTATCATTTCTGTAGTGAAAATGGAATTAAATATTTTTTCTGAAAAAGCATGGTTATGTTCTCACCTTCCAAAACAAATTATAAAAATTTATTAAAAAACATTTGCATAAAATTTAAAACGTAATAAATGACTCGCGGACTGCAAATTAATTTAAAAGACAGCTCACCAATTTTGCTGCACGGTACTTTGGCGCATGAAGCAGGAAGATTAGGAATTTTTAAGATATTAGCAAAAATTCATCACTGCGGAGTATTTTTTTAAATGTACGAAATTTTAGGATGCGTACAACACATGTAATACGAGTAAAGCATATATCGGCTATTACTAAGTTAAAGTAAAATGCTAAACAGAATTAATCGATATAATTTTGACACTTCTAGCTAATTAATATTCACACAACATTCCTGTAAAATGAAGATATAAATAAAAACTTTATTCTAAAAACGAAAAAACCAATGGTGCTTATTAATGTTAACTGAATTAAACGCATCCACTAGAAACTGTTGTCAAAACATTTGTTGATAGATACCTATGTTACTAACCTAACAAATATATCATGGAATTAAATTAGAATATCTCTAAATTCAAAAGCTACGATCAACAGAAAAATATTGTAACTATCTCTTGTTTTAATCGGCGATTATTAATTATTAATCGCCCGCGTTTACACAGTTGATAGTGAAATAATTTTTTTTATATAAAATTATTACTATTTTCTTTTTATGTTACTAAATTAATTATAAAAAATATAAGAATGAAAGTGCACTCCTCAACGTTTTGATAATTCTGCTATTGAATCTGAATACTAGTAACTAATGTTTGAATTTATTGACAATTTTTAACCTCTAACCCTGGAAGAGTCAAATAAAATTATGAAAATATGTCCGGAAATATATTTAAACCATGTACTAATTAATTATGTGAGTGCAGGTTTATAAACGAAGTTTGCTTAAAATTTGGCATTTCGCATAAATTAATTATTAATTTCAAAGAAATTAATATAAAATAAACAACTTCCTAATATATATGCAAAGTTGAGTTATATCAAAAGATTGTAAAACAATATTAACACAAGAATTCGAAATAAAATTTAACCAAACTTTAGATAAATATCGTGCTTAAGAACATTTTTCTGAGTTGCAGGAAACGATCTTTTCCACAAAATACATTTATACAGTTTGAGGATAAACACGAGCGCTTGCGTCTTCAGTTTGTTTTGAATAATAAAAACTGAAATCATGAACCAGAGACCCACAAGCGAAAAACTGGGCGATAGTCTGTTGAGAATAGATTTACCGAGTGGCTGAACACAAATACACAAAATACAAATCGGTCAAAATCTACAAAACAAGAGATTACATCTTTTCAACATAGCTTTTCTACAACTTCTGCTTCCAACTTTCTTTACATGCTACTCTTAAAATTTGTTACCCAGAAAATATTGTTGTTGGCGTTTACAAAAAAAAAACACTATTTACAAAACTTAAGTCGTATAAAAGTCCTTCTTCTATTAGTTGAGTTTTATTAGGTTTAATCAATAATTAAAATAGAAAGAATAATTAACATTGTTTAAGCAATTTATTTCAAGTTAGTGGTAAATGAGTGGTAGAATTGCTTGTATTTTTTTATTTTAGAATATTATTGTATTAGCCCCTTTCAAGTAATGTTCCTGATTTTGCTACTGATATACATCATTTATCAATGAAAATGTTCCAAGGAATACTGGTATACCATGATTTGGACATTTGATAGATGGTGGTATGGATAGTGTTACAGCATTCGAATCCGAAGATCCCGACTTCGAATTCCACTCAATCTTAAAATATATACGAACTGGCACACTGCGACTCGGTGATTCCGAATCCGTACTGTCTTTGGGATTAAGTTCGTGTTGTATAGAGTAGTATAAATATATAAATTAAATAAATAACTGTACGTCAAAGTACGAGTACTAATAAATAAATATTATTCTCTTGAATATCTATAGTAGAGAGAAATGAAAATAAAACACTTACTCACAAAAAATTTGAATATCATTTACTGTGCATCGACTTATAAAAAGAAAATTATAAGGTTAGCATATTTTCTATTCGAATTTTAATATACACTTGTGAATTATTTTGTACAGAAAATTTCGGAAGAATTTGAACTCATGGTCACATCGCTTGACTGAATATTAGAAGAAGTCGAGTTCAAATTATTTTACATAAACCTGTATGTAGTTTAAAGCTAGATTTATAATGAAGTAACGTGAGAACTAATGCAATTGGAATAAAGTAAGAAATAATGCAAGCGAACATCGTGATTTATACTAAAAACAGATGTTATTACCATCAACCAATCAGAACTAAGCTAAATATCAGATCTGACAGATAATAATTGACAATATTGATTACCGATTACCAGAGCTGGGCAAGCTACTTAAAAAAAGTAGCTAAGCTACAGCTACAGCTATTTTTTAAAACAGTAGCTCAGCTACAGCTATAAGCTGCATTTTGTAAAATATAGCTAAGCTACAGCTAAAAGCTTTGGTTAAAGTAGCTGTTTAATTTTAAAGCTACTTTTTTCAGTTATTGAGAATGAATTAAATTTGCCATTGTCATATGATCAGTTGATCAGTCTTTTGTTATAATGACTGTTAATTTACTATTTAGTACATAAATATCAAAAATCGCAAATGGAAAAATATACTGTTAATTTTTGATGCTATAATTTTTATTTACCATATATCGGAATAAATTAATAGTCTCATTAACAGAAGATTCCTAAACAGTCAAAATGTTTAGTTCATCTAATATTTAATACAAAAGTAGGATAGGTTAAGAACAAGAGAAAAATAAAATATTTTAATAGATTTTAAACTATATAATAACTTGTTATGCTACAGTTATAGAAAACAATAAAGAAGGTACAATTCAAATACAAAACAAAAATAAATAGGTATTTCTTAATGAACAGTGGTAGCTTTAACCTACAAAAAGTAGCTTTGGGCTACAAAAAGAAGCTTTTAACTACAAAAAGTAGCTTTAAAAGTATCTTCAGTTGTTATAACAATATTTTTAAGCTAATAGAAAAAAAAATAGTTCCCTACAAGCTACAGCTATATTTTTTCACATTTAGCTAAGCTACTGCTACAGCTAAGGTAAACGTAGCTAAGCTAAGCTACAAAAGTAGCTAGCTATTGCCCAGCTTTGCCGATTACCAAAAATCAAATGACCGTTTCCCAAGTTACTGAATTCTGACATGTCAGAGGTATACCGTATTAAGGTAACGCAAAGCAGAAATATAATAGTTGGTTATTTCTTATTTCGCACCTTTTAACTTGCTACTTATTTACTTTATTATAAATTATTACTAGCTCTAGTACACGATTAACTTTTACGTTACCGATACCATTTTTACGTTACTTCATTATGAATCCAGCGTATCATCAGCAATAGTAGTGACAGTTCATTGAAATCTAAATAGAAGTGAATCCGTGAATTTTAGTATGTAGAAAATAAGAAACATGTTTAATAATTGAAATGTCTTTCCCGTTAACAGAACAGCAATCAAAGTAAACTAACACTTAACAACATTCACAATTTCGTAATCAAATTATACCCTTATCCTACTACTCTATATACCTGCGTTTCTAGGATGGGGTAAAGAGGTTATTGTAGAATACGTGACGTAATTACAGGCTCGGTCGGCACTGATAACAAATAATGAATGTGACGCGACTCTGCAACACTAGTAGTCGGGATTCGCGCCTTGGAATGCGCTAACAAGAAACTGTCTTGTCGTCCGTGCAACGCCATAGTCGTTGTTTTGTGTTCATTCATTTAGTGTCGCCCGTCGCCGCGTTTTAGATATATTACCTGCAAAAACTATACGAACCGCGAGAAATACTCTATTATTCTGTTATTTACTTCTAGCTAATGAGAAAAGAACTGAAGCTGATAGTCTTGGAGTTAATTTAAACAATAATATCATCAATTCAAATCAGAAAACCATTTTTACGAGTTTTTTTATACTCGTATAATTAAAGTAATATAACAAGTCATATGATAATGGGGGATTCAAGTGGTAGAGCTTTTTAATATATATTTATTAAAATAAATTATTGACCGTACATCATATTTAATACAATATACAATCATACCATAACTGATATCTTTATTGCTGAAATATGAAAGTTAAAGTTGAATAATTCAAATCGCTCATTTGTATTTCGCACTGCCATATTGCAATTACGTAGTTGCATTAAGCCAATCACAGAACTTTGTCTGAAACGTTTGTCGGTGCTCAATTTTACTGAGAGGAAGACGAAGAAGAAATAAGCATTCAGCATTCTACGATTCTACCAATGACGTATAATACTAGACGAATTATGCCGTATTCAAGTCAATGCAGTGTCGTGAAGCAGAAAGAGATTGAATAACTTTTGGGTCCGCCGAGTGCGCGACAAGGAGCGAGTACACTCACCGACCAGTTATTCTATCCCTTTCTGCTTTACAACAAACACCGTTGTTATCCGTCTAGTTATGTTTTGTCTGAGGATTCTATGACAACGACACACGTTACGTGAAGTTACGTGTTATTTATCTCTGTCTTATCTGTCTCTCTTTAAGCTAAGATGCAACAACGTCATATTCGTTTGTTTTGAAAGTTTAAATATTTTGATCATGCTTAATAAAAGTTAAAAAAAAAATAAAAAAATTGGGTTTAATAATTTTATTACGTAGATTAATATATAAAAAATTCAAAAAAGTCTTGAAAGGCCCATTGTCGATAATTTAACATGAATTATGAGTTGTTAATTTTTAAATTCATGCCAGAGTATTATTTGACAATTATCAAATTAAGAGTTATATTTTGCATAAAAATTTAACAAACAAGTTTTTAAAATATCTGGCGATATTTCTAGGAGACAAATGAAAGCGATTTAAAATATCCAATGCCACTTTATTTAATTGTCTAGCAGTAATTGATGCAGACGCATCATTGAGAGTGTTTCTTAATTCTTCATCAATATTAAATATCTTGATATAAACCTTGTCATTCAAAAAGCGCCCTACAAAAATTTCTCCTGTAGAAGCAGTTCCCCGCTAAGAATTTGCCAAGGAGATTTAATTACAGTGTAATATTATCAATACATTTCACTAGTGGAAAACTGTAAAAATATCTTTCATTTCATTGGCTCATTTTCAAACAAATTCGTGATTCATTGATTTCCCCATATACGTGACAAATTCTCGTTACAGTTCTATAGTGGGCAGTGCTGGATTATAGCATAAGCTAACTAAGCTATAGCTTAGGGCCCTGACACATTGAGGGCCCCGTGAAAAATATAAAAAAATTAAAAATTAAAAAACTAATTATGAACATTTTCTTGGGTAAAAAATAACGACGTCATTTCTAAGGGTCGTCAAGAATTAGTTGATTTTGTATTAAAGGTGAAAAATTCGCGCTTATAACACTTCATCTTCGAAGTGTAGTGCAGTGACTGGTATCCCATAAGTGATCCTTCTATCGGCGACAGCGTACCCCCTCTACTCAGGCAAGTTGCGCGCGCTCGACATAGGAGTGTATACGTCAGTGCCGTACTCACAGAATTGATTCCGACCAAATCAAAGTATATACAATTCATTTTATATAAGTCATAAAATATATTATATACGCTATATTCTAAGTACACAATGGCACTAATAGTGTCAATACTCATTTACTTATTTTCCTGGCAATAACCTTTTCTTCTCTCTTCAATTGTACCGTTTAAAAACAATGGTTCATACAATTATAAATGATTTACAAAGGAGATTTCTCTAGGAATAAAGACTAATTTTCTTGAAACGAAGGGGCCCCCAAAATCTGTTGTGCTTAGGCCCCCTCATAGTGTTAATCCTGCCCTAATAGTGGGACATTTTCTTACTTTCTTGTCTTTTAATCCATTTTCTATTCTTATAGTAGAATGTCTAAATGCAATTTTATGAAATTAATTTTCAAAAATATGCACAGAGCAACACTTTCTTCCTTTCTTATTTTTTCTATTCGTTTTATTTTTTCATAATAGAAAATTTATCAGCAATTGTGTGAAATTTACTTTTAAAAACAAGCGCAGGCAACATTCCCTTCCTTTATGATCTTTTTAGCATGTGGAGTATACGTCGAATTAAATATATATATATATATATATATATATATATATATATATATATATATATATATATATATATATATATATATATATATATATATATCATGGGCGTCCACAGACATTTTTCCAGGAGAGGGCGAGTCGCAAAAAACTCTCAGATATACATAAATTTCTAAAATATTTTTTTCTACACAACATAAATACAAATACACATAACAAATGGATAAAAAAATATTTAAATTTGTTAAATAAATTACTAGTCTTTTCTTCAATAAATTCCGATTTAGCAGTTTTGCAGTTTTTATATTGTAATATTTTGTGTCTGTGAATACTTAGATTATTCAATCGTTACGATAGGGAACATGTCGCTAGCTGGCCTTAAGAATACTGCTGGAAATTCAGTTTCAGCTTGAATTTATTATCTTTAAACTTATAATTTAATTTTTATTTAATTTATATATACATATACAGTGTGGTGGCCACGATTCTTGAACATAGGACTTTAACATGTAAAATCACATTATTTTAAATTTCTTGCTTCCTAATTATTTAAAAGAAAAAAGCTTAAAATACAATTTTTAGGGCATAAAATATGAAATTAATTTTGCATGCTTTGTATCGGCACAAATTAGATCTGAAAATGACTAAAATTGTCTCAAAACTAACGATAGCTATGAAATTGACACAAAATTAAACAAATGTTTGTCGTTCAATCTGTCAAAACTGTCAGAATAAATTCCTTATTTATTATTTCATATATTTTGACAAATAAAACGTCAAACATATGTTTAATTTTGTTTCAATTTCATGTCTATCTATAGTTTTGAGGCAATTTTCGTCATTTTCAAATCTAATTTGTGTCGTTACAAAGTATGCAAAATTAATTTTGTTTATTGGTACAGATGCAGAATGTTATGCCCTAAAACTTTTATTTCAAGCCTTTTTGTTTCAAATATTTAGGAAGTAGGAAATTAAAAAATTATAGTTTTACATATGAAAGTTTAGGTCACCACCCTAGTTAATATCCAAGGCGGGGCGCGCGCCCCCCTTGCCTCCCCCTGCGGACACCCATGATATATATATATATATATATATATATATATATATATATATATATATATATATATATATATATATATAACATCACGACTTCTACCCATTACTGGCGAAGCAGATCTCGGTAAGTGATATATTTTGCGCGTGAAGTGCGGTTACCAGTCATCAAATCACGGTCTCCAAAGATGTTAGTGGTGGAGGAGCCACAGGGGTAGTTTTTGAAATTATGAAAATTGAAAAAGAAGTATAGGAGCAAATGGATAGGTTTAATTGATGGTTTGTTGCGTAATTAAAGATTCCGATTGTGAGTAAGTAAGGATGGAGTGTCAAGATGAGAATGTTTGATGAGGACTGATCCTTTGTTGAATCAGTTAAGTGGATGTTCTGTAAATGTTTTAGGGGTTCGTGCTACCCTACTGAGATATAGCGTGATGATCTGTATGTATATGTTTAAAAGCTGGGCGTACTCAAGTACATCTACTCGAAAGTACTGTCTAAAGTATAATTTTTGTACTCTGTACTCGTGCTCAAGTACATTTTATAATCTGATACTTTTACTTGTACTTGCAATGTTTCATCTAAATACTCGTACTCAATACTCCAAAAAGTACTCTGAGTACATGAAAAGTACTCTGAGTAAATCAAAAGTAATCTGAGTACTTATAAATACTCTGAGTATTTCTGAATACCTAGAGTACTTCAAATTAAAATTTTAAAGTATTATTTTATGTCTACGAGTACAATAAACATGTTTGTGCACGTTTGTATTTCAGTTTTCGTGTTTAAATTTCCGTTGCTGTATATTCGTACACACGATACGATATTAGTAAAGACGTGTTTGTTGTATGCGTTATAGTGTTACCTACTAAGTATAGGCTACAGTGTATAGTGATACAATTAAATACTTAAATATTTTAAGGCGGAAACAAATAACCGATATTCTTTTATTTATTAGCATATGAGTGTGATCACACGCTTTTAGTTTTTTAATAGAGCTAATCTACATAATTCCGAAATAAAACATTGGTATTCTATAATAAAATATTTAATTTTATAAGATAATGCCATATTTTTACCATAGAGTAATATTTTTTATAAAACTGTTTCTTTAAAAACAATCTAGAAACGATTTTTTTAATAATTTCATATTACGTATAGAAGTACTTTACAAAGTACTCTAAAAGTAAATAAAAAGTACTCTGTAATACTAGGACTTTACTTTTAAAGTACTTTTGAGTATTGATTACTTTTACTCGTTACTCGAGCACTTTTATTTGGTACTTTGCCCAGCTCTGATATGTATACAGAATGTCAATATTTCGATGAGATAACATGGTTAACTTCTATATTTTTGGTTGTCAAAAACAATCAAAATATGACTATTAAGATGTTTCGGGTTTCGGTTTTATATATTATATTATTTGTAAATCAAAATACATGCAAATGCTATTACAGTTATGCTAAATGTTTATTTTATTTTTTTATTTGTGGAACTCATTTGTGTTACTTATGGGGTAGGTTGCTCAGTAGTATCGAGTCGGCCTGTGAATCCTGAGAACATTGGTTCCCACAGCCGACAAACATTTTCACCATATTAAAATTATCCCTGTGGCTCCCTCACCACTAACATTATCTTTGGAGGCCGTGACTTGACTACTGGTAACCGCATTTCATGAGCACAAATATATCACTTACCGAGATCTGCTTCGGCAGAGTGCCATGCTCAGCAGGGTTAAAAGGCGTGATGATATATTTATGTTTATTTTATTTCTAAATTAACCACCCTCGTAGCTCTTATAGTTCTCGAGATAGCAATGGTGGCACACTTAAATGGAACAGCCTGTATATTTGTGTTACTTGAAATTTCCATATGGGTCACTTAGGAACTCGCGGGTCATAGGTTGCCGACGCCTGATCTAAACTATAAGAGCTATTTCTTTTGATAAATGGGACTTTTTGTGCACCATTTGGGAAAGTGTATCTCAAATGTACTTTTGTTTGCTAAAAAAATCTCATAGGTTACTAGATTATGGCGAAATAAGAAAAAAGTTTAATTTTTTCTTTCGTAAATAAATTATAAGCTATTATGAATCAAAGAAAATGTTTCACACAAAAAGTATCTAACTAATGGCATATGTCACACACATAATGGTTTATTTTAATTTTAGACAATTAGAGAAAAGTTACTCAAATAAATAAATTAACTAAAAAGTTAATTAACTAACAAAACCGGTTATAAGTTACTTTAAAATCATATTAAACCATAGAAAAAGTTGATAATTATATTACAAAATTTAATGAACATAATTAAGCAAAGTTTTTAAAATATCCGCCGGCATTTCTAGGAGACAAATGAAAGCGATTTAAAATATCCAATGCCACTTTATTTAATTGTGTAGCAGTAATTGATGCAAACGTATCATTGACAGCGTTTCTCAATTCTTTGTCAATATTAAATATCTTGATATAAACCTTGTCATTCAAAAAGCGCCCTAGGATATTGGATGCTAGCGAATAAGACCATTGATTTCAATCCACGTGTCATCATATTTTTGTTTCAAAAATTCCGTAACCATGCGGGAATTATATGGTAGTGCTCCATCTTGTTGCAACCATAAATTGTTAATTCAATGTAATTGAATATTGTGATTTAAGTCACCAATTTCATTTCTTTATTTAAATATCGTTTAATATACTATAAAAAAAATATGGGAAAAAATATTATATAGCATATTTTCTATACCAATAGGTAAAACTAATTTTTTCTTGGAATCTAGTCGGTCTAATTACTTTTTGGTTTTGATTACGTTAGAAGTGATAATTATGCCGGTAAAAAATATTAGAATTATATGGAGTAGGTGGCTCCGTGGTATCGAGTCGGATTATGGATTTGAGAACCCGGGTTCGATTTTCACAGTCGACAAACAATTTTCACTATAGTTCAATTACTTCTGTGCTGTTAAAATATTTTTTTTAAATTGTACCATTAGACTTACTAAACATTTTAAAGAAAATATTATTAATTAAGTTTATTTTATTTTATTATTGACGTGATTAATTTATAATTAAATTTGCTGTCAAATAAGTGGTACTAAAATTGTTTACTTCAAATAAAGGCCACTTCTTTCTGTAAATTTTGTTGAGCATGTCAGTATCAGTATATAAAATTATATAACACATGAAACTTTCATGCACAGGCACGGAAACACTCTATAGAAATTGACATCTTCTGTTCGTGCTTTCCCGCTATAATTAAGAAAATTTAAAAGTTTTCTAGTTAAATTAGACGAAAATGGATAAATCTATAGGTGAATAAAAAGAAAATATTTAGTTAACGTGGCATTTTAATTTGAACTTTAAATAATTTGAAACAATAAAATTCTTATATCTCTACTTCAAAATCAGGTTATACAAGCGATAGTAACGATACTCTAGCTAGGGCTACAAATCCCCTCACAAATTCCTTTTATTTGATGGCGAATTACGTACACAAAAATCAATAGAGCTACAGGAACAATAGATCTTCCTTATATATTAATTATAATTAAAAAATTCTTGAATAGATATTACGTATCAGTAGCAGGACAAGGTAGATAATTAAAATTCTCGTTTCGTTTGATACGAATAAAGCTTGAAAAGACAACCTGTAATGTCAATATTTTATTATTAGTTAAAAATTGTATAGGATGTGAAGGGCAGGCAAACACAAAAGCGGATAAGATACTCTGCAACTGGAGGTAGAGCTGGCGTTAGCGGTGACGGGGACAGCAGGGCGACGTGGGTTGTACAAAGAAGCGCACGTGTGAAGAGGTTTCGAGGTTCGAGATTCCGTCGTTTGCACAATTATTATCGCGGGCTGAGCGAGTGACGTGTACCCAGAAAGGGCGTCGCCAAACATCAATTACACAAAGGCTCCGGGGTTGAACACGCGAGCTGAAGACACGTCCCCCGCCGGCGGGAGATAATGGATTCAGTTAACTCGTCCCCGAATACTTTCCCCCATGTCGTTCACTGCGGTGTGATGTTCTACAAACACTGTAATTGTACCCGGTAATAACATCTCATTCCCATCATGATGCACTCCAGTCTGCTGCATTGAGTGCCTTCAACTGTAGCAAACCTTCCTCTTTGATGGTTATTTGTATTCTTGATAGAATTAACGATTTGTGGAAGTTGTGATAGAAGAACTCTTCATACAAAATTTGGTATTAATACACTTCAGCGGCTTTGAATAAGTGCGTTAAAAACGAAAAACACTTCGAGGGTATATGCACTTTGATGTGCTGATTCTTAGTACATTTTTTTTTTAATTTCGAAAAATTAAAGAAATGGTTCTTGAAGTGTATACAGTTATTGCTACTAGCCGACACTATAAACAGTAATTTATTTGATGTTTGGATTAAATATTGCAATGTTTATAATTATAATTTAATTATTAATATGTTTCATAAATTGACTAGTGCAGTGTTCATAATTATAATTTATTAATATATTATAAATAACTAAGTAGGCGGTATCGAGTCAATCTAGATTTGAGAAACCGGGTTCGATTCCCAAAATCAATTTTCACCACATTAAAGTTACTCCTGTGGCTACTTCTGCTAACATTTTTGGCGGCCGCGATTTGATGGTTGATAACCGCAGTTCACGCGCAAAATATATCACTCACCGAGATCTGCTACGGCAGAGTGCCACGCCCAGTAATCGGTAGATCACGTGATGATATATTTATTTTTTATTTAAATAACTCTCAATCCTATAATACTAAAAATGTTAACTTATGGTAAACCTTAAATTTTACAAGTTTTGAAGAAATTCATTTTGAATGAGAAACAGAACATCATAATGTATGTACCTTCAAAGTATTTTGTTGGCCCTACTTTAACACTCTGTGTACATAGTTCTAAAGTTAGCCCGTTGGTGATTTTAGGCTGTTTTAAACATATAAATAGGCTGGGTATTTTTTAACATAATATTATCTAAAGTCCAGTATATTCAGTATTTTATATTTCCGAGTGTATTATTAAATTATAAATGAAGGTATTATTTTCCACTTCAGCAACGTATTTATCGATATAAAACAAAAGACAAAATGTCTATTGCGATGTGGAATTGAGTCTTAATAAATAAGAAAAAATAGGAAAAAAATTTCCATCACTTGTCTCGTAATTCCACAGAGGTTTTTACAGCACGTTTGCATCAACTTCTCAGGTCATCAACAAGCAGTTTGCGATTTTGTCGGTAGATGGCACCACGAGTGGCTCCATAGCTCTCATGTCATCTTACCGTTGTAGGTAGGTAAACATCAGTCAGTTCAGCTAAGTCGATATCACAATCCTCTAGTTCCTAGTTGATCTAATTGGATATATAATCGCACCATACTGATGAGTCCGTAAGGACGAAACGCGCGTCTATGGTTAAAGCTGAACTGACCAGCCGTTTGTTGATGACCTGAGAAGTTGATGCAAACGTGCTGTAAAAACCTCTGTGGAATTACAAGACAAGTGATGGAAATTTTTTCTTATTTATTAGTATTTATCGATACTGATACAGCGCACATATTTATGATCAACATTACACAGGTTCATTTCGTAATAGTTTTCGAGCATACGCTGTTATTTTTTTGTCACAATTGAGATAAGTACTGAGACAAATATTTTTTTAAACATAAATGCTGCCCTAAGAAACTCAGATTTCAGTACAAATTAGAACTGATTAAATCAATTATGTCAATTCGAGGCCTATATAGTTTAGTTAGAAAAGAATATTTTCTGAGATAAAAAGTTCCAGGTTAAAACGCCGGTGTAACCAAATTTTTCTCTAATAAATCATAATTGATTTATTCAATTAATTCGTAAATATTTATTCCTTAAATAAATGTCAATAATGTGTGAATAAAAGTGAGAATTAATCAGGTATATATGAGATTCAATAGAATCACGATTTTGTTTCAAAATGAACCAAAGAAATGAAAGCTATGTTGATAGTTTTCCACTAGTTAAATTAATAAGCAATGTTTTTTCACTTAAATTAAATCTTCTTGATTCCCAAAAAATAAATGCAATTTTTATGAACGTCAATTCAAAATAATCTATCCAGATATCAAATTCTCTTCTACAGAATATTTTTTTAAATTAAATTTGAAGAAATCGTTCCAAAAAATATTAAAAATTTGTTAAATTCTCACGCAAAATATCATTCATAAAATGATAATTATCTGATAATATATTCACGTAAATTAAAATTCGTTGTTACGGAAATACAAAATACAGCTCGTGCTGCGTACTCCCTATATTTCCATTTCCATAATAACTTATAATTCATGTCAAAATACTATCATCAATTACTATATCACTTGATATATTAGTTGTGTTGTAACTTTAGTTTTTTTGACAAAGTATTTGTCAAATTTTTTTTTTCGGGCCACCGGTAACGTAGGTACCTATAACTTACATTCATTTATTTAGTCGTCTAACAACGAGCAAAGTGAACTACAAAAAGTTGCAAATAAATAAATTTGAACTGTCAAGAGGCTAACATTTTACAAAGATTTTAACATTATATGAAGTTAATTGCTGCCGATTGCGAGAAATCTAGAATAAGCGACTCGGAATGTACGTGCAGCTATTAACTTACGGTAACATGAATGTCGGCTACGCAAGCTCCGCCGCAGTTCATACCTCCTTGAATGTTATAATGTACTTGCATGCCTTGTAGTTTTAAAGTAACTATAAAATTGTCAATTTTTAAATTAAAATTTCTCTATTTGGATTAAATATTTGAGTCAAAAAAATAAATATTACTCGACAGTTCGACAAATTAAAAAATAATACAAATTTATTGTTTCTATGTCTATATCAATAAAAATACATGTGGTAGCCGTGGCTCAGTGGCATCGAATCGAAACTGTGGATTTGAGAACCTGGGTTAGATTCCCACAGCATACAAACAATTTTTGCCATATTAAAATTACCCCTCTCCACTAACACCTTTCGAGGGCCGTGATTTGACGGCTGCTAACCGCACTGCATGCACATAAATATATTATTTACCGAGATCTGTTAAAGAAGAGTGCCACACCTAATAATAGGTAAAAGGAGTAATGATATATTTATTTTAGTTTCATTCCCAAACTTGTTGACAGCAAGTTTTCGAAAATATGGCGATGTTTTTCAATTTATTTTCTTTTGTTATTTTATTAGATTACAATTGGTAGCATAGGCGTCCGCAGGGGGAGGCAAGGAGGGGCGCTCCCCCTGGATATTAACTAGGGTGGTGACTAGGACTCTCGAACATAGGACTTTAACATGTAATTTAGTAATTTCCTGCTTTCCTAAATATTTTAAGCAAAAAAGCTTGAAATAAAAGTTTTGTGCATAAAATTCTGTATCTCAGCCAATAAACAAAATTAATTTTGTATACTATGGAACGACACAAATTAAATTTGAAAATGACGAAAATTGCCTCATACCTATTGATAGGCATGAAATTGAAACAAAATTAAACAAATGTTTGACGTTTTATTTGTTAAAATAAATGAAGAATTTATTTTGACAGTTCTGACAATTTGAACGTCAAACATTTTTTGTTTTGAGACAATTTTAGTCATTTTCAGATCTAATTTGTGCCGATACAAAACATGCAAAATTAATTTCGTATTTTATTCCCTAAAACTTTTATATATATATATATATATATATATATATATATATATATATAAATTAAATAAAAATTAAATTATAAGTTTACAGATAATAAATTCAAGCTGAAACTGAATTTCAAGCAGTGTTCTTCAGGCCAGCTAGCGACATGTTTCCTATCGTAACGATTGCGTAATCTAAGTTTATTAAGTATACACAGACACAAAATATTAGAAAATAAAAACTGTAAAACTGCTAAATCGGAATTTATTGAAGAAATAGTGTCAATTTATGGAAGAGTTATTAGAAAATTGTCCTTCCTCTTCAATTCAACCCAGACGATGGAGATTAGTAATTTATTTCACAAATTTAAATATTTTGTATCTATTTGTTATGTGTGTTTATTGTTTATAGTTATGTTATTTAAAAATATATATATTTTAGAAATTTATGTATATCTGAGTGTTTTTTTGCGACCCGCCCCTCCCTGGAAAAATGTCTGTGGACGCCCATGATTGGTAGTAATATCTTTAAACAACAATCACCGCAGTCACCATATATGTCAAGGTCTTCAATTTATGAGGCATTGTATAATCGAGACAGTCTTTGACATATATATATATATATATATATATATATATATATATATATATATATATATATATATATATATATATATATATATATAAAAAAATAGAGAGTAAAATTCAAATAACGTCGCAAGTGTTCGCCAGTATGAACTGTCACGAAGCGTTTGCCCATCCAATTTATAATCGTGCACAGTGTTATTGAACTTATGGTTACGTTATTGTAACAAACGTATCCTGCCGTGGCTGTTACTGTAAACTCTAAATAAATATTGTTTATTTTTTTTAATAATCCCCTTTTTCTTCGTCTTAGCTCACTCTTATTAAGTGAATTGTACTTTTTTTAAATATAATGTTCCTTATATGTACAGTGACGAAGCATGGGCGTCCGTAGGGGAGGGATGCAAGCCGGGGCGCACGCCCCCCCTGTATATGAACTAGGGTGACGACTCTCGAACATAGCACTTTAACATGTAAAATTAGAATTTTGTTATTTTCTGCTTCCCGAAATATTTTAAGCAAAAAAGCTTGAAATAATAGTTTTAGGGTTTAAAATTCTGCATCTGAACCAATAAACAAAATTAATTTCACATACTTTCTGACGACACAAATCAGATTTGAAAATGACGAAAATTTCCACAAAATTATCGGTAGGCATGTAATTGAAACAAAATTAAACAAATGTTGACGTTTTATCTGTCAAAATAAATGAAATAATAAATAAAGAACCGTCAGTTTTGACAGATTGAACGTCAAACATTTGTTTAATTTTGTTTCAATTTCATAGCTATCGATAGTTTTGAGACAATTTTAGTCATTTTCAATTCTAATTTGTGCCGTTACAAAGCATGGGAAATTAATTTCGTATTTGATTCCCTAAAACTTTTATTTGAAGCTTTTTTGTTTTAAATAATTATGAAGCTGAAAATTAAATCAATATTATTCTACATGTTAAAATCCTATGTTCGAGAGTCGCGGTCACCATCCTGTATATGTATACATAAATTAAATAAAAATTAAATTATAAGTTTAAAGATAATAAATTCAAGCTGAAACTTTCCAGCAGTATTCTTATGACCAGCTAGCGACATGTTCTCTATCGTAACGATTGAATATTATTAAGTATACACAGACACAAAATATTAGAAAATAAAAACTGTAAATCGGAATTTATTGAAGAAATGGTGTCAATTTATGGAAGAGTTATTCGAAGATGGTCCTTCTTCTTCAATTCAAACCCACACGACAAAGACTAGTAATTTATTTCACAAATTTAAATATTTTTTGTCTATTTGTTATGTGTGTATTTATATTATGTAAAAAAATATTTTAGAAATGCATGTCTATCTGAGAGTTTTTTGAGACCCGCCCCTCCTCTGGAAAAATGTCTGAGGACACCCATTTGACGAAGATAAATGTAAAAATATTTCTGAAGGTGCTATAACTTTCTTAACTCTAGCAGTGTTTAAACTTGTACGTAATTGTAAAAATGCATAAATTTTTGTAGGTGATATGCAGTTCCAAGCTAGACTTATACGACACGTAGAGTAATTTTTAGCGTCGGAATTTGTTGGATATAAGTAAGAAAGTCCAGCAAGTGGAGCGTCTGGCGTCTAAATATTTCAAGTAATAAACCGAGTTTGTCGTGAATCTTGCCTGGGGGAAAGATTAACTTTAACATTACTGTACTGTCTCTAATCAAAATTACTGTGAAACGTGAAGGAAATGTGCGCGCTTAAAGTCGCACAAAAATTACACAGCCACATCATTTTCTTTTGTTTTCATTTTCTTTCTCTCTCTTACCTCCGAGGGCCAGGTCTTTGGTCGTCTGTCGACTTTGTCCACAGACTACAGAAGAAAGCAAAGTTTAAAGAAGTTGTTTCATACCTGAAGATATATGGAGCTGTGCGGCACAGGAATAACTTACCTTTATGATGTGAAACTTGCTAATTTATCACCCGCACACTATTTATTTTATATTTATTATCGAGAAGCGCATTACGAGAGGTTAAATCACGACAAAAATGAACAGCACATAAATTCTTACGGATGCCACTGCGGACATATTACAGCGTCACCGCTGTAACTTTATATAAATTAGATTGTTGTAGAAAACAGTATAATTTATTCTGTAGATCGTGATTTACGTGGCGCAGTCCCTTTCGCGATGATATCATTATAAGATAGAGGCAAAGTCAAATAATTTGGATTACAGGCTATCTGGTTTCGAATCTGGGTCATTCTCATAAATCGTCCGTCAAATTGCCGCGGTTCATGCGAGGCCTACATCACTTATTCGCAATTAATCCGCTATGATTTGCGCATACTTTTCACCCTTTCGCCAATTTGCACCAGATAAATTATTTCCACTACATCAAAGAACACGAAAATTTTATCTCAAATCTAAATTAGAGATTGTGCGTGGGTTTATCTAGTCCGTAAGTTTATTATTAAAAATAAATATCACGCTATAAAATATGAGGAAGGTTATTTCAAAATAGGATAAACTCGTTTCTTTGAAACACTGTAGAAGAAAGTTTATGAAATTATTAGGTTTGTTTCATTTACGAGGTGTGGCTATTAAATAACGAGACTGATGCTGTTTTAACATTTTATTTTGATTCCATACCTATTTACTTATTATCACTTTCAATATACACCCCTCATCTATCTCTACAATGCTCCATGCGAATCTTCCATTGTTCGGAACAGTGCTGGAAGTCTTCTTCTGTTGGCTCCTTCAGAACGCGTGCCGATGTATCTTTCAAAGCTCAAATGTTGTGGCTATTACGGCAAATTTCACGTTAGAAAACAGATAGAAGTCGCACGGTACAAGATCTGGCGAATAGGACGGATGGTGCAACACTGGCTAGAAATCTCTTGACAGACATTGCGAAATGAGCCAGCTCATTATTTTGATGGAGAAACCATGACTTGTCCTTATATATAAATTATAAGTTTCAGTAGCAGTTTTGCCAAGTTTCATGTAAATTTTCACTACAATCCGTTGCTCTAATGTTGCACTTAACATTTTTTCGGCGAAACAAAAAAAACAACTCCACTTACAACGAATGCTACGGCTATACGGATTTGTTTACAGAAGCGAGAGGTACAGCATTCGAAAGAGAAAGCTTCACGCTAAAAAGCTGATAATCGCTGGTGTTTGGCGCATGCGTACTTCGTCTATAGTAGCGACAGTCTCGTTATTTAATGGCCACACCTCGTAGTACTGATATCTAATATTAATCCCGTAAATAACTTCTTAAACAAATTCAAAACGCAGCATTATAGTAGGTTTTCATGTATGCGTTTCGTCTGTCGCAGTGAATCCAGTAGTGCAATCGTGGCGACGTATCCCGTTTTGAGAGTTTGCGGTTTAACCTCTATCGCCATGTTATTGATAATATGAACTTTGATACACATAATATGCTAATAATTTTACTTACGAAACAAGACATATTTTATAAGTCTTGACATATCAGAGAAATCAAGTTAGCACATATATGTTTAGGATATAAAACTATACATTTTTAATATCGCACTGCACCGCGTAGAGAATTGACAATCTTCATCCGTCACTACATTTACAATCGCGTCAATTTATAAAATTTAAAACAAACTAATTAAAACTCTCGACGGACACGACAGAATGGACAAAACGCACATATATGGAACCTCATAACTCAATTTTGCTAAAAAGTATAATTTTTAGAATAAATTATTCTCTTCGCCCTCCTCATGTGTATGTAATTCAAAATAATCAAGTTATTGTAATAAAACTATGATGTTTGATTATAATCATATGTGCGCTACAGAGTTCTTTTGATAATCAAGGTTTCTCAGAATCAAATTAATTGAAGCGCTTCGCCACATTTCTTTTGTTATCTTTGACTTGAAAATTGCAAGGCCCAACTTATCACAGCAAGGTGTAGTGGTATTGGATGTTTATGCCGGATTATATTATTTTTAAATTATGTCTGGAAATACATTATCACTAATTTGGAAATTTGTAATTGTAATAGAGATTAGATACTTAAGCCTTTTGAAGACATATTATGGAATAATATAAGAAAAATTTAATGGCAGCTAATTTAGTTTGAATTTGCACTACTTAAATAATATTCAAACTTATGCACAAACACGTGCTGAGCGGCTCTTAATAATTCAATAAAAATAAATTAAATAAATAAATATATCATCACGCCTTTTATCCATTACTGGATATGGCACTCTACTGAAGCAGATCTCGGTAAGTGATATATTTATGCGCGTGAAGTGCGGTTACCAGCCGTCAAATCATGGCCCCAAAAGATGTTAGTGGTAGGGGAGCCACAGGGGTAATTTTAAATTGGTGAAAATGTTTTGTCGGCTGTGGGGATCGAACCAGGGTTCTTTTGATCCACAGGCCGACTTGATACCACTGAGCTATTAATCCAGAAATTCAATAATCTCATAAATTTTATTAACGTACTTAAAGTTAATGGTTCTGAGGGGGACATCTGATGCCGTAGACTATGCCCCCCCAGCCCCTCAAGGGGGGCGGGAACAGGGGGCAACTTTAAAATCTTAAATGGAAACCCCTATTTTTTATTGCAGATTCTGATAGAGGGTTAAAAAGTATGTAAGTTTTATTCGAAACATTTTTTTTATTGGTCGAGAGATGGCGCTGCAAATGTAAAAGTTAGGTTTTTTGTCAATTAAATTGCGAAAATCGTCACGTAATTAACTGTTATTATTACTTAAGACTTACTCACAACCTTACAAGGTGGTTTTTTTCTCAGCCTGCCCAAATACTACCCCCGCCCCCCCCACCCTTCAAAGACGTAAAGTACTCAAAAATAGCGATTGAGTACTTCTTTTTCAAATTAAATAATGGTAAAATAATTCAAAAAAGAATGTCATTTTTTTTCAAACAGTGTTTGACCGGCCCCCTTACATAGCCCCACCCCCCACTGGGGCTGGTGGCAACTTTAGAATCTTAAATGGAAACCCCTATTTTGTACCTAAGACTCGGATAGAGTTTTAAAATGTAGGTCAATTTTAGTCGGGGTATTTTTTAAAGTTGGGTGGGGCTATGTGGGGGGCCCGGTCAAACACTGTTTGAAAAAAAATGACATTCTTTTTTGAATTATTTTACCAATATTTAATTTGAAAAAGAAGTACTCAATCGCTATTTTTGAGTACTTTACGTCTTTGAAGGGGGGGGGGGGGCGGGGGTAGTATTTGGGCAGGCTGAGAAAAAAACCACCTTGTAAGGTTGTGAGTAAGTCTTAAGTAATAATAACAGTTAATTACGTGACGATTTTCGCAATTTAATTGACAAAAAACCTAACTTTTACATTTGCAGCGCCATCTCTCGACCAATAAAAAAAATGTTTCGGATAAAACTTACATACTTTTTAACCCTCTATCAGAATCTGCAATAAAAAATAGGGGTTTCCATTTAAGATTTTAAAGTTGCCCCCTGTTCCCGCTCCCCTTGAGGGGCTGGGGGGGCAAAGTCTACGGCATCAGATGTCCCCCTCAGAACCATTAACTTTTCATTTGGAACACTTTTTGATTCAATGCAATGTTTCAGAATTATCGCTACTGGCAGATTAAAATGGGACACCCTGTATATATCTACTACTATCGGCAACTGGGCTCTTTGCAGAACAGAAATGTAATTTTTGTAGATTTTTGTTTTCTTACTATCATTAAAGTTAATTAAGAAATATTAATTTCCGACCGTAGAAAAAAATTTAATGTACACCTCTGGTTGAAAGTATGTCTGACCTCTAATAGCTGCAACACGAGCATAGCCACGGCTCGCAAACACCTACTTTCAACCTCTGATATACAAATAACTCTAATGTGTATATATGTATATATATATATATATATATATATATATATATATATATATATATATATATATATATATATATATATATATATATATATATATATATATATATATATATATATATATATATATATATATATATATATATATATATATATATATATATATATATATATATATATATATATATATATATATATATATATATATATGTATATATATATATATACATATATATATATATATATATATATATTTATATATATATATATATATATATATATATATATATATATATATATATATATATATATATATATATATATATATATATATATATATATATATATATATATATATATATATATATATATATATATATATATATATATATATATATATATATATATATATATATATATATATATATATATATATAGCTTGTCACCCATTTTCTGCGTAACCTATACAGGTAATTTTTTTCTCTCATAAGGATAATATAAATAATTATTTCATGCAACCTACTAATTAATGAAATTATGTTTATTTTTTTAAGTATTGTTGATGGAGTATAATAGATTCATTAACAAATTTGCTGAATTTATACTTTGCGTATAAACAATAATTATCATGTTGAAAATATTTATACAGAAATTCAATTTAATATATCTATACGGAACAAGTAATTAAATATTAAATTTAATTATAACAATAACAAATAAATTGGTGAAACGGTTCCAATAATAATATTAACAATAAATCCTGTCATGCAAATCAGTGAACGAATTGAAAATCAAATTGCTTTCAACATAATATTTTTAACAGAGTTCTATTGACTCAGACTATACAGTGCGCCGATAGATTGAATTTTCATGTGATATGATATTATTTCAAGCTTGCTATGTAAATATAGCCTGTGTGACTCGTTTAGAAAACAATTATATAAATGTACGTTTGCTGTTAGGTACTTTTTTCTTTTATTCAAATATTTAAAAACAATAGCAATTGCCAGAAAAATATCAGATCAAAATTCTCGCAGTTGTTTACAAAATATGTATATTTGTATAGTGATGTACGCCATATCCGAATTAAATTTGAGATATTCGTGGATGTTGTAGGCGAGTGAAGTAGAGATTTACACTTTTATATTGTACTTCCTGCATTTCAAACAGATCCACTGACGTGAGTATCAAATGGTTGTACGTGACTTTGTTCCCTGGAGCTCTCGACATCTCGACTCGAGAGTAGTTGGAATCTACGATGACCTCTTTCAATATAACATATTGTAGTTTTTCTTGTTTTGATCGCATCTCGTTTAGATTTAGATGCAGTGATACACATTTTAATTTCTACATTCTGAACAGACTTTTGTTATTTATTATTTATTTATTTATTTATTTAGTTATTTGGGAAGCCGACAGTTACCCAATAATGGGCTTCCACATATTTACAGAACAAATTAGATTATAACAAACAAAAACAATATACAAAGAAAAAATAGTATCTAATAATTTAAACAAAGAATTTGGTCTTATACCTTATTATACAGTACTAAGTTAGTTTTTGAATTGCTTCAAATTTAAGCAAAAAAGATCTAAATGAGGAAATGTGTTGTTGTAAGATGACATTATTTTATTGACATGTGAATTTTTGTAAACGTTACTATTAATTTTAGGGGTATAAAATAAATTATAATTTCTTGTATTTGCTGGCGATATGTAAAAATTTAATTTATCGATAATGCCAAGATTATCTACAAAGTTATTAATTAATTTATATAAATATACTATATCAGCGTTTGTTCTTCTTTGCTCAATAATTTTATATCCTTAGAGATACTTTCACAAGACACATTGTTCATTTTGAACTTATATTTTAAAAGAGATATAAATTTCTTTTGTACAGATTCGATAAGTACAATATTTTTGTTATACATGGGATTCCAAATTTCTGTTGCATATTCCACAATTGGGTGTACAAAAGCGTTATATAACAAAACTAACGTTTCCTTTTTGTCAAATGATTTAGACATTCTATATACAAAGCCTAGAGTTTTATATGCCTTTTTAACTATGAAATCAACATTTAAAAGTAGTTTAGAGTCAAATATGATTCCAAGATCACTAATAGATGTGTTACGTGTAATGTTGATTCCATTTAGGTTGTAAGAATAGTTATTATATTTATATTTCTAGAATAACTTACTATACAACATTTATTTATATTTAATTTAATGACATTTGCAGAACAATAATTACATAATCTTAATAAATCTTCTTGAATACAATGACAATCCTCAAACGAATTTATTGCTTTAAAAAATTTAAGATCGTCTGCGAATAGTAAAAAGTCTCTATGAATAAAGCATTAGGATATTGAATTTATATATATATATATATATATTGAATAAAAGTGGTCCTAGATGCGATCCTTGTGGAACACCAGAAGTTACTTCAATCATACGTGACTGGAAACCATTGCAGACAACTAATTGTGAGCGATTTCTGATATAAGATTCGATCCAACGTAACAATAATTCGTGAATTCCATAAGATGATAATTTTGTTAATAATTTGGAGTGATTAACGCGATCGAAGGGTTTACTGAAATATGTATACACGACATCAACTTGAAGTCTATTGTCCATACATCTACTTATACACAGTGAATGGTATTAAATTATTTAATACAGATTTTTTGGTGCAAAATTCTGATTGTTGATATATAATTATATTATTAAAATCTGACTTAATTTTCTCAGTTATCAAAGCTCCAAAAATTTTCCCAAAAGCAGAAAGTATAGATATAGGGCGATAGTTGCTAATATCTCTTTTATTAACTGGAGTAATATGTGATAATTTCCATATGTCTGGAAATATTCCAGTTCTTAATGATTTATTATAAATCAAATACAAAGGGAGAGATAAGTAATAGGCACAGGATCTTATAAATAACGGCTGTATCTTATCTAGTCCACATCCTTTCTTAATATTTAAGTTCTGTAAGTAATCAAAAATATCATTCTCATGAAGATAGAGATTACTAACATTTGTAGAACTAGTACTATATGGTATATCAGATAAATCAGAGCTATTATTTCCATCAGACTCAATGTATACAGATTCGAAGAAACTAGCAAAAAGATCGCAGATATAATTTCCACAGTAAGCTTCATTATCATCATAATGCATAGAATTTGGCAAGCTGCTACTATTTCTTATATTTTTAGTATGACTCCAGAAAGTGTTAGTGTTGAATCGAATATTATTTTCAATGTGATTAATATAATTTTTACGTAAATTAGCATGGATTATTTTTATGCAGAGGTTTATAATTAAAATTTATAAAAGAAATGTACACATAATTATCTTATTTATATAATTATAATCAGAGTTGAAATTTGTTGGAATAAGAGGATTTTCTTTTGAAATTTATTTTGTTTCAAATACTTCATTTGAATCTGATAAGCCTTTTTAACAAGCTGGTTTTAATTTTTCAATTTGGCATTTTAAAATCTGAATTCAATAACAGAAAAGTAGCCGAATAAATTATTCTGTGATATTACAATGAATGTTATTAATATTTAAAATACATACGTATGTGAATTTATTTTTGGTACAATACATACAGTAATTATTATGTTTCTGTCATTTATATTGTCACGAAATAGCGATATATTTTTTGCCTTTGCCTTTGATCTAGTGGTAGCAAATACCAGTTATCTTGCAACTATTTTATTTATGCTACTTTGTACAACAGGAATCCCAAATTATAGCACAGAATCTGAACTTAGCGAGCAGCAATGTGATAGTTTATATATATATTTTTTCAGTGGGATTCGACTTCATGATATCGGATCAGATTGCCATAAAACTAACTACACTACAGTACTACAGGACTAGCGGCTATTTTGAGGATAAAAATTAGGCAGCGAAATTTAAATTGTGTATAGCTACATCATTTTAGGTTTCCTTTATGTTGGATAAGAATGATATTAATTATGAGTATATAAAAAAAGAAATATGCAAAACTATACAGATATTATGATATTAAAATTAAATATTATATACATTTACAAATAGAGAGACATTCATTTCTATATTTGTATGAAAATTAAAGTAATGTCTATGCTGACTGAGTTTATATACATCATAAATAATATACATAATTTCAGTTGATGACGCGAAAGATTTCCGGTGTGGTAAGAGAAGTACTCCCCTCAATCGTAATATTACACAGTAAACTCTAGGCGTCGCATCTGTGCAATTTGCTACTCTCGCTTGAAGTATTTTATTTCTTTTTCTTAAGTATTCGCTGATAAATTTAACTTTAGCGCTTTATTTTAAGAATTTTTTTAGAAAAGTCGTTCTCAAAATACGGGATGCCATGTTATAGTGAATGTATAAAAGACATTCTATGTACCGAATCATAAAGAAAACAGTTACATTTTAAAATAATTAATATTAATTGTACCGGTAGAATATTCTCTTATTATAAATGACTTAAAATAATTTGTTTTCGTTTTCCCTTGTCAGTCTTAAAGTTAATGCAGTGTTCAGATTTGCAGGTTATTAACTAACTTATACAAAAAATTATTTTGTAAAATATTTCTTTAAAATTTTCAGGAAAATAATTACCCAATTGTTCTGCTGTCATATATAAATTTCCAAACGAAGTAGTTTTGTCATACACTTTAAAATGATAGTAGATTGAAGAGCATATCTAAATTTTTGTGGTAATTAGCAAAAGATTCGCAATTACCATAAATTAAATATTCACCAAGATATTTTAAAGCATTTTTATCAGTTAAGTTTATTTCTATGTAGTCATAATCAGGATATATATATAAAAGGATACTCTTCAAAGAGACTGATTTTGTGTTAAATGATAAAATACAAGAATAAAATTCAATGTCAAATAAAAAACGTAACGATAGTTGATGAGACAAAACACAATTAAACTATTTGTGGTAAATGATAAACTAAATAATCTTTGAACCAATGTTTTAATTCGTTTGTTGATCGGTGTTGGTTGAAGGACTATAGAGTTTAGTATTTATCACAAATCCTAAAAATCAACGGTAACAACATTTACAAAAAAAAAAAAACTAATTAACTAAATGGTGATAACGAAACAAAAGTGACATATAACAACTCGCGCGATTCCCTGCGAATTGATTTCATTCCAAATATCGGCAGAGTGAAATATTATTGTATTGTATTTATAGTTGTGGCCGTGCAGTCCCAAGTTCAAGTCTACCGACCGGCAAGTGTATATGATGTTAAAATGCGGCAATATTAGGAATGTAACCGTACACTCTGAACTTTAATGGGCCTTTCAAGACTTTTTTGAATTTTTTATATATTATCTACGTAATAAAATAATTATACCCAAATTTTTAATTTTTTAAAAAAACTAGTATTAAGCATGATAAAAATATTTAAACTTTCGAAACAAATTAATATGACGTGGTTGCATCTTAGCTTAAAGAGAGACAGATAAGACAGAGATAAATAACACGTAACTTGTCGTTGTCAGTAGAATCCTCAGACAAAACATAACTAGAGGGATAACATCGGCGTTTGTTGTGAGTCAGAAAGGGGTAGAATAACTGATCGGTGAGGCGGGTGCGCGGCAAGGAGTAACTTGCATAACATCAAAGTGTACTCGCTCCTTGCCGCGCATCCGGCGGACCGTCAAGTTATTCCATTCTTCTCTGCTTCACAACACTGCATTGACTTGAATACGGCATAATTCGTCTAGTATTATACGTCATTGGTAGAATCGTAGAATGCTGAATGCTTTTTTCTTCGTCTTCTTGAGCACCGATAAACGTTTCAGACAAAGCTCTGTGATTGGCTTAATGCAACTACGTCATTACAATATGGCAGTGCGAACGTTTTAAATTATTCAACTTTAACTTTCATATTTCAGCAATAAAGATATAATTTATGGTATGATTTTATATTGTATTAAATATGATTCACGGTCAAGAATTTATTTTAATAAATATATATTAAAAAGCTCTACCACTTGAATATTGAGATTAAGTTCCTATTATACAGAGTAAAAAATAAAATAAAATATAAAACATTTATCCCCTTCAAAAAATCAATTATGTGGTTACTTAATATGTAAAGGAACAACAAAGCACAGAATTTTCTAAATTTATTTGAAATCACTGCTAGCGTATTACAAGTCTTTAGATATAAATTTTAATGACCAACAAGATAGTTTAAAATTTGGATATAATAGCGAAATAAATCAAGAAGGATTCTTGTAATGAAGAGAGAATAAATGTGGTAGTAAATGTCGTTGTAAAAACAAGTGAAACCGAAAAAATGAAAGCTAAAGCTGCCAAGGGCTGCTATCCTACTTGTAAATCACAATGGGTGGTGTCATAAATTGCCGACGGATCAGAATTTCACAGGAAATTCGCGGTCCTAATGATGAATGGCCGTTAAAGTTTCGCTGTGTCGTAATCAAGCGAGTCTATTTCCGAATAAAGTTCGTGGAAAACATTATTTATTGGTTGGCAAAAGTCGTTTGACAAGTAAAAATTTTTGCCTGTTTGTTTATTCGAGGCGCGTAACAGGGTTGTCATTTCACCGCAGGAATATAACGCGCCCTTAATTATACACCCCCAACCCGGAGATTCGCCACGATGTCAGCTTCAACTTCTCGCAAACAAATCGTTTTTTCGATTTTTCTTTCATCCTGCATTCCTGCCCCAGCCGCGCCAATAAATGAACTTATCTTCCAGAAAATAGTAATAAACCTCAGTGATAAATACTTTCGAACCTCTTATTTACTAAATGTAAAATTAGTGTAGCTATTTAAATATGTTTCAATATCATAGGATCGTTTTTTTACTTTGTTATACACAGTATAGGAAGTATTGGAATCGTGAAAAAAATCGGTGACGAAATTTCTCGCAGAAATACTTGTTTTGAGATCCACTGAATTCATTTTCTCAATGATGTCTGTGTGTCTGTGCGCGCGCGCTTGTGTGTGTGTGTGTGGGGGTGTGTGTGTATGGGGGGGTGTGTGTGTGCGTGTGTGTGTGTAGTATTTCATATTAATATTATTTTAGGTATAATTGTATTTTTACTAGTCTCATGAACGAGATAAGATTTGTTAACGAAACTTGGCAATTATAAGTTTCATGAAAATACGAAAAGCTGAGTTGATTTTGAATGAAATTGAAAAACCGGAAGAGGAAGTTTACTGGACACACAAAACAATAAATTCCATTTATTTCAAAAATGGAATCAGTTACGAAAAAAAGTTTCAAATAAATGATGTTAGCAAAAATATTTGGAACATAAAACGTTATTTGCAATTTTCCTGTATACGCGTCTAATTTTGAGAAAAACTAATTTATATAGTTAATAATATATTCCAATAATCATAGTAGCAATAGAAACAAAAATCATAAACATGTTTAACATTTATATGTCAAATAATAATTGTCAAACGCAAGGAGCAAGTCATGAGTGTTCAATTGTTTTTGATGCTATATCAATTTCATTGATCTATATATTAATTATACTGTATATCAGAAAATCGTGTGGTGACCACACCAGATTTTTTATCTTTCTAAATACACCACAAATCAGAGTAAAAATTATTACAGAATTTATTAAATTGTACCATGTACGGAAAGTAAAATAAAAATTTGATTCAAAATGATAACTTCCTGAAAATTAATGTTTCTTTTCATGAATTTTAGTATCATGTAGGGTTTAAAATTGCAATACTTCTCTTCTTTTGGTAAATATAAAGCGAGAGTTTTTGAAATTATACAATCGGATAATTTTTTTTAACTGAATATTTGTTTAAAAAATACTTGTATTGTATTTTTTTTTGCTCGTCTGTTGTGCGGAAATACGTTACTTACTTTTTTAACAATCATATAAATACAATAGCTCAGTCGAAGCATGAATTTAAATTCCTGCTCGTTTGTTTGCCAACTGTAAATTCATAATCATTTTCAGCTAAATTGCCTGAAACTTCAAAATTTTGTCGCACGATGCCAACGATTTGATTAAAACTTGATATATTAGTTAATTATGGTACTATTGGAATAAAAGAATGATAACAGCACTATCAGTGAATAATTGCACATGATAAGTGAGCAATAAATCGTGTAATCACTAGAGTGCTGTAATATGATTTAGTCAACGTGTAATATAAAAAAAATATGTCAGTGCATACTCCTCAAAATTAATAAAAATAAAAATCAAATTTGATAGTTTACCTCATCCGAAATAAATGTTTCAAAATGCAAGAAATGTGTGATCAATATTTTTAATAAATATTGTATTATTTTTAAGATAGGGATACATCTTTCAGAACTCATAGTTTAAATTAATATACATATGGATTAATTTCAAATAATTAAAACAGAACATGAAGCAAAAGTGCATTTATTTTATAATAATTTTTGATAATGTTTAATGTATCAATATGTCTGTATTTTGATTACTTTTTTTTTGTAAAAAAATAACTAGTGAGTAATGAACTGTATTATCTAATTCAAATAATAATCAATGACATAATAAGTCTAAATAGTTGTTATAGTTATTTGTAGCGCTGATATTAATGACAAATGGATATATTTTGTATTATTGATATTCCTGCAAGTTATGTGAAAACAAAGTGTTTAAGTCAAGCCTCATTTTGCATATTTATATCTTTTTGGGCTTTTTTTTTCGAATTTACATATTTGATCATATTTAGAAATTATGTTAATTTTTCATATGTGTTCAAATAGTGAAAGAAATTAGTAATATATTCAAGATATTAATAGCCTGATGAATACAGGGAAAAATAATCAATTCACCACTACGGGTCCAATATTGTAAAGATAATGTATATAGTGTACCAGTGGTGTAGACAAGGCGAGGGTTTTCGAGTCTGGATTTGTATCCACTTATTTGAATTTTTCAGAATTAAAAATATATTGTATCAAAAACATTAAAATTTCATGCTATGATTTGTAAGTACGTATGTAATATGCCAGGGAATGATTAGTCCGTAATTAAAGTAGCTTCATATTTAAGTGGTGACACCATTTAGTCTCATTAGTTGAAAGAACTCCCAGCGTCACCCATATAGTGATTTCATTGTTGCAATAAGAATAAATGTTTTGAAGACTACGAGGTGTGCCTATTAAATAACAAGACAGACGCTGCTACAGACGAAGTACGCATGCGTCAAATACTAGCGAGCGTCAGCTTTTTAGCGTGAAGCTTTCTCTTTCGATGCAGTACTTCTCGCTTCTGTAAACAAATCGGTATAGCCGTAGCATTAGTTCTAATTAGAGTTGTTTTTTTGTTTCGCAGAAAAAATGTTAAGTGCAACATTAGAGCAATGAATTGTTGTGAAATTTCACATGAAACTTGACAAAACTGCTACTGAAACTTATAATTTATTGAAAAAAAGTACCCGAATTGTGGAAGGACAAGTCATGGTTTCTCCATCATAACAATGCGCTGGCTCATTCCGCAATGTCTGTCAAGAGATTTCTAGCCAGTGTTGAACCATCCGCCTTATTCGCCAGATCTTGCACCGTGCGACTTCTATCTGTTTCCTAAGGTGAAACTTGTGTTAATTGCAACAAGATTTGAGCTTTGAAAGCGATAACGGCACGCATTCTGAAGGAGCTGACAGGAGGAGGGGTGTATATTGAAAGTGATAATAAGTAAATAGGTATGGAATCAAAATAAAATGTTAAAACAGCATCAGTCTCGTTATTTAATAGCCACACCTCGTATTTCTCATTCTCTCAAGTCTCAATTGTATTTGTTACTCGCTCGTGTATTATCAGTAGGTACCTATCTAATTATTTGAATGCGTTTGTTTAAAACGACCAAAATAGTTTTTAAAGATTTCGTTTATATTTTTGGAGACAAGAGGTCTAAATTTATTTATATTTAATATTTTTACTAAATTATATTATTTTTACATGTACCTAATATATATTTTTTAAATTATAAATAATAGAAATAGCCTAAACTAATTTTGAACCTTACCTTTTTAGATTTCTGGCTACGCCACTGTAGTGTACCCCCTTCCATCACAATCTGTATAAGGTGGGGTTAATGCGGTCCTTTTTTATGCAGACAACTCCAACGCAATAAAACTAATTTTGAGCTGTTTTCCGACGATCAACCAGCAATCAAAGATTACAAAATTATATTAAATATAAACACTGGCTCAATATTTAGCTTTTATTAAAGTAAATTATTGTTTTATTGGTGTTACCTGATTCACTCTCACAAAAACACCAGGTGATACGATAATGTTTTATTTTTTGATATCCCATCTACAGTACCAACTTCTCACTTTACCCGTGCATAATAAATTATACATAACTTTCCAAGTCAACTATATAATATTGATGCCCGATTTATCAATCGATTTTTAAGTAAATGTTATCTAACAGCAACATAAATTATATGTATTCTCCTACGAGTATATTTAACAGACAGATAATTATAACAGGCACATAAAGCCCCTGGCACATATAGCGTCAAGACTCCGAGTCTACCATTTGACTGCCAAAAATAGAAACGCCTCTATTTTCAGCAGTCTCGACTGCCGAACACCAACTTCATTATGATGCTGGTTTTTTCGCTATCTTCCTTTGTTGTTTGACGTATGAATTATTATTGTTTATGTTCTTGTTTGATTTTTGTACATTTTTATAGTTAAATTCATTTACTTTATACATAGTTCGAAACTTTTAAGTTTTCATATTTCATTTATAATTAAAGTAATTTTTTTTAATTTATTTTTTTGTTTTATATATCCTAGTTTATTGTTTTTATATTTCTTAATAATCGACAAACATTTTAAATAATACATTTAAGTTTTAATATTTCATTTATAGTTCATGTAATTTTTTTTTAATTTAATTTTTTGTTTTATATTTCGTAGTTTATAGTTTTTATATTTCTTAATAGTCGATAAATATTTTAAATAATACAAATTAACAAATAACACGTTAAAATTAACAAATATTTATTTCTGACTGTCAGAAACACAGACTCTATATGTGTCACCCGTTTTGGACGTGACTCTCAGTTTTTCAGCAGACTCGGAGTTTTGACGCTATATGTGCCAGGGGCTTAATAGTTGAAAGAAAAACTGAGTATATACAATATATACAGGCTGTGTAAGTGAAATATAGGCGTTTAACATAGGAAATCAGTTTTTCCGTTCAAATTGCTCTCCAAATTATTTTAGACAAAAAGCTTCAAATGGATGTCGTAAAGCAAAAATTTCTACATCCGAATCAATAACAAAAAATAATTTTGGCTACTTCATAACTGCAGAAATAAAATTTGAAAATTGATGGAATTAAAATTTTATAGAATTAGACATGGAATTAGAAACAAGAGACGAACAAAAGAGTAACGATTTATTACATCAGTATATATAATATAATTCATTATTGATATACAATTAATACTTACCTAGGGGTAGTAGCTAATATTAGTGAAGTACTAAGGAAACTAGAGACACAAGGTTTGGATTCTCAGAATCTGTTGATTTAATTCAAAACTTAAAAAGTAGAGTCAGCAACGTAAAAGGTACTCGTACAACAGCAGATCGGATAAAAACTTAATTGGGGCAAGTTTTAAGAAAAAATGAGGGGTTGAGTTAGCTTCTAAAAATATCCAATATATTTTAAGCAAACCATAGAAAAACTGTTCAAGTGAATCCATCAATTACAAGCCAATTTAATTTTGTATCAGTTTACAACAGTAGATGTAGAAAGAAACTTTTCATGTATCATGTTACAAGCAAACATTATCGGCTCGCAGGCATAATTTTTTTATCGACATTTTATCAGAAAACTTATTTGTTAATATTTATATTTCTGTAGCGAAATAATATTTGATTTTTTATTTACATCCAATAGTTTCGTTTAATTCGCGTTAATTGTATTTTTATGCAGTTACGCAAAATAAATCCACTTCTTTTATTTATTTTATTATTTACTAGCTGTTACCCGCGACTTCGTTCGCGTGGTCTACAATTTAATGCGAGTACCTGGCATGCGTTGCGATGCAATTCAAAGAAAGAAAGTGTCTGTGTTTAATTCTGTTTATTGAAGTGCTTCAGGATACACAATATTTTTAGTTTATTTCTTTGGGACGGACACGAATAAATCAGAAGGTTTTCCGACGTGTGAGCATGCCACATACAGCTGTCCATGTGAGAAGCATGGATTTTCCAAATTTAGTACACACACTTGTAGCGATTGTCACTGTGTTTTGTTGATGGCCATTGCAAATGCGAGTCGTTCCGAACACTGCAAACGTTTGAATTCGAATGGAATATTGGTCGGAATCATTGGGATGCGTGGCAACAGTACATTTTCTCCTTTAAATTATTCCATTTAAAATTGTACCTTCGATGATATTGTTCATCATCTTTTTCACTGAAAAGCCTGGTACCGTTACAAAGTCGTTGTGAATTGATGTTTCGGAGAAGAATAATATGCACGCCAATTTTTAATGTTAAAACGTGCGGCGGCATGCCTGGTAAATCAAGTGAATTCAAGAATTCAGTTGGATAATTGACAACTTTGTCTTGATTCATTACAGTATCGATGGACTTATACAATGTCGCTTCGCCTGGTATTTCGTTTTGAATGCTGAAATTGGTGGCATTGACATCGTTGTTTTTGGCTGCTAATATAGCACGTGCACTGAGCCAATGATGATTTTTGTAATTCTGTGCAATTTTCGGGAATACTTCGTGAATCAATTCGTCTGTGGTTGGCAATGTGATACATTGTGTGGATTCATCGATTGGCATTTTTCCATTGCCAATATCCAATAATTGTTTTGCGAAATGTTCAGCGGATGCATCATGTTGTAGTTATACACGCATATTGGTCTTCAAAATTAATTTCTGTATGTGTCGCCATAAAACTCATAATTTGAGACATTCATTTTGGACGTTTATGAATTCCGCCATTATAATTTTTGAATACTGGAAGATCCAGAAAAAAGTTTCAAATATTAATCTACATTTTTTAAATAATAAGCTTTTATTGTATATCAATAATATACTGATATGCAGCATTTGACATTTCGCGATAGTTCAGTGGTTAGAGCATCTTCTTAACTATACGGAGATCGCAAACTCGAACCGCGTTCGGAAAGATGGCGGATTGGAAGTTTAGTATATTAAGATTGGTTTTCGTCTATGCCTATGCCAAATTTAAATCGAATTAGTGCAGTATTTTTCAGGGTAGCTAGCGGCCATTTTATTTCAAGATGGTGGACTGAAGCTTTATTATACCTATATGTTAATATTGGTTCTCGTCTATGCCTATACCAAATTTGAATCGAATCAGTGCAGTACTGTTCAGGATAGCTGGCGGTAATTTTTTTTAAAGATGGTGGACTGGACTTGTGCTATGTCAGAAATTTTCGAATCGGATGAATGATATAGGAACGCATACGGGACAAACAAACAAACATTTATATTTATATATATATATATATTTATATATATATATATATATATATATATATATATATATATATATATATATATATATATATAGATTTATAATTATAATTTGTAATCGTTGAATAAAAAATCGAGAAATTAATATACTCCTACAGCATAATTAAAATTTTTACATTATTTAGAATGCTTCTGCTTATTTCCATAAAATCTAGAGCACATTATGTGCATGTATCCGTATATATGAGAGCATATAATTCCCAGTTATTTGCATACCTGGGCTGGATTGTTTGGCGTACGAAGTATTTACCTGGGAGCTGGCGCGATAGCCGAAATGACAATAATTTGAGAACGCAAAATATACTACGTTTTTTTTTTATCAACGGACCCAGTACTGTAATTGGGATAAAATTCCTATTGTACAGAGTAGCGTAATTAATTAATTAAATAAATAAATAAATAAATAAACTTGAGATTTTCAGATTATTAACATTAATTCTGTTAAATAGAAAAATTTATCAATTTATTGACGAAAATAAATTGATGAAGTAATTTATGAAATAGAACATATTCAATTTTTTTCCAATTTTATTGGGGAATTTTTGTTTACGTTTTCAGTGCACTGTATTTGACATTTCAAGCTATATATAATGTTTCTTCTTATCTGTATGATGTATTTTTAAATATCTTCTACCTTTCCGTTTTTACAAAAAGACATGATTTCAGAAAGAAAAATCTAAAATCTAAATAGTATAACATTTTCTTTGACAGTAGCTCTAAATTTTATTTCCAACGAATATACGAGGGCAGGGTGAAAAGTCCCTGAAAAATAAAACAGATGGCGCCATCTTTAACTAGAACGCATTAAAATTTTCAGACTGATATGTCATTCAGTTCTGTTTTGACACCCATCGAAAACAAGCAACCTTGAAGATTTTTGAAAACATGGAAAAAGTGAATTTCGCGTCTTTTATCTATTTCCGAACTTGAAGAAATGGCTCGGCGGAAAGAGATTTGGCTCCAACGATGAGGTCATCGCTGAGACAAACGCCTATTTTGAAGGATTGTCAAAATCGTATTATTTGGAAGGGATCGAAAAATTAAAAAAATGTTGGGAAATAAAATATGTTTTGACCAAATAAATCATTTCTTGTTTCATTTTTCAGGGACTTCTCGCCCTGCCCTCGTATAGTATTTTTGCTATTTCGGAATTTGGTGCTGTGATCGATAAAATTATTTTAAAAATCGTTGCTAATAACTACGTACAGTTATTAGTTATTTACGCTACGAACTTTAAATTCACTTAACCCTTGTAGTGCATACAAAAAATTTCTTCCAACAGCGAAAAATGTATTCAAATGTTTTAAATATTTTCAAATACATCCTTGATAATATAATGATATACTAACCATGCTGAAGGTAGTATTTTATGAAATAGATTAAATTCGCCGTTAGTATCGTATATGTACTCGTAAATGTAAACTTTTTTTGACAGTGAAACAATTCAAAATTTGGTTTAGTTTATATTTATGATATTTCACAATCAACTCAACTTCCAGAGATACAGACTGATTAAGTGTCATCTTAAGTATCTTTCTAAAGTTGATTTGACAGAGTTTATTTTGTTTATTATATTTATTAGTGCTTATGTTATAATAACTTCAGTATCCCTTAGATGATTATTTATCGAGTTTATGGCTTTTCTGAATTGTCGCGTTTAGTTATACGGATGTGATGACATATATGAGTAAATTATTACCTTAGCGTTGGTCTGGAATAGAGTTAACCTTTGTAATTCACTCCGTCTGGTTTTTTTATATAAACTCGTAACGGTTACCTCTAACCAACGCAACGATACCACCTAATTACCCCTTGTCCGCACGTTCCATGGAAAACAACAACAATTAGTTAGTAGTAGATTGACTTTTATCAAGGCAAGTTGTCTCTCGTCTGCATATGCAAGATGTATTCTTGCCGTGTAATTTAGTAACTTTAAATAATACTTTTGTTCATACGTTGTTGTTGTCGTTTCTCGTCGTCCTTAATTTGTTTAATATCATTATTAATTTATATCTTTTGTACTTTGTGATTTATGTTTTCTTTTATGTGTTAATATACAGTGAAACTTCCCTAACTCGAATCTCAAGGGACAAGAAAAAAAATTCTAGTTACGGAAAATTCGAGTTATAGAAAACACACAAAAAAAATGTCATAACTAGCATATGGTCCAATCAAATTGGGTAAAATATTTTCAAGCCAATGATCACGAGTTGGCAAATCCGCTGCAGCTCTTTCACCACAAATCACCTTTTGGATAATATTATGCCTTTTTCTAAACTTAAATAACCACCCTACACTAGATAAAAAATCTACATTCCCCAAAGCCTCTGCAAATTCTTGAGCTTTTTCTCTAACTATGGTTCCCAAAAGAGGTAAATTTTTATTTAGTGCTGTAACAAGGTGGTTTTGAGTTGACTGTAGATATTCCGTTAGTTTGCTTCCCTGTTTTGCGCGATAAGATTCTGAGAAAAATCTTAACGTGGCAACGAATGTGTGTGGTCATCTGCAGTCTTCGGCCATGTGTTGCATCCCCGAAATACCACTCTTCACCCCCGCATAAGAACTTAGCGTCTGTTTTTTAACTGTAGCATCAGTCAAGCCAGGTTTGCTCCGTCGGCCGGTCAAGATGTGACCGACGTCAAATCCGTTTTCGCGCTTTACGCGCATTTAATTATCATTTAGTTAACTATAAATGTTTCTAGTTTTATTTTATTATAATTTTATTCGTAATATAGTTCATTAAGTTAAATAAAGTTATATGTGTTGTAGTGTGCGTATTATTAAACCAATAATAATCGTTTTAGTTTTAATTAACAATCGTTTCATTCGCATCTAATAATTCGCGCTCGCGATGTTCATATCCCCTTGTGTTACAGTGCAGTGATTACTGACTTGATCATAGCTTCGTCAATATCATCATATACGCAGGTTGTAAGCCTTTTGCGTTTACTGCTAACACCATAGTCTTTGATTTTTGCTAAAAGTGTATCCTTGTTTTTCAAAATGGTGGACAAGGTGCTGGGAGGAATACCAAATTGTGGAGCAATATCCTTTTTTTTCTTTCGGTGATTAATAAACATTTTTTTTCAACTTTAAATTTCACTTCGCCATTTTAGAGATGCACTTCCACAACAGTACTAGACGGAAGAAAGCTCTAATTGCCACTGAACTTGTCATCAACTCGAACTCGTCCACGACCTAAGGGGAAAACACTGTCCGTAAATAGGAATTACCCCGAAAAATTCGACTTACTAATGAAATATCAGCTCGTGTTATAGAAATATTCGAGTTATAGAAATTCGACTTAGGGAGATAAAAATACATTAAAAATAAAAGAAAACGTAAATATTTGTGATAAAAATTCGACTTAAAGAATAATTCGAGTTCTAGAACTTCGAGTTAGAGTAGTTCCACTGTATTTGTTTTTACACAAAGTTTGACCATTTATTTCATCTTTTATTTAATTGCGTCTATTTGGCATCACAATTGACTCAACCACGTTACTAAACAGTAATTTATATATTGAGAATATTCTCATAATATAAAACAAAATAGAAGATTACTGAAAATTACGGCTGTTATATTTGTAAAATATTTAAGAAGAATTGACTGTAAATATAGTGCATGATGTGGTACTTTCTGCTTCGACATAAAAGGACAGCGAACATAATCGCGTGCCGTCCCTCGCTTGATTCGCGGGAACAAACAGCTGCTGCTGAATATTGCTGTTACAATATGAACGCTATGGTCTGCAGAAATGTTTTTTTCAAATGCCTCTTTTACTTCTTAATCCGTTCGTTATGTGGTATTTAATATACTTTCCATTGTCACTACATAAGTCCATTTAATTTTCTTCAATTACTTCATGGAAACCAATTTGTTAGAATAATCTTTATACCGTCATTGTCTTGTTAAGTTCTTTGTTTACCTTACAGTGATGTTTATTTATTTATTTGTAAATGTACAGCTGGAACTTATTCCCAATTACAGTACCGAGGTATAAACTGCAGTCAGCTATATCTTGGCTACGATTGCCTGTAAATAATAAAGTATTAAAATTTTTCAACTGCTTTATCACTATCTCGAAATTAAAATCAAATTGATTTATAAAGAGACAAATTGAGATACCGCCAGAATTTGAACATATATTCTTTCAACCAGGGTTGTGGAGTCGGAAAAAAAATAACCTCGGATTCCGACTACGACTAAAAAAAAATAAAAAAATTAGGTGTTCAACTTCGACTCCGACTCCATTCCAACTCCGACTCCAATTAATAAGTACAATTATTTATTCAAATTCAAACAATGACAGGTCATAACTTAAATAGTTTACGTGTGGATAAATAAATGTTCTCAATAATTTTATTTTTAAATGAAAATATTTATTTTTATTTTTTCCCATCTTTTTCATCATACAATAACAATAGTAATAAAAAGTACTTCTATTAATAATAACATAACAAAATTAGAAAACAAAAAACTAAGAGACTTCACACCTCTGCTTTAAACTAACTAAGCAACGGTCATCTTTGATTCAAATCTGATTTTATTTCAATTTATAATTTATTTCAATAACCGTAACTTAGTTTGTTCAGAAGCAAAGTGAAGGCCCGTATTTAAAAAAAAATAACTTGTAGATACTCAATTTTTATAAATATAATTTTATGAGTGAGATATAGCATGAAAAATATGATATACTCCATCCCCTGTATGAAAACGATGACGTCACATTCAGTATCCATGTGATTCAAGATTTTGTACTTAAAACGTTAACATTGGTATTGGATGACATTTTTAAAACATAACCTAAAATTTAAATGTCAAATTAAAATATTTATTATTTTATAAAATTTAATTTGTTTATAATGAAACCAAATTCTGCATATATTAAATAAAAATCAAATATAAATTAATCTTAACGCACAAAAATTTTACCTACCTTATTAGGTATAATATGTAATTTTGTAAAATAAAACTCAAAGGAATATACATTTTTATATGTATTATTATTATATATAAATAAAAATATTTGAAAATACAACATACAATGCACATTACCTCTTGTACTACAATTAAATTAATTAAAGATTCTCGATTCTCTCTAACTCCAGCGCAAAATAATCATGAAGATGACAAACACATTTATGCATTTCATTACCTAAAATTTTTCTAGCCATTTCTTATTTCTCAGTCTGTATTTATGTATCAAAAATGTCACAAACTTAGAAATGACAGGTGAGAAAATAACAAAATCTTACCATAGGTCTCTGTTTTTATCTTATAAACAAATGTGAACAAAGTAAATGTAAATTTTCGTATTAGTAAGAACTGTCATACGTTTTCATTAAAATAATAAATGTGATAGAACGTGAAAAAACATGAAACGTGTGTCTTAACTTATTAAGACATACGTTGTGTCATTCGCATAGGTACGAATAATATTATTAAAAAAAGATAGCTATATTTCATCGTATCTATGATAACATCGTCCACATATGACGTCATCGTTTTCATACAGGGAATGGAGTATATCAACGTTGATATATTATTTAAAGGCTCCTCGCCTGCATTAATAAGAATATTTAACACAATCATATTTCAGAGGTTTTTGAATCTCGATGAATTGTACATGAACATGCTTTACATCTTGTCGCTATTTTATCCCACTTTTCGCTTTTTTTCTTCTAAATCACTGCGTCTGTTTGTTTATGTTCTATTATATTTTATATTCTATAGCTACTTCAACTAATAATCTGACTTCATTTATAGAAATTTACAGATCGTGCACGTTTTCCTGACATTTTGACAGTTATAACAAAATCAAGGAGATAGAAACAAAATTACAATCATATATTTAATAAACGTCATAAACAAGTTTTGTATTTCTTTCTAGTTAATTATTTTCCTAACATTCTCACTCTCTACAAGATCAATTGCAATTTTGACTTATTTATTTATTAGGTACTGTAATCAGAGTGAACTATGTACAATGAATATTAATTTAACGCGCAACTAACAAATAATCACACGGGTAGCGGGCCACCAAGAAGTATTTAGACTCGACTTGCTACGAGTATTTAATTGGAAATGGAACTGAATATTATTTAAACAATTGAACAATAACGCATCTACAACCGACGGGAACTTACTGCATGGTCAATAATAAAACAACAACACGAATTCCACTATAACAAAATTATATAAACTTTAATAAAGTACAAACACAAAGAAATGAAAGTTATATAATATAAAATAATCTACCTTTAAATCCGTGATTCTATATAATCAAAAGACGCTAAAACTAATATACAAACAACTCAATTTCGATCCTTTACAACGCAACCAATATTTACTTCACAATCGCACAATTTAACAACAAACAAAATCAACTTACATGTGCTTACAACAACAGCAGCTTGCAATTCGAGAACCTTCTTAGTACCAACCAGATACTGCAACATTTGACGAGAGAGTGAGAGCGAGACTTTACAATTTCCATTTTTTATAGCTTTAAGGGCTGAACACTACCAACAGAAGTTCTCAAAATTGCTTGCTGGAGCTATTCTCGTCATAAGGAAATGCTTGACCTTTAAACTAACATTTTTACGGTAACTGATTTCGCGCCAAATCCAACGGACAAATACTTCCAAGAATTGCATACAGAACAAAGACTGACCAAACATTTCTCTTATACAGAAAATACTCAAATTAAACAAATAGTAACAAACGCGAATGCGGCTTGTTACAGTACCTAATAAGAAGAAGACGAATAAAATGAACTAGATATCTAAAAAATAAATATCTTCTTAATAAATAATTTATTTTGCTAATAACTATTAGCTAGTTTATTAGGAGATGAATATCTCGGCCCTAAGTAATATTAAAATTCATGAAAATGTGCACAAGTACAACACTAGAAACAAATCAAACTCTAGTAAACCTAAACCTAAATTAATATTAGCCGGCAACAATCCAATTTCAGTGCTTATCAGGTTGTTAAATAAGCTACCTACGTATGTCTATTAAAAATATGCAGGCAAACAAACAATTTAAGGTAAATCATAAATGAAAATATTTTTGATAGACTATTGCTGGGTTGGAAGAAAAAATTAAAGAGGTCTTTAGTGAAAGAATTGTTTATCTAACATCTGTATCAATGGCGATTTTCTGAAATTTATTGAATCGTTAGTTGCTAATGAACAGATAAAACTTTCATACTACCCATCAAAAACATATTACAGTGTAAATGAACATTCTAATTATGATTTATAAATAAATTATTGTACGTGTTTGTATATTTGACGAGCTGTATGTCTGTATCTGATCACTGTAATTAATAATAATTATTATTATTCAAAATAATGCTGACAATTGCAGAGGTTATGACAACAGGATCAAGTGTCAGTTCTGGTTAATGTTGCCACCGGATTTTAATAAAAATTCTCCTTCAGTTCAGCAAAATCTTATTAGGCGGTCGTTACATTCTATGCCGTACGAACTATGTATAAAATCGATTCAATAATACAATATTTAGAAAAAAGTCGCTTTTATCAACAAAATTAACATTATTTTTCAAAATGCTTTATAATAACTTATGAATATTCACTTTTAAAGTAAATTTTATTATATCTAATTATAAATCAAGCGTTACGGAAATATAAAAATATTTATTGACAATATTTTAATTCAGGAAAAGAAATATTGATTACGGCCCGCGTCACTTATACATCTATCCCTAATGACCCTTTGCTGCATTTAACTTTGCGACTCTTGGTTTAAAGCATATGACCGGAGTTTAAAAGCACAGATTCAAATCTTGGCGATATCTCTATTTTCCTCTTTATAAAACAATTTGATTACATCAAATGTTAAGTATTTACTTAAAAAACTAATTAAATTTCAGTTGGCAAATATTATCCTTAAATAACAATATCACTGCAGATGACTTTCGTGTCAAGTCTTTCAGTATATGAAAGAGTTGTGGGATCGACGCTGCCTTTGATACAACAAAATAGAGAGAAAAATTGGAATAAAATAAGTTTTGAATCCAGGTGACCGTAACTCAGTTGATTTAATGTATATAACCGGCTAATATAGATACATATTTTGTTTAGTACCTCAGTGCCGCCTTAAAACATTTTGCCGCCCGGGAATAACTTTTAAAAATCGCCATTTTTGATAAAGAAAAAAATCGTTTTTCAAACATCAAACTGTTACAAATTATTAAGGGTATGTACGCTCTACTAAGAAAAAAAGTGGATCAGAAACCATATTTTACTAATCAAATTTTATTAGAATCATAACGAATAGAAAATATACAACAAAAAGAAAAACAAAACAAAATTAAAAATTAAAAAATTATAAATATCAGGTCGCCTGCCCAATCACAATAAATTAAGTAAATGTTTGTTTTCGGGAATATTTTAATTACGGCATCAATATCACTTTATTCTAATTTGGGAATCAAATTCCTAATAGTAACTAAACAATATGAAATACAAAATTTGAAATTGTATCCATTCAAAAACTAAAGAATTAATAACTTAGATGTATTTTGTTTTACTGTGCAATCATTGATGTAATAAATGTACATATGTACAAAACATGACTTACCAAATATTAATCACTTACCTTTACTTAATAATAAATCAGTTAAAATGCACTGCAACGTTTTAGAAACATGGAAATAACACTAAATTAAATTATTTGTCGATATATTTCTATTATAATCGGTTTATATGGAGTGGCTAGCTGTGGTATGAAGTCGGCCTGCGGATCCTGAGAACCCTGGTTCGATTCCCACAGGCGACAAACAATTTTCATAATTTCAAAAGCTACCCATGTGGCTCCTCCACCACTAACATCTTTGGAGGCCGTGATTTCACGACTGGTAACCGCACTTCACGCGCAAAAATATATCACTTACTGAGATCTGCTTCGGCAGAGTGCCACACCCAGTAATGGGTAGAAGGCGTGATGATATATTTATTTTATATAATCGGTTTATAATTTGCTTCTTTTAAAATATTAGTTTTTGCAAATTTATTTATTTCCCCCGTTAAGCATTCAGAAAAATTTAATATTTAATAATTTAAAATGTCTATATAATTTTTGCTGTCAAACGGTAATTCTAGAGAAAAATATTTGAAATAAAATATTATTTTATTTATATATCTAAGGTCTCTACAATTTTCATCATATTATAATTACTCGTGTGGCTCCTTCAACGCTAAAATATTTAATTACTGCGACTTGACGACTGGTGACCGCACTTCACGAACATAAATAAGTCACCGTGATCTGCTGCAACATATTGCCACACCAAGAATGGGTAAAATGTGTAATGATATATTTATTTATTCATCTTAATTACCTACCATTGCTTTTTAAACAGTTGAATGATTTTTCTCTAAAATAATTTAGAAACATGTTTGACATGAATATATATCATTTTTCAGGTTAAGTTTTAAAATTTGTTTACGTCATTACTTTGTTTTAAATAACATTAAATGTAAATGACAGAAACAAAATAAGTTACATAATTTCCATTTCATGAACAAATTTGATGTCGGAACTTCTCTCCCAAATGGACTTGATTTTAAACAACAAAATTAGTATCACATGTCTTTGTCTTGTATAATCACAAACATATTCGGTGATGTAGCTCTTTCCCGAAATGAAATGAATATTACTTCATGCAAAATGTATTCTCGCCTAGTTGCACTATTAATAAGGTAGAACAATCCAATTTATTTAATCCAACCGTGTGTATTAATTGAATTCAAGTGCACGAATAGTGTTTATGTGCAGAATAACTTTTAACCGTACGCTAGTTATCTTGTTTTACCCAGCGTGGGCTACGGGTGTGGTACTTACCGTGCATATTTTACACATCTAATAAACTGTGTGCAGTGTAATTACATTTCGTTGTTGCATGCTGCTGAATTCATAAAAGAGCCTCTAAACATTATATTTTGCTTTCATAAATTACACCACTTAACCTGCCGGCCAATCTGTTACCCCAACTATTTCACCAAAAACAACTTGCACCTAATTATTAAATTTCATTTAGTGCTGAATAATAAACAGCAGTGGCGTAACTACCGAGCGGTTGCCTTTTTGAGCTTCTGATTTTACATATAATGACTTGTTTGATTAATTTTTGAGTTATCTAATATTACACAATCTGATTCATAAAGTAGGTTAGCCGCTATAACATAATTTTTAATATGATATATAGCTCAGTTTCCTATGCACATACCGTGAATTAAATTTTCTTTTAATTCTGGTTAAAATGATTTTGTTCCATGAGTTGGAATGTTAGATAGTAATAAATGTACTTAATTAAAATTACTGGTATATACTTATATATTTGCCTATAAATATTTATTTATATAGTAGATTTCGCTGTCATAAAATTGATGCTGCTGCTCTCACTATAAGATACAAATTTATCGTTTCTCGTATT